>VXAZ01005554.1:31400-55166 GCA_013399875.1 Gymnorhina tibicen | reverse complement strand
GAATGTGAGAGTATTTGGAAGCAGATGGAAGAGGTATGCAAATAGAAGTGATAGACCAGATTTATTATAAACCTTTTTCAGAATTATTTTATTCACCACATGCTTGCCCCACTCCCTCCAAAGAAACCACTTCAGTAAAACCAAACCAACCAACCAACTAAAAAAAAAACCCAAACAAACAAACAACAAAAGGAAAAAAGATCTTCAGAAAGGTCAAAGGTAGAAGTGCTGGCAGGGGTGAAGAATGCCTTGTAGTGTCAATGTGCTGGTGTTATGATTTAGTTAGCATGGGAGTATATGTTAAAATTACAGAAAATTAACCAATTTACTTCTGTTGTGGTAGTACCAGCATACTGAGACCCTTCTCTCTTTAGTCTCACAAAAGATGGGATTCCAGTTCACATGCACTTTGGATCTTAAAGGAGAGAGAGAATAGGAAGAGAGAGAGGCAAGGAGGACAGTAATGTTTGCATAGGCTTATGTAAACTGACAGTTACATTGTTATGGTTAAAATTTCTCTCTTGATGCATGGTGCAGTATGCTAACCATTTTAGGGCTGGTTATTTTTGTTTACGGGATTCCCAGAAAAGATAAACTTCTATCGGTTCTGAGGGAATACTGTTATTCCTTTAAGATTCTGCTGAGTTTAATGAAAAGTCATGTTCTAAATTACAATTTCAGGGTCTTAATTGCTTACTCAGTTTTGTATGGTACTTACATGCAATTTGCTTGGGTTCTGAGTTGTAGGTTCAAAATATTAAAATATCAGAAATTGAAGTAAAAGTACTTCCAAACTTGAAGTAGAACAAAATACAGACAACTCACAGTGCAATAATTTTACAGAATTTGATTTTAGAAGGCTAATGTGACTTTATTTCTTGTTGACTATTCAGGTAAGTTCACGTGTAACAAGTGGCAGGCAATTCCATGTCTAAGTTTCTGAATTTTGTTTGGCACCACTTTGGAGGACCTGAACTGTCTTTCAAATTTTCAAATTAGGAGGTAAATTTGAATGTTTACTATTTTGAATTTAATTGAAAATATTTAATATCTTGTATCTCATTCCCAGCATGCCCAAAATAATACAGGAAGTGATGTGTTATTTTTGGAAATTGATAAAAACAGTAGGATTTTCATTACTTTGATTTTGCATCCTGGATGCACTGATGTTTCAGCAAAAGGTTTAAACTAATAGTCTTTTAATTAGTTCCTAGGTTATATGATTACATGTAATGTTCAAATGATTGTGTGTCATCATGAGCAGTTTTTGTGGGAGAAATCCTATATAGTGTTCTGGGATCCAAACCTTAACAGCAAGGTTTCCAAAGTACTGGTTAGTAGTTCCACTGCTTAGTAGAATACATCCTGCCTTGTCATGGGGCAGGTTAAATTGGTGACAGGAAAAAAGGATAGTTTAGCAAGTGTCTCCTGTTTATGCTTTGGATACTTGTGGTGGCCTGAATTTCAGACTGCATATACACCCCATTGCAGTCATGGGAGCTGACATAGTGTACTCCCAAAAATCAGACCACTTCTGAACTGTACAGTATACTGCTCTAAATTACTTAAAACTAAAAATATATATTATAATGTGATTGCTCTGCTTGGAGATCCAGAAGAGTAGCAGAAACTGTGCAGAAACTTCTCAGTAGCTTCCCTGTTCAACCTTGTCCGTGACTCTTCCCAGTTTCTCATGTTCTTCATCTGTTCAATGCCTTGCCCATATGAACTTTTCCCTCATAACTTGCCTTTTTACTCAAATGATACATCTGTCTTTAGCTGCTGCTTTTCTACTTCCTGGGTAATTAAGTTCTACTTTACTGTGCTATGATTTCAAAATATTTCTTAATTTGCTCTTGTGGGTTAGGGTATAAGGGATGTGGTAGGATCCAAGTTAAAATTCTTTTATTCCTGTATTTTAAAAGCCATGTTTAAATTTCTAAGAATTGTGGTTTTTTCTTACAAAAGAGAAGAGTAAACAAACTTTCTTTGTGTATTATTTGTTTTCTACCAAGTGCCAGAGCAAGCTAATGCTTCTAGGAACAGACACGCTGCTACAATCAGATGCCAAGGTAAGACAGTGGTTTTTTTAAAATACTTCATTTTCTGTTAAGAACATAGAATCACAGAATGGCTTGGGTTAGAAAGGATCTTAAAGATCATCTAGTTCTAACCCCTCTGGCACAGGCAGGGACACCTTCCACTAGATCAGGTTGCTCAAAGCCCCATCTAACCTGGCTTCGAACTCTTGTAGAGATGGGGCATCTGCAGCTTCTCTGGGCAACCTGTTCCAGTGTCTCTGTGCTTACACAATAACGAGTTTCCTTCTAATATCTAATCTAAACCTGCCGTCTGTCAGCTTAAGGCCATTTTCCCTTGTTCTATCACTACATGTGCTTGTAAACAGTCCCTCTCCTTTCTTTGAGGCCCCATTCAAGTACAGGAAGGTGCTGTAAGGTCTCGCTGGAGCCTTCTCCAGGCTGAACAACCTCAACTCTCCTCACCTGTCTTTATAGGAGAGGTGTTCCAGCCCTCCAGTCATCTTTGTGGTTCTCCTCTGGACTTACTTGAGCAAGTTCACATCCTTCTTATGTTGGGGACCCCAGAGCTGGATGCAGCACTCCAGGTGGAGTCTCACAAGCAGAGTAGAGAGGCAGAATCACCTCCCCTGATCTGCTAGCCATGCTGCGTTTGATGCAGAGATTATGATTGGCTTTCTGGGCTGCAAGTGCACATGTCCAAATTTTCATCCACCAGGATCCCCAAGTCTTTCTTGGCAGGTCAGCCTATATTGATACTGGGGGTTGCCCTGACCCGGGTACAGGACCTTGTGCTTGGTCTTGTTGAACTTCATAAGTTTCATACTAGCCCAGCTCTCAAGCCTGTCCAGGTCCCTCTGGATGCCATCCCTTCCCTGCAGCGTGTCACTGCCCCACACAGCCTGGTGCTGTCAGTGAACTTGCTGAGGGTGCCCTTGACCCCACTGTCCATGTCCCTGACAAAGATGTTACTCAGTGCCCGTCTCAGAAACAAGGCCTTAGGAATGGCCACTCATCACTGATCTCCACCTGGATGCTGAACTGTTTGACTGCACCTCTTGAGTGTGACCATCCAGCCAATTCCTTACCCACTGTCCGTCAAATCTGTGTCTCTCCAGTTTAGTGACAAGGATGTTGTAATGGACAGTCTAAAATGCTTTGCACAACTCCCAAATAGGTGACATCAGTAGCTCTTGCCTTATCCACCAATGCTGTAATCTGTTANCCATGTCCCTGACAAAGATGTTACTCAGTGCCCGTCTCAGAAACAAGGCCTTAGGAATGGCCACTCATCACTGATCTCCACCTGGATGCTGAACTGTTTGACTGCACCTCTTGAGTGTGACCATCCAGCCAATTCCTTACCCACTGTCCGTCAAATCTGTGTCTCTCCAGTTTAGTGACAAGGATGTTGTAATGGACAGTCTAAAATGCTTTGCACAACTCCCAAATAGGTGACATCAGTAGCTCTTGCCTTATCCACCAATGCTGTAATCTGTTATAGGAGGCCACCAAATTTGTCAGGCATGATTTGCCCTTAAAGTTATGTTGCTTAACACAAATTGCCTCTTAATTTTCCACATGCCTTAGTGTAATTTCGAGGAGGATCTGCTCCATGGTCTTGCTGGGCACAGAGGTGAGAATGACCAATCTGTAGTTCCTGGATCTTTCTTTTTCTCTTTTTAATAATATGGGTTATGTGTCTCCTTTTCCAGTTAGTGGGANTTGTCAGGCATGATTTGCCCTTAAAGTTATGTTGCTTAACACAAATTGCCTCTTAATTTTCCACATGCCTTAGTGTAATTTCGAGGAGGATCTGCTCCATGGTCTTGCTGGGCACAGAGGTGAGAATGACCAATCTGTAGTTCCTGGATCTTTCTTTTTCTCTTTTTAATAATATGGGTTATGTGTCTCCTTTTCCAGTTAGTGGGATCTTCACCAGACTGCCATGACTTTTCAAATACGATGTACAGTGGCTTTGCCACTTCACCTGCCAGTTCCCTCAGGTGCATATGTGGAGGGTTTGATCCTATCTGGCCACCAGATGCCCACCTTAGCTGTTCATCACTCCCCTCCTCATCTGGACAGGGGAGAGGAAATATAACTGAAGCATCATGGATCGAGATAAGGACAGATTTTCTCTTACCAACTTTGAAAAATGCAACTGATAAATGACTAACATAGGCAGCAAAATGGGAGGAGAGGGGGTGTAACTTCAATACCCGTTTGGACTGTTTCCTAATCAGGGCGTATGTTATTTCTTCTTGTTAAATGTCATTGTTACGGTGTCCCTCACAGCATCCTTCTGGACATCTGTCCAGCTGTGGGATGAGCAGGTTCACAGTGTGCTGGCTGAAGACCTGGCTGAAGGGCAGAGCTCAGAGGGGTGCAGTGACTGGGGCTGCATCTGGCTGGTGACCAGCCACCAGCAGTGTTCCTCAGGGTGCAGCTCTAGGGCCAGTTCTGTTCCATGTGTTTATCAGTGATCTGGATGAAGGATTGGAATGCACCGCGAGCAAGCTGGCTGATGACTCCAAACTGGACCGTGCTGTTGACGCTCTTGAGGGGCAAGAGGCAAGAGGCCTTGCATGAGAGATCTAGCTGGCTTAGAACATTGGGCAATCATCAGTGGCATGACATTTAATAACAACAAATGATGGATTCTGCATTTAGGACTTAAGAGCAATGCTGGGCACGAGGATAAAGCGGGAAAGGAGTGGCTGTTGGACAGCCCAGCAGGAAGGGATCTCAGGGTGCTGGTTGGCAGCAACTCAGTGTGAGCCCTCAGCGTGCCTGGAGCAGTGGCAGCCTGGAGGGCAGATGGCATCCCTGGAGCCTCGAGCATGGCACTGCCAGTGACAACAGAGGGATTATCCGGCTGTATTCAGTGCTGTGCAGCCTCACCTGCAGTGCTCAGTGCAGTTCTGCACCCCACAATTTAAGAAGGTTGTGAAGGTCCTGGAGTGCATCCAAAAGAGGGAAACAAAGATGGTGAGAGGGCTGGAAGGCCATGTCCTGTGAGGAACTGCTGAGGACTTTGGGCGTCTCTACTTTGTAGAGAAGGAGCTGAGGGGTGACCTGCTTCCTCTCTGCAGCTTCCTCAGGGGTATCTTCTCCCTGATACCCAGTGATATCATGTGTGGGAATGGTTCAAAAATATGCAAGGGGAGGTTCAGAGATGACATTAGAAAGCATTTCTTTACCTATATGAACCTTCCTCTGAAGGACCTTCACAACTCTGTCAACTCTGACTCCTTCTCATTTCCGCCTTTGAAAAAAAATAGAAACATTTCTTGATCCCTGTGACTGTAAAATATTTTTAAGGAATTAGTGTTCTGTTGTAATAGATGCTCTTTTGTTTTCTACTCTGTCAACTTAATAACTCAATTTCTATCCTGTTCTACCTCATTTTATGCCAGTGCAACTCAACGCACTTCAAGAGATGTTTATTTTCTTGTTACACAGCTTTCTTTGTTAATGCTGCGATGGAAAGCTTTAACAGTAGATTATCGTCAGTGGCAAGTGAGAAATCCTGAAAGTAAGTAACTGTTTCCCTGTAGAGTGCTTATATAAACTTCTGCAAAGTTTCTTTCATCTAGGCTGTGGGTATGTTGAATGTCTGCTGATTCTATTTTCATTCTGTAACTACTTAAAAATTGAAATAAATTTAATGCTACTAAAAAAAGCAGCATTTCTTCATTATTTTTGCACTTCAATTCTAAGTCATCTTGAAATTAAAAGTGAATTCCACTATAACTTAATCGTATAATTCTGCACAAATAAATGCATTTTTAATACCACCATTCATCAGTCAGTTAAATGGAAAAACAGCCATTAGCAGATCACCTAGGCAAATAAGAAAAGTTTATTGTACTGTTACCCACCTTCATATTCTTTTCTGTGTGATTGTTTTTTCTCCATCTTTCATTTGTATTTCCTTTTTAGAACAGAACTACTTTGGCAAATAATATTGTCTTCATTTTGTCTTCTAAGAAACTGATACATTTTTTATCTTTGCAAGTATTGCTAGTAAGCTAACAATAATTTGCCTAGACATATTTTTAACCATACATCTTCTGATTTTTTTTTTATTAGTATTTTACAGAGGTGTATTGTTTTATGCTGTACTAGTTGAAACTTTGAAGTAGACTTTTAGTGCTAAGCCCATTACACTGTAGTAAAATACCTATTTTGAATTAACAGGACTTGGAGATTTCAGGTCAAGATGAAGTGGTAAGAGACACTAGAATTTTTAAACAACAGGAATCCAGAATGCTTACTGATCCTGAGAAGCACAAACCACTGAGGCTAGTGGTAGTTCTTATATTTGTTAGGCATTATCAGTCAAAAGGTATGAATTCCTCAGTTCTTCAAAATTCTCTTTGTACATAAGCATCAGTGCTGACAGATTTCACTCTCTTGCAAGGCAGATGTGGCCAGACACTGGAAATAAAAGCATTCAGGATCTAAGTGTGAGTGAAGTAATCTTTGTTTTCAGATGTCCCATATGGAGATTCCTGAAACAGTTCACGTTACACTATCATTAATATTCTGGTAGTACTCATGGTTATGTCTCCTGTCAGGGACCTGTTAGCACCTGTCAATCCAGTAAAACTTCTAGTTAATCTTTAAATTAATATATCGACTCATTTGAGTATTTTTATGCCAGTAGAGGCTTGGTTTTATAGTATTTGCAAAATTATAGGAATGTGTTTTAGACAGTACATGGTGATTTCCAATGTTTTGTCATTTAGCCAAATGCAAATGCCTTTTCAGATCAACACTAGAGGCAGTTCTCCAACTTCTTTCAAAGTCTATGTACTTGCTGCATATCATCATCAAATAAGAGAAGCTGGGAGAAAAAATTTTTCTTTCTTATAAATAGACATTGTTGCTCTATTAGAATAAATTCATAGTTCAGTGTTGTAAGCCTCACTCCAAGAACTGTCAGCCTCCAATGCTTCCGAGGTATGTAGACGAAAGGCATGTCATTGAGTGAATTTGGGACATACTGGTTCCTGGCTGCTGTTCATGAATAAGCTGCTGGTTTAAAGCAAATTAATTGAAAGCACTTTGTTTTTATTTGGGTAAAATACCTGAGGCCGTTAGATTTCCTTACTAAAATATGTATGTTAAACTTCAAGCTATTGCCTTAAAAATATCCTTGGCCTAGTTTTTTGGCTTGATGACTTGCTTTGTTCAACCATTCTTACTTATTCCCAGATGATAGTATTTGTTATTAGAAAACTTAATTTTGTAATAGAGAAATTATCTATTTATAATTAATATTTTGCAGCTGAATGTTTGCCTTTTTTGTCTCCCTTTCCAGTGGAAGAAAAAAAAGTTGCTGCTAAGAATTTGAATAGAGTTATGGTGCTTGTATGAGAACAAGGAGTCTGCTTTGCTTATTTCTCTGTCTTGGCTTCTTTCTACCTACTCTTTGTTCTGAAGGAGGAATTACTTAATTGAAAACATTGTCTGATTTTATCTAAATAGAAATAGCAGAAATACTGATTTCATACAATTTACTAATGGAGCATGAATGTCAGGCTGTCTTGTTACGTTGGTTTCTGCTTTTAGTAGTGGCCAGTTCATTTCCTGTAAATGAGGGCCTGTCAGCATTTCAATCTTAAACCTTATTTTCAGAGGTTATAACTTGGCAGTTCTACATTTTTTTTGAGCACAGTATTGGCAAACAGACTTGAATTCACTATGCAAATTTTATTTTTGCAAAGCTTTTACTTTAGTCTCTTTTTCATTCTCACTTTTTTGTATTATTTATGTAGCTCTAGATCTGCTAAATCAGCTGAATTAAAACTTTTTAAAAAGCATTTGGCTTATAAAAATAGAATTTAACTTTTACTTTTGCAAAATGAGGAAGTGAAAGCAACCATATTTTAAACCATTTAAAACAGTCATGGTCTCCTCATAATTTCTGGTTTTCTTTGCAAAATAGCAGTATTCTGCCAAATACCTTTTTGTTTTATTTTAATATGAGTTTCTGTATAAACATGTGCATAGTAGTTGCTTTTACATTTCTACCATATGGTAGTATTTTGCTTAGTAATTGTACTGTGTATCACTAGGCAATTCTGTCTGAAGTTTGATTTTTGCAAGTCTAGTGATTGTACAACTGAAAAAGATTTAACTGATAGTGGATTGAGCGACCCATGAATTTACAGCAGCAGCTGGCATAAGTGTGTTGTCCCAGTGTTTTAGATCTGCATTGTTCCTTCACTAAATTATGGTTAGTGATTTCTTTCCCAGGAAGACAGGGCTATTCTGATACTCACATAATATGAACACTGAATGGGTAGCATGAACTCAGGATTAGGTATCTAGAAATAAAGAAGTGTTAATAAGGCAATTGTAGAAATTGATAGTAATTGGTAAGGGAGGGCTTATAATGATCATGTCAGCAGGAAGTGGCAGGGGGAAGAATTCCATGGGTTTTTTCAAATATGCCAATGAATGTGAATAAAAGTGCACCAATTAATTTTATCACATGTAGGTAGGATATTCATGTAAATAAACAAATCTTATTATAATAAAGCACAGACCACTATCTCCCGCAGCTCTTAAGCTTAATTTGGGAGCACAGTACTCAGATTTTGTGTCAAGATTTAGAAACAGTAATTCCCTAAGTAAAATGATTTTTATTGAAACACTTAATATAATGCATTTTTAACTCAGTAGTTTTTCTGATTTTCATCTGAGAACAAACAGTGCTTTTAAAACAACTAATCTAAAGCTTAAAATTTGTTGAGGTAAGTAATATAACATTACCAAAGAAAATACTTTTCTGAATTTATTAAATCAACTGTATGTATTTAGGAGATGGTTAATGCTGTCATGAGAGGCTTAAGGGTGTCCTTTTTGTTAAAGGAATTCTTTCATTTAAATAATTATTTGTAAGACTAGAGATTTCGAGCCCAAACTTTCACCAAAATATCTGTCTTATAAAGATTTAAATGTGTTAGAGTAGCTTTCATATCTCCTATTAATGTATTGGAATAGTTAAAAAAAGTCATATGTTTATGCAGAAGCTGCAAGTTGACACGGATCTGAGAACTGACTGGACTCTGTTGAACGCTGTAAAGTACAAGAATTCAATTTTTATTCTGAAAATGCATGAGTCATAAATCACTGCATTTTGTAGAAGCATTCTGGGGAAACATTTCCATGTTCTTGGTTTGTACTTTGCTTTCCCTTAGATATTGCTGTTGCTCAAGGTTGGAGTTAGGATATCGGCCTTGCTGGGCCTTTCATCTCCCTATATATAGCTGTTCTTGTGAACAGTAAGGATGGTGGCACGCTTCTGAAGTTATTAAAACTGGGTTCTGTAGTCCTGATCAAGCATTTGGGAGGATGTTTAACAAGGAATTGGAAGACTGGAAGAGTTTGATTGCCCACATTGGTAATGTTGTTTGAATGCCGTCTGCTGAAAAAGTCAGGCTCAGTTGTCTTGAAGTATATAGAAATGTGGTGTTCATTCCTTATGTACCTACACCACTGTACTTGGCGCTAGTTCAGGTATAAAAAAATGACGCACAAGCATTAACACTACACTTTTTTCAGTCTAATTTAACTTGCTGAATAGTGTTAGTAGGTTAGCCCAGCAGGACACCACAGCATGCGGTTAAACTGCTGCTGACAGCCAAACTTTTTTAGAAGGTACACAAATTTCTCTCTAGCCAGGCTGCTTTCCAGTAGCAATAAATCTTTATCATCCAATGCAAAAAATAACCAATTTATTTTATTTTTCAGTAATTTCTACCAATCCAGATGTACTGTTAGAATTAGGAAAAGAAGAGGTAAGTCTTTTTGTTTGTAAGAGATAATAAATTTTGTTGGTAAAAAAAGAAAAACAGTATATGGAATTGCTGCATTTTCCTATGACTGTTCCTCGGGTGGACTACTGCTAAAATACTGTGTATTTTTCTTCAGTAATTTTTGTTGTTGTAATGCTTTTTTCCCCTGTAGTATAACTAGTAAAATTTCCTAGTTGTGATGAATGAGGTTTTAAATTGACTTACTGCACAAGTCAGTGAGTAATGCACGATAAACCGTATTTTGCCTCTGGACACGCCATCTGATCACAGTAGCTCAACAAACTCATTTGCATGCAACAAAAATGGTGTGATAATCAACATCCCTGCTACATTAATGCTCCAAGGCCTCTCTTAGGGTTGGAGTCCCATTGTGCTGGGTGCCAAGAGGAGACAGAAATCTCGTGCCAAGGACAGTGATGACGATGCCTTGCAAAGATTTAGCCATCATCTTTAACATCATGCAACAGGGCCCATTTCTAGGGTTGAAGCCTACACACTGTACTTTTCAAGATTACTTTAACAGTGCACAAGTGCTTGGGCAAGAAGATCCACTCAGAGTTGAGTGTTTCAAGATGATTCATGGCTGAATTTTAAGCGGACTTTGTCACAGAATCTCTGGAGTTGGAAGGGCCCTCTGGAGACAAAATCATAGAATAGTTTAGGTTGGAAAAGTCCTCTAAGATCCTTGAGTGCAACCATCCAAATCCATCACTAAACCCTGCCCCTAAATGCCTCACAGGATTGTGTCAAGGTGGTTTTTGAGTATCTTCTAAGGAGACTCCATGGCTTCTCTGGGCAGCCTGCTGCAGTGCTCAGTCACCCTCCAGTAAAGCAGTTTTTCCTAATTTTCAGATGGAACTTCCTGTATTTTAGTTTGTGCCTGTTGCCCCTTGTCCTATCACTTGGCACCACTGAAAAGAGTCTGACTCTATCCTCTGACACCTGCCTTTACGATACTTGTGTGTATTTTTTAAAACAAAAAGTTATATTGCATTTCATACTTAATAGCAAATTATGTAATACTGTGTGTTATGGGGAAGAGCCAGTTATCTTAGACATTGAGTTCTGTGGCAATAATTTTCAAATAGTTTGTTGAGTTCCTCCATTGGAAGAAAGAGCAAATCAAGAATGTCTTGTGGGTAACATTACACTGTATTGATGGGACACAGGAATGCTATGTGACTTGAGAATATTCCTGTGTCTGATGCCTTCTAGTATCACTCACAACAGCAAACTCAGCTGCTGTTAAAAGTCATTATTAAAAGTTGTTAAATCACACAGTTTGATTTGCCTGTATAACTATGGCATGGTGGTCTGATATCTGAGGATTCAATTTTTTTTCAGATGTTGTATATATGCAGCATATTCGCTTCTGTAGCATATTTTCAGAATTTGTATTTCTTTGGGCTAAATTCTCAAGTGCTCCTACTTTGTATGGAAGCAGAAAAAATACACCCAAATCATAGGCGTATATTAGAAAAAGAGGAAACTATTAGAAACATTGTTTTGTAGAAGAACATAGTGCTCTAACAGGGGACTTCATCAATTTATACAAATATATGGGGAGGATGGAGCCAGGCTCTTCTCGGTGATGCCAAGCAATAGGACAAGAGGCAATGGGATGCACAAGAACATGAGGAAGAGCTTCTTTACTGTGCACTGGAGCAGATTGCCCAGAGAGGTTGTGGAGTCTCCCTCACTGGAGTTTATCAAGAACTGTCTGGATGCAATCCTGTGCCACGTGCTCTTGGATGACCCTACTTGAGTAGGGAGGTTGGACCAGGTGACCCACTGTGGTCCCACACAATGGTTAAGGAAACTTCCCTGTCCAACAATCCAGGACCCATTGTGTCAGTCACTAAGCCCATTCGCAGGTACTCACCCCACACTCACACAGTCGGATCAAGTTTCCTTACTGGCTCAACTCCAGGTTTCCTTCTTCCTTTAGGCTCACACATCCTGATCCTTAAGACAATGTAATCAAACAAAATGTAACAAAATAACAGCTTGAGCTGAGTGCCTCTGAGGAGGGGCCCAGAACAAAGGAATACCCTCAAAGCCAAAAGGCTTTTATACCCTCACAGTGTAAACATGGGAAAGTCCAGGTGTCATCAACCATGTCTCAGTGTCCCCTCACCTGGCAGGGCCACAGGTCCCTGGGCCCCTTGTTCTGCAAAGAGTTGGCAGCTTATGGCCTCTTGCCTGGGGCTCTTGCCAGAGCTCAACCCAGAGCTCAACCTGCAGCTCCCACTGCAGCTGCACCCTGAGCTACCTGCACTGAATGTGTTCCTCAACACAGCCTTACCCATTCTGTGATTCTGCGATGAAAGACCCAGGCCACTGAGAGTCCACTGTTCCCTAGATTCAGCGATGCCTATAGCTTCTGACTACAGTAGTTTTATTTCTATGTATTTCCTGTCCCAGATATGTCCATAGCACTGAGGATCATTTAATTCATGGTTAGTCCTTCTTTGCAGCATCTTCATTTTCTGTACATTTTATGTTGGTGCAATTAGTATGGATTCCTTCTTGCCAGCAGCTGCAGTAATTTAGACAATAGAGCCCTGGTGCTATAGACATTTTCTCCTCTGTTCATCAGCTGAGCAGTTCATGTGTGTGCTCCACAATCTGCTTCAGGTAAAAGTAAGTATTTCATTAAGCTCTATAAGCTTCAAGAAGACACTAATGAGCAACTGGTCACAGCGACATTTTGAATAGCTCCTGCATTTTAAACTGGATTTTAATGTTTATTAAGAAATTGCAGATGATTTTGTCCCTCTTTATCAGATGTACAGATGTAGTCTTACATAGAACAAATACTACAGACTGGGCTACCTGCAAAAAGTAGTTAAATTTCTATTTTTTTATAGTTGCAGAAAGTAAAAAATGATCTTGAAATGGTGCTGTCAACAGTTCGGTCAAAGAATAAAAAACTAGAAGAAGATCTGAAAAGGTAAGACAATGATTTGGATTTAGGAATGCTGTAAGGTTTTTTTTTTTGACTGCCCAGGGAAACTATTTATCTGTTGTGCCATTTCCTACTTTTCGTGTTTCAAAGAGAACAGCAGTGGTGTGAAGAACAGGAACGGTTGGTAGATACTCTTAATAAAACTGGAGAAGAGACAAACACCCAAATTGAACAACCTTCCACAAAAAGGTATTTCTAAATTTTTGAGTTTTAAATTGAAGAATTTAAATATTGAGAGGAGCAAATGAGCAAGAAAACTCTTAAAATGTATTCCTTATTTTCTTTAATAGATCAAATAATTGCTCAGTAATCCGTATTTGAAACGTGGAAATAATGCTGCTATATCAGCAGCATGTGATTAAAGATGTTGAATTTATAATAATAGATAATAAGGGGGTTTTTTTTACTTAGGAAGGACTTTTTAATTACTTGATCCCATGTTCTATTGCTGTGTTTTTACTATTAGTTTGAAAATTAGAGGATTTGATGAACTGAAAAATAAAATACAGGAATTAAAGACCTATAAGAAAGAACTTTTGAGTGCTTTGGGAGAATTCCTGGATGAACATTTTCCTCTTCCAGAGAAAGGTGAAAATACTAAAAACAAGGTAGGACTTTTCTTTACCTATTAAATTTGAAATGTTCAATTTATGTTTAATTAGATGCAGTATCTGTTTAAAGTCACTACCATTGAATCTGCAGTTGTATTTTGAAATAAGTATAGTTCTTACAGATGATCCTCTAGGTTTCATTTCTATTTTTTAGGTTGTTTTATATTATTTAAGGCTGTTTCCAGCTGGTTATTTTCTTAATGCGTGTATCCTTTACCCAATGAGATGCATAGCAATGTATTGTATTTCTTACTGAACTGCAAGCTATGCCAGATTTGGAAATGGTGTGGGGTTCAGTCCAAATTGACTCATTTTCTTTTTTACTTGACTGGGCAAGTAGATTCCTGTTTTCCTTGGCAAAGCAAATTTTAATTGTCTAACAATGTTTTTGGAACAATAAGGAAAAGTGTTTATAATTACAGAGTAGTTTGGAATGTTAACCATCAGATTTTGTTCAGGCAAACTGGGTCAAAAATTACCTTAAGACTTCAGGGAAAATAGGCAGCCAGGGAGTATTTTGCATAATAAATCCAAAGTGTGCAGTAAAAATAAAACTATTACCATTACTATTTGATAGATACAAAAAAGCTGTGAAAAAAGGCAGAGCTTGATTTTTATTTCAGTCACACTTAACATTACAGAAGTAGAAATGATTTCTTTAATCCAGTTCCCTTTTATTTCAGATAACTACATAATATAATTTCTTCAGTATTATCATTGAGCTCCATTTTAGAACAACTGATTTTTTCTACTGTTTCTACTGTGTTTTTTCTTCTAGTACCTCAGTACTCTGGTTAGAAACTGTCTCATAGCTTCCAGTCTAAATTTATCCATATCTAATACAGATCCACTGGTATTCTTACACCGGAATTTTCCTTAGAATAGCTCTGTTTCTTTCTTGTGTTTATTGCCTCTGATATATTTATAGGCAGCAATCTCATACCCTGTCTTTCTTTGTTTTGCTAATTGAATTAGCAACACCTTTATGTTCTCCTGTAAGACTGTATTTTTCAATTCCCTGTTTTATCCTAGTAATAATACCCATTTTCTATGGTATTTCTATGTTTGTTTTCACTTGGATTCATCTTTTTTGCAACCTGCTAAGAAACTATATTATAAGCAAAACTACTAGCTCATACCCATCACTAAAGCAACTAATTAAACCCTTGTCTTTTCCTGTCTCTAATTTGCAGCTAATGAATGCGGAGCTCTTAATTAAAAAAAAAAAAATCTTGGTTTTGCACATAAGTACATAATTTTGTACATAAAAATACCAAATGAAGATGTCAAGACATTATGTCTATTTTCAAAGTATTATTTAAACATCTTATTTTGTTGAATCTTAGTTTTTTGTGCATACCCATGCGTTCGTTTCCTGCTGTTAGTAAATACGACATTTTGCTCTCAGTCTCTTCAGTTTAGAAACAAGGATCTCATGTGGGACAGTGTCAAATGCTTTGCACAAGTCCAGGTAGAAGACATCATTTGTTCTTCCCTTTTCCACAAACACTAACTCTATTGTAGAAGGCTACTAAATTGTTGGGTGCAATTGGTCTTTAATGAAGCCATGTTGGCTGTCACCAATCACTTTTACTTGAAAAAAAAAGAATACTTTGATTAATTTCAACACAAGGTTTTATCTTCCCTTAGCTTAAATTTTATTTATGTATTTCCTGAACTCTTAAACACAGTTTGTTTTCTGACAAGTCTTTTTCTTTCTTTTCACTCTTTGTGAATTCATAGCTTTTCTATATCTTGTGACTCACTTGGGTCAGTTGGCTTAACTACAGGTCCCCCCTAATCTGCATCTAAGTGAATAACTGAGAAGGCAGGACGGCCAGCCATTTTTGCCTACATTGTTTTATTGAGCGTCAGAAGTACAAATTGTAATCACTGGCAATGAAATTTGCTGCTATTTTGATTCAGGAGAACACATTATTTACTTCTGTTATCAGCAGTCAGACTGGTTCAACAGTCTGGGAGTGCTGAACTCTTAACTCTGCACATCAGTAATTTTGCTTCACTTTGTGGAAGCATCTTGTGTTCACAGTGGTTCTGTGTGAGGGCAAATGTGCGGGGTTGATGTCTGTAGGACATGGCTGCAACATAGTCTGAACTGCTCCAAGCCTCACTGGTCTGGTTCCACCCTCCTTTCACCTGGCACATCCAGGTGGGATTGGGAGTGGGACTGAAGACTGGGTCACAGCAGCTCAGGTTGGCTTCCACTGCCACGGCCCAACACCTTTAATATAGGTAGTGACTGCAGTAGCAATTATCTTGCATTTTAAATCTAGGATTAAAAAAGACTTTTTTTTTTTTCAAGATAATAATATGAAGAATCAGAGGTTGAGGGATATTCTTTATGCAAATCTGTCTGATTGAAAGGGTGAAGAAGATGCCTTTCAGGCTAAATAATGAAATGCTGATCAACCTGCTTAAAGTGACTTAATAAGCATTAATTGATATGGGGTACTTACTGTATTAGTAGTAATTTTGACCAGGGAAATACATCAGCAGAGGTTGTGAAGTACCTTCATGTTTGCTTTAAGGAACTTTTTGCAGATAGTGTAGATTCTATTTCCTCAGCCGAGTATCAAGATAAAGGCACATAGATAGATGTTACTGGGCTGTAGCTCAGGATTTGCAGTTTCCATGGAGCAGGCTCTCCATGGAAGCTGAAACTTCTGACTCTCTGCAGGTGAGAATATTACAAACTGTGACTGGAAAAAAGGTTTCAGAACTTGCCTTTCACATATTCTTCTTCTGTTCCAGAAGTGGAGTTTGTATAAGGTGCTGCACACCTGTTAATACCTTAGGATTTAAACCGACAATTCAACAGCAATGCTGAGAAAGCCAGTGCTATATTATCTCCTTTATTTTGTTGAAATTGAAGTGCATGGGGAAAAAGAATAAAACTGAAAAATTAAAGAATCAGGTTTACCGTGCAACAGTACAAGCAGATCCACTGACATTGCTGCCAAAGGAATCTCTATCACTTTACAGACAAATGGCTTGATTTGCTTGCTACAAAGGAAAACAATTTTCTAGTGATACTTTATCATTGCCTTTTTTTTCACCAAAGTCTTTAATTATTTTATTTCTTAACCTTGATACAATAAACTTTTTAGTTGAATGCAAAGCAAGTAAGTATTCATTGTCAAATCATGAAAAAATATTAAGGTACTATGAAATGAAGTCTTGCGTTGTGTCAAATTTGTATCATAAGCATTTATTTAAAGCTCAGGTAAAATATTTTTTCCCCTAACAAATCTTGTTCATAGAAGGTTCTGTACTACATTATAAATGTGATATACTTCGTTTTATTTAAATCAAAACACAGATAGAAACATTATGATCACTTTAGATTAATCTCTCTTAATAATTCAAAATATGTTACATTTGAAGCATAAGATTTTGAACTCGTAGATTTAAATGCTACCTTGTGTTTCTGTGAGGACTAAATCCAGGTAAAAGTTTTCATCTATTGTGTACTATGCAATCAAATAATTGTGTAATTATTTTACTTTGTCAATTAACATTTTTCCTGACTAGTTTGGGGGTTTGTTAATTTGGCTGGGGGGGTGGTTATCTTTCCAGAACTCTTCTGCAGAGCCAGCTGTGGAACTGATAACAATGCAAGAAGTTTTAGAGGTAAGATGCTTTAAATATGTAGAGATTTGAGGAATTTTTAAATACTCAGATGTAATAATGATGATGATAATAATAATAATAATGTGTTTAAGATAAATAACAGTGTATGTAATTTAGTTAAGATAGTTAATATAGAATGATTAAGAATGTTGTGTCTTCAAGAAGACTGCAGGGAGACCTCATTGCAGCCTTCTAGTATTAAAAGGGGGCCTATAAAAAGACAGCAACTTTTTATGTGGGGGAATAGCTTTAAATAAAAGAAGAGAGATTTAGATTAGCTGTTGAGAAGAAATTCTTGACTGTGAGGGTGCTGAGACACAGGAACAGGTTGCCCAGAGAAGCTGTGGGTGCCCCATCCTTGGCAGTGTTCAAAGGCAGGTTGGATGGGGCTTTGAGCAACGTGATCTAGTGGGAGGTGTCCCTGCCCATGGCAGGGTGTTGGAACTAGATGATCTTTAAGGTATACGTTCCAACCCAAACCATTCTGTGAATCTAAATCAGTTTCCTATTTTAATTCCTGTCAAATTAAACCCCAGGTTTTTACAAGAGGTGTGGCAATAATGTTCAGTTAGGCTGGAGAGCGCTTGTCTCTTATTTTTTGATTTTATAATGTTTAGTTCAAAGAAGTTTTATGCGCCTTAGTGGCTCATGTTAGGAGAGACAAATACTATGTTTAACAAAAAAAATCGGTCCATCTCATGCTCTATTTTATACTGTTTCAAGAAAAATATTTCTGAAATATACATTAACAGTTACAGAAGGATCAGTTAATGTGTAGCCTCAGAAGGACCAGTAGTGTTGTGCATTTACTGGATGATTAACTCATACAAGGAAATCAATTAGTCCAATTAATGCATTTCTAATTGATTTCATAAGTATGCAAGCATTACTTAGTATGAATTTTTAATTACAGTGCAATTTATAAATTTGAATTGCAAAGCATAGTTTTCCTTCTTGTCTTAAATGTAGCATTTGAAGTGAAATTTTCTGTTCCTCCTCCTTAGACAGTTATAAACATCTATATGTAAGATGTCCCTGGGGAAAAAATTCTTTTCTTGAGGCAAAACCTGATGGATAAAAAATTTCTGGTATTAAGATGCTATTATCTAATCACTGCGACATTGTTGTACTTTAATTTAAAGCCCAGGCTTTGGACTTACATCATCAAAATCATTTTACATGCTTCACATATCTCAGCATACCTGTTAAAGCCAAATCAGGCAGAGCTTGAAAATAGATCGGAATTTAAAACAGCCACAGCCCTTATGGAACAAGAATTTTAAAGTTCTCCTAATGCTTTAAAATTACCCTTCATATTTTTCTGATATTGTTAATCTCCTGAAAATGTGAAGGTATTCAAGTAATGGCTGACTTCTGTTTGGAAGAACACACTATTTGAAAAATTCAGACTAATTTTGAATTTTAGCTATCCTGACCTAAAGTGTCAATGTCCCTTATCTTTGTAATCTGAAAGGTTTTTCTTTGTTGAGTAGTGTGGTTCTAGCTTCAAGTCCCTGTTAAATTTTAAAGATGTTTCCTTAGATATACATAAGAGTTACAGCTATAAAGGCTATTTTGGAGTATCAGGTGTGAGAAAAGACAAGTAAAAATTTATCTAAAGTAATGCATTTGGAGTAAATTCTCATAATTGGAAGTACATAAGATATTAACTGGAACAATTCTGCAGAATTTTCTGAAAAAGAAGAGCAGTTGTTTATTTGGCTCTTTTTTAGTAGCAGTGGGTGAAAAAAAAGTAAAATGTGGTAATAAAAGGGTTTTGAGTTTGTCTTTAGCAGACAATATTTTGTACTTACTGAAATTGGGAAAGTAAAACATTTAAAACATCTGAGTAGAGAGATGAAATATCTAGGATGAATAGAAAGAGCACCATGGAATGGGTAAGATTATTTAATCTGTAATGTGTGCAGTATTCCCCATGAGCAATATCATGAGGGCATGAACATGGTCTCCATGAACTGAAAAAGAATGACAAAATTGATTTTGTTTTTAACTCCATTAACTAATTCTGCATTTAGATAAGGAATTTAGTCTATATTTATTCTGGATAAAAGGAGGATTCTGGTTCTAATTTTTATATAAAAAAGATACTATGAATCCATTATGATAGTTGGGAGTCCTTTTCTTTACTTCTACTTTGAACAGCTCTTATATTTCTTCTGTAGTCCTTTATTTCTTATATTGCCTACATTACAATAATTTGTATAAATTTAGTTAAAGGGGATAAAAATCTAGCTATTTTGTTAATTTCCTAAATCTTACCCTTTTGGTCTTCCAGATTCTGATAAACAAATTAATGACCACACCACATGAACCTTACGTAACAATCAATGAGTCATTTTGGCCACCTTATATTGAGCTGCTGCTGCGATGTGGAATGGTCCTGAGACATCCAGAAGATCCAAAGAGATTGCGCCTTGAAGCTTTTCACAAGTAGTGTGACCTACACGTGCACTTGAAAACAAAACAACACCAGTACTCTTAATTCAGGGCTAGGACATACTTAGGTTTTGTAATAAGCTTTCTTAGTATCAGCCATCACTTCTTGTTGGATGATTGTTTTTGTCTTTTTCATTAAAGTGTATATTTAAGAGCATGAAATGTGGAAAAAGGAGAAAAAAAAAAGACTATTTTAACTGCTTACAATCGGCTTTCAGTTTTATATCAAAATTGGCTTTGTGGCAGTTTAAGTCCTTTTGTAAGATGCCAATTCATGTAATAGACAAAGATGTTTTACAGTCCTTTTTACTATAAAAATCATACTTTATACATTACTTCTATGGTTTAGATTTTTTAGATTGCCTGAAGTCTTCTCAATTTCCTCTAGCATTTTCTTGTACTCTGTAGAGGCAAAATTCAGAATAATACCACTCCTCCTGTACGTGGCCTTGCAAACATTTGGAACTAAGAGGTATCCTCTCAAGAATGTGTTATGCCTTGTTTGTTTCTTGGAGCCTTTGCAAACAAATTTATTGGCTTCAAGATAAATAAACACTTAGGAAAGCTGACACATCTTTCTGTGCAAAGTGCAGCAGATGTTGAGTCTGCACCTTTCACTGCATGCTTCCAAAGTGGCCCATACTGTGTTATGGTATATTGCCTTACAGTGTCTGTCTTCACTTTTTCAGACCTTGTTTATCAAGGTTTTTAATGGGTCTCTCTTCTATTTATCTCTACAGCTTCTAAGTTATGTTAGTTGACAGTTACCTTCTGACTCAGTGCTGGCATTCTTTGTAATCTGTCTTTTCTGTAGCCATTGTTATTGTATTGTATTGAGTACAAAACTTTTACTTTTGCATATGTGTAGTGACTAAAATCTTGGAAAATAAACTTTGTCTTTTATTAATCAGATTGCAGTTTATTGAGGTAGGAACTTTAGTGATTTTTCAGCTGATGGAAAAATAAAGTGTTGTATACTGTCATAGAATGCTTTCATGTGATGCTTTTTAGAATGGTGTTTATGTGATTCGATGTGATGACTTGTAAAGATGGTGTAAGGATACATGGGAGAGGAACATAAGTTCCAATATAATTGCCCTTTTTAGACCACTGAAATGGTAAGCAAAAAAATCATTCATTTTGTGTAGTTTTGAGTGATTAGGCATGAGTATAGACTGCAGTGTGTGCTGTTGTGCACAAACATTGACTTCTTTTTGCTTCAGACTACTTGTATAACTACCCTCCTGTTGTGGTTTAACCTCTCTTACTCAGCTATGAGCTCTAGAGTCTGACTAATCTATACATTTACCTTACAGTATTTTTAATTAAAAATTCAAATAGCTACATTTTTTGGCTTTGATTTGCAGTGTTGTCTCTTTAGGGTTTTTTTCTTCATTTGTGTTTAAATGCTTTGTATTCTGCTATCCTTTCACCTTATTATTAAATGCTGCTCAAATACTTCATTGACCCTGATGACTGCTTCTGTCGTGACCTTGATAAGTAGAAGAAAAAATGTTAAACACTCAGTAGCCTCTGGTGTTTAAAAAGAAGAAAAACACCAATCCATATTACCCACCTCCCAAAACCAAACTGAAACCAAAGTACTGAGAAGGAGATAGGAAAGTCTATAAACAAGTGTTCTAAAGAAGATGCAATATTCATTATTTTTCATACCAAAATCAAATCTCATCCAAGTAAAATACCAGAATAGATTTAAATGAAAGTACCTCACATTAAGCTTTAAATTAAATTGTGAAACTCACTGCCATAAAATATGTTGTAAGATTATATACAAACTTTCAAAAAAAGCTTGTGGAGTTCAGATGTGTGAGTGATTATTAAATCATGTGTGAGTGGTTATTAAAGAAAATTGGCAGTCAGCTGTTTCAGAAATCTCTATCCTACTAATTGTTGGACCCTGAGGAGAACACATAGATACTCCCTGAGATCTTCCTGCAGCTCCACAGTATCTTCTGGAATTCTCTGAATCCCTTCTGTTCAGGCCCTGGATATGCTCAGAACCCAAAGGTTCAATGTAGAGCTTTTTCCTTAGGGTTGATTGAATCACTACAGCAGAAGAAAAGCTCTAGAAAGAGATAATCCATTTTCTCTCATGGCCTAAAATGCATTGTCAGTTTTTAAGAGAAGCTGGTTCAGACTGAAACAGAGCTAGCTGAAAGCTGTGGCTCCTAAAAAAATCCCAACAAGTAAATTGAAGCAAATCAAGGCAGTGATGAAGAACAGATCTTATGAAAAAAGCTGGGAGTAAGATCTTTCATCAGTACTTTCAACAATCAGGAAGGTTGGGGAGTACATCAAAGGAGTAATTTCTCAATTTTTTTCTCTCCATACATGTCTAAGTAACAGTAGTTTGTTTGGATTTAATACCTCTATTAAATGCTAATATTGGGGCTCTATGTGCATTCTATGAAATAAGGATTTCTTTAGCTTTAGCTTAGCTGTCAGTTTTTAACTCTACAAAGGTAATATCAAAAAAAGCCAGGATGTTAAATGAACATTGAGAGCTACCAAGTGTAAGATGACAAACTGATCTATGAGCTGATGGTGTGTCCTTGTGGCCAAGAAGGCCAATGGTATCCCGGGTGCAATAGGAAGAGCAGTGCCAGCAGGTTGAAGAAGGTCATCCTGCCACTCTGCCTGTGCCTTTGCTTCTTTCCCCTTAGTTGACCAGCAGTTCCCTACTCAGCCATGCCTGTCTAGAGACCATCAGGCTTCTTGGTAAACCTAAATCTTTGTGTTATAACCCATGCAGATCAAGACAGATGTCATGATAGCAACCTGCAAAAGGACAGATTTCTTTGATTTCAGTCATTACTTAATAAGGAAGTTTTGTACTTGGCTGGGTCTATTTGATTAGACCTGTAGCCCTGGAATATTGGTGATGCTTAAAACCTCTCACAGCTCTGCCTCCATACCAGATAAGCAGGCATCTTCTCCATCTAACACTTACCATGTTCTCCCAGTATGGAGCTGGTGGTTTCGATATGGTTAAGAATAACATGTCAGTCACAGCTGTGTCACCATCCAGGGCATAATTCATGGATGAGCAGTCACCTGCTGAATCAGAGGCCAAGCCTTGGAGACTGGTGCTTTCTCCTGTGACTGTTTCAGTAGAAAATCTCACCCCGAGGGAGCATTACATGCCATTCAGATTTGCTGTGATCTAGACATCAGACTGGCATTTACATGAAGAGGAAAAAAATTACTCATAATACAGTAGTAATTCTTCTGGAATGTGCATATTGTGCAGAGCCCCCGACTCTTCTTGCTTTTCGGAATACATCAGCACAGCAAACTTCATATTGAGTGGAAATTGATCTAGCAACATGAACCTCCTCTTGCATGCAGTATTACGAGGTTACGAGGAAGAGCAGACCATGCCTGCCTTCACAAACCCCATTCTGCAAAGGACTGTGTTGGGACAAACTTACTGATGTGATTTCCTAGTGAAATAACTAAATTATTGTGCAGATTTTCAACTTTTGATAGTGGCATTAAATGGAACTGCTATATTTATCTGCATTTTTCTACATTTTAAAAATGTGATTTTGAGAGTTTGGCGTAAAAGTTTCTGGACGTAAAGTTTTGGCAGAAATACGCATGAGATTTGTTTGTGGTTTTGAGAGAGTGCAGGTGATGCTAATGAAGACTGCTCTAGGTAGTTACAGGCATATAATATAGCCTTGGAAAAATAAGCCTATCTTGAATCCTTGAATGTTTGTTAGTATTTTGGTAAAATGATGCTATATTTTCTGTGTCTTAGATTGTATTTGAAGCTTTTTTAAAAAAGGAAAAGTCGAATAAAAAGCATGTGATAGCAGTCTTGTACCTGTTTAAATCTTTAACTCATCTTTCGTAGTTATGTATTCACAAAAGATAGCAAGTCCATGTATTTTCTAAGAGAAAGTTAGTGTTTTGGTTTGGTGTACTGGATTTGGTCTGGGGTGAGTTTTTGTGCTGTTATTTTTTGTTGTTGATATTTTGTTTTGTTTTGGTGTGGGTTTTTTTTATTTGGTTGGTTATTTGTGGGTGTTCTTTTGTTTGTGTTTGTTTTGTTTCATTTTGGTTCGGTTTTGGCTTGTGGTTTGCTGTTTTGGGGTGCTTGGGTTTTTGTTTGTGGGTTTTTTGGTTGGTTTTTGGGGGAAGTTGTTTTGTTCTTGTTGCATTTGTACTTTATTTGCTTACTT
>VXAZ01005554.1:17948-31376 GCA_013399875.1 Gymnorhina tibicen | reverse complement strand
TACTTTATTTGCTTACTTATTTTGCTTCAAACTCTTTTAGCACAAAAAATTTTGATCACAATACTCCTAGTTACTTCCAAGCATGACATTCTAGTGATTAAGACAATGAGACTCTTTATTTTGTGCATATTCTCAGGTAATATGCTATGTTTTAGTAGATTGTCTCCAGTTTAAACAATGAGCATTCCAAGGTACCTCAGCAGTGCCGAACTACTCATAATTATAATCAGTCATGGTTACAAGAAGTTCTTTGTTCTGCAAACGTTTTAAATTCTGTACTTCAGAAAATTTATTGTGTCAAATGAAACATAATCTTGACTTCTCTATTTGGCAACAGATGCTGCTTGCAGGTGCTTGCAAATGAGCTTTTGATTATAGCTAGCCAAGACAAATGTAATTTTGGTGGTATTCCTATTCTAGTTTTAATTTAGGTTGCATTAAATGAGTTGCTGGAGATGGTTTCAGGCAGAAAGACTTAAAATACAAGCTAAACTAGATTAGTGTTGCAGTTTGCTTCATAAATAACTAGTCCATTCATTTCCTTGACAATTGTTTGCTCATCTTTCCTTAAGATTATAAAGTGGTTGTGTTTTATTTCGTTTAATAGAATACTGGGCAATTTTGATTGGTGATGAGGCAATCAATTATTCTTGGTGACATGATCTAGACACATCTTTACTAGAACATTAACTTATCCACAGAAACAAATTACAGTCCTCAAAGTTGATATCTGTTACAAAAGTTCATCTTTGCTACTTCTGTTGCTTTTATTTAACAGACTGATTAATTTTATGACTATTTGCATTGACTGTAAAACTCTTATGGTTATTAATTTATATTAAATGTTGCCAAAGAACAAGTTTGCAATGCTACTCTCTATGCATAACCTATTGCAGTTGCATATAAGTTTTTATTTGAATGGGCAGCATGCTTTTATTTCAGTATAATTTCTTTCTGTATTTGTGTCTATTTCACTCTTAAAAGGTTTTGTTTTTTCAAACTCACTGCATTGAAAGTTGTATTTTTATTAGATTTGGGAACATGTTACTTATAGTCCTACAGAAGTGAACTGCAGCACTAGAAAACAAGGTAATTAATTTGTTGTATTTAAAGGAAGAATCCAAGGACTGAGGTTAATGTGAACTAAGTTGCTTAATAGAAAGGGAGCAGCGTGTGTTTCATAATGGAAAGGTGAAACTGTTCAGCCTAGCTGAATTTAAAGTTAGTCTGTTCAGAATAGTTCTCCTACCTGTTTTGGAAATTAAAAATTCATCTAGACTGTATCGGGTAGTTGCCAGATGGCTCTAACTGCAGGACAAGCCCTGATTGCAAACAGGAGCTTAATTTTAATGATCTTTGCTTATGACGGCTAAGGCTGCGCAGTCAATACATTCTTTGACTGAGTGCAAGCTTGACAAAAATTCTGTAACTGGAACAAAGTTCCTTGTATATGACAGGATTCTGGCAACATTGCAGGTAATCTATTACTTGGGAAGACAAAATATTGAAGAACTGGCAAAGGTATAAAAATAATACCATAATTGCATATGTGAGGGTCCCAGCAGAATTCTGCTAAGAACAACACAAATCTGAATGTAAATTTCCCTTTACGGCTAGAACTGATGTGAGCAGTAACAACAAAGATGAATTTAAAAAACATTTGCAAGTCTCTGGACTGCTAATTTAAGAGATTATTAACTCAGAAAGAAAGCTCTGTTGTATGGGTTACAGTTCAAGAACACTGAAGCTGAGAATAACAACTATGTCTTGACTGTTAGTCAAACAATGTCTGCTCTTCATCAAGAGTGTAGCTGCAGCAGCATTCAAATTTTATAATGTAACACACAGATATTAATTTTATGAAATATTACATCACTACATCAACTGTGAGTTACTGCAAGAGAAGCAGCACTTCTCAGAAAGCCAAGTCACATAAACCAAAGTAAATCGGGGGAGGACAGACAGAGCCCCAGAATGATGTACAATAGGAATAGTGCTTACAAGAAGAAGTCTCCTATACTGTGCCAGGAACGTCCTAAACCAAATCAGCTAACTCCATGTAGAACTACTAGGAGTTAGATGTAAGCCTTCACCTTAAATCAAGAGAGAGTTATTTTACTCGGACAAATAATTCCTGCTGAAGTTTTTTTCCACTGGAGATAAGACTGTCTGTGGGGCTGTACCAGGGATGAAACCATCCCACTGGATTACTGCAGCATCAAAGAAGCATTATCATAACTGCTGAACAAAGTTATCTTTGCAACATTTTAGCAGGGTTGTTTTCAAGCTGCTTTTACTAAAAAATACAATCTGGATGGTAGTCAACATGCACATAATTCCTCAAGGGGACACAAACCCAGTGCCAATTCTAAAAAGAAAGAGTGCCTAGAAAAAAAATAGATACTGAAATAATTGAACTCAAGCTGGTGTGTTACCCTTTCAAACAACTGACTTGTGGCTGCAGTTCAGAACTCAAATTAAGAAGCAAAAATGAATAATATGAATGTGAAGCTTTCCAGTAAACATGCATATGTATGGCAGGGATCAGGCTTATATGAAAAAATATATTCAGATATGGGTGTTTGGCATATTATTACCAAACTACACAGTTTTTTGTAAGACAAAACTCAGCTTAGTCAGACCAAAGAGAATATTTTTAATATATTAAATAGAGTGTTATATTTTCCCACAAATATGTTTTGTTTGAAGGATCTATGCCTGCCTTTTTGCATAGCTATGGAAATCCTGTGATTTCCTGACAATAGTAAAGGAGTTCAAAATTTCATTTTTATTGACAGGTTGTTTCAACTGAACTTAAGCAGTAAGTAACAATTGCAATATTTTATTAATATTCTATAAGACAGCTAGATATCAAAGTAGATTATTTTTGTTTATAATTGCAGTTCCTTTAATAAAAATTGATAATTAAAGGATAAGATAGGATGTGATCATTTTTAGAAAGTTTTTTTCTCCTTTTGGCATGGTGAGACATAATGAAGTGCAAATAGCATGCTACTGTTTTTTATATACTCCTCAATACATAGAAGCACTTCCATATCTTTTAGTAGACTAAAAGATACTTTTAAAAAATTATGTTTCTTGCTATGATGTTAAAATCTCAGTCCATGTATTGCACATAGAGTAATTGTAGAGTAAGAATTCACTGTTCACAGTATCAGAGAATTATGCTTCTGCTTCTGTAACAGTTGCATTTTAGTATTGATTTCTTAAGCCTAAGTTGCTGATACTTATTCACCTGCTATCCAGTTTCCATCAGGCTTGCAACACATGTAGCTAGTTTATAATCTGAGATAAAGATACTAATCCGGCAACTAAATTTTCTCCAGAGGATGGATATCAGAGATATCTTAAACATGTGGATTAAATAATGTCTGCTGAATTACACAGTGTTTCTTCATTTTAGTGGCACTTTAAAGAATCACAAGAGAAGGGTACAATGATCTTCCATAAGATGTTCGATGGATCTTACATAGTTCCAGAAATAGCTGAGAGCCCTAAATAAAATTGTTTTCATTTCATAAAAGTGACTATTCAGACTACTTTCCTTTTCCAAACCTTTCTAGAAAATTTGCATTCAGTTCAGATGTGCTGGTTAGATATACACATTGCTACAGACACCTGTAATTCATAAGAGAAATGAAGCAGTGCAGAAGTGGTGCAGGTAATAGCCAAAATTTTTGTTGGTGGCATGTTAGGTTGGCTGTGTCTGCCACTTTCTCTATTTCACTGAAACTTCCTTTTAGTACTATGAAGGAAAGAAAAGCAAAGAATAATTTTCGGTAAATTTATTGATGGCTAAGATCCCTTTCTGAAAAGAAGCTGGCCAAATCATAGGAGTTTAGTGTTGAATCAGATAGAAAGCTTAGTGTATAGAGGCAGGAGGAATTTAAATTTAGCAGCTGCTCTGTGCCAAGTATATAGTCATTTTTCTTCAGGGAACTGGTTGAGTCCAGAAGCATTGGCAATGGGTAAGGGGAAACCTATTTTGCTTCCAGCTGGCCAGTCTATGACTTTACAGCTCAGAGGTTTAAAGTATTATGCTGCCTGATGTGGGATGATTGCCTGATGACCAAGTGTGAAGTTGGGAAATAAAAATTACCTATTCTGACAAAGCTGTAATATTTGTACAGAGATTCTGATCTTGTTACCAGTATTATGAAAAAAAAATGTCAGGTATGTTTAATTTAGTAAAATAACAGGAATAAAGACAGATAAGAAGTATATCACACACAACCCTCCTGTATTTTAAAAGGGGAGTTCCTTTTAATTGCTTTTATCTTTTCCCAAAGGGGTAAAAAGCAGTGTTCATTAACCGGGCAAATAACTTTCCAACTATACAGTTAATTAGTCCAAGCTAAATTCGACTGTGTTTAAAAAAATAATTTGGGTAATCTAGGTCTTGAAGGCCTGTGCACCTGTCAGAAAAGCTGAATCTCAATGCATAATCAGCAAGAGGTGAGCCCCTTCCCCATTCTCAGCTATAAGGACTTCTCAGTTGCAAATATATGCTGCTTATAAGTTCACTACTATCAAACCATCTGAATGTTTCAGAAAAAGCCTGTCCAAAAACAAAGATGAGAAAAGCTAGGAATCTGAGTTGAAAGACAATACTTTAGCTGTAAGACAGGATCAGATTTAGTATATTTTTTAATATAGCAAAGCACTATTTTATAGAAAATAAAATAATTAATTTAAAGAGTAGCTCTGCCTACCTTTCCAATATCAGCATATGTACAGTTTACATTTTTACTTACATGCATTTCATGAAACAAATCTATATTTAAATCTATGCAAGCAGACCTGATTAAAATATTATAGTTCTTTTAATATGAATTTATATTGAAGTCACTAAGCCCATGAGACCTTGCCAGCTCACCTATAGCAAATTGTTTCTTACATGTGCTAAGTTCTTTAATAAGCTAAGAGGTAATAACCACTGGATTGGATACGCACACCAGTAATAATGCACATATTTACCATTAATATTCTTTATGTGTCTCAGAGGTCTCAGGGGAAGAATTCACTTTCTCCTCAGCCAGGATCAGAGAAGGAGACAGAATTAGAATAGCCATGATATATTGTTGATCCCACTGCTGATGGCAGTTTATTGTCAGTATTACTGATCAGTGTCACTGGCTCACCTGAAAATACTGTAAGATATAGTAAGTGTAATATTAAATACTTTATAGCCAAGAAAACACAAACAACGGTATCCTTTTCTACAGTTTTTCATACTGAGTTATACAAGATTAATTCCTGTGTTTCATGTAAAATACATAGACCAAAAAACTGGAGGAACTTCAGAGAGGCTTAGAAGCCTAAATGCTAGCAAGGGGCAGAAGACGCTTTGGTAGCAATGCATCCATCCAGGCACATTTACTAGGACATATGTCATGTTTATAGCACAAGCATAATAGGGATTTTTTTGAGAAAAACATTCATAGTATCTAATCATACTTAATAGAGAGTGTGTGCATTTTGTCACCCAGAGTCCTGTTCTCAAGATAAAAATATCCTTTTCTGCACATCACAGTTCAGTAAAATCCCCAAATTCTTAAATTTAAAAAAAAAATTAAAAATACCTGGTCCTGTTCTTCTTAGAGAGCAGAGATCAAAGAAACAGAAAACTTTTTATCCTCAAAGCTACAGTTGTACTTTAGAAGAATTACACCAATGCATTTTACATCCCATCTTTGGTAAGAAACCATGTAGCTAGTAAGCAATTTTTGTGTGTAAGCAATTTTTGTGGTTTACTGTAGAGTACAGCGTGATGAATGCTGGGCTGCCCTGCTTGTTCTGAAAGTTTTGCACTGGGCATTTCAAGCTGTTGAATTTCCTTTTTCATGGAGTCTCAGAGAAAACCTTTGCAGAGACAGCACACAAAGTGGTATTCTTTCGCAGTTAATTTGTTTCATCCCCCATAAGAAAGACCCCAATAGAAGAGTATTCATTCATGTGCAAAGCCGAGATTCTGGGGTAGAGCAAGAGCAAAGGTTACCCCTGTACCCTCCCCCAAGCCTATTCATAGAGAATCCCAGTTCTCACCTCTAAAAGTTAGATAGACTATCTGGGGACAGAGAAAGAGAATGGCCCAGGGACAGTTTTTGGAAGACGAGAAATAGAAATGCCCTGTGTCTAGACTTTAAATAGAAAGGACAGGCTATACCCATAGGTGATGCTTAAAAATAATACTTCAGAAGAAGTATGAGCCAAGGCTAAGGGAATAAGCAGCCCTGCAGTGGAGGAAGTAGCTGTAAAATACATTTTTACAAAATATACTACATTTCTGTAAATTTATCAGAAGATACTTTGGCCTTAAAGTTTGTACCAGCTGTAGTGAAGGTGGGATGTTGCATGAATCTAAACTGAGTAACGCAGATCCTTGAATTATGAAAAAATTATTGCTTAATTACACCTCCCTTGCAGTCCCATTTGATCTGCTAGGAAACATCAATGATATCTGGTAAAGCACAAAACTAAACTTTCACATCTGGACTTCTCAGGATGAGCAGTAGCTGGCGTGGGAAATAGGCAAACCTTTAAGACCTTCTTTTAAAGACAGCAGAGAAAAACTCATCATAGATACACAGTTGCAGGTGGGATATCTCTGTGTTCTTTTTGTGTTCTACTGATTGCCCTCCTAAAAACAATGTTAAGTTGGCTGTTAGCCAAGCTTTATACAGAATATCAGTATGGGAAGAGTTGTGTTAAGTGTATAACTAAATCTATGAAGAAAACTGTTTATGCAATAATTTATGTAGCAGTTTACTCTATTTATTGCCAGATAACCTTATCTGTGAGTGAAATTGTGTAGATGCAACTGTGGATGCAATGAGCTAAAAATAAATGTCCAGAATTTTCTCCAAGCTTGTAGATTTCTTTAGCTGTTACTCCATTTGCTTTGAGTACTTTTATTTTGGCTGACAAATCTCCTGATATACTATTAATTAAAAAGTTAACAAAAATAATACACGTAAGTTATTACCATTGATTGAGTTTCAGGCATGGTGGGAATAGAGAGATGGGATGGTGGTAGATTTTTTCTTTGTTTGTTTGTTTTGTTTTATTTTAAATAAAAGAAAAACTGAAGTCAGGAGGAGTTACCTTCCAAGAACTCAGAAGGTTGATACAAGAATCAGTGTGAATCCGTATCAGAGTTTGCAGTGATGACCACATAGAAGATGAGGCTTCTTTTGTTCTGGGCTCATCATTTAAATACATGTATGTACAAATATAGGCTCAAGTTGCTCTTTTTTTGCCCTCAAGCATCTGTGAACAGTCCCACACCATCATCTTCATATCTCTGGATGGTTTTATGTTTATTTCATGTTAGAATGCAAAAGTGATAGCATAGACCGTACAAGTCTCTTTAATCATATTAGGTATCTTGAAAGCTTTTGAGAAAAATTGAATCTTAGCCTTTTGCAGTATAACTTGAATATTGATGTTAATAATCCCCTAATGGCTATAGGAGGAATAGAATTATGCCAAACCCAGTTCATATTTCAATTCATAGATTGTGCCCAGAATACAGGCCCATAGCTAACAAAGGTAATCTTTTGACTCCTTAGAAACAAAATTCTGTTTGTGATTTTAATGCACAGCTGAGTTTTCAGTAGATGTGAAAAAGATACTTTTGATGCTGGAAAACTTACATCGTGACTTTTGATCTTTTATTTAAAGTCCTTTACTTTAGTTTTGTCTTTGAACTGTAGCTGAATCCTTTTACCAAAGAGCAAAAAAAAAAAATGTTCAAGACTGAGTGTATTTCAAGAATATTTAGAGGAATAACAGAAGATTCATAGCAATAATTACTATGAAGGTGTTATATAAATCTCAAGCATCTTGGTATTTGCTCTTTCTCCCAAGCTTTGTATAAATGTCAGAGGGCTTTGAGAGGTTCATTTGACAAATAGCTGTGGTCATTGCCAGAGGACCAGTAACTGTTCTTTTCTAGGACTTCTTTTTATAACTGTTCTCTCATGGGATATCACTGGGCTCACAGCAGAGCAGCTAAATACAATATATGTATGCTCCTGAGCTGCCCCAGTGTGAAAGTCAGTGGATTCTTTTGTGTGTGTGTGAACGCCAGTGGATTGCAGTGGGAACTAGTGGGAAGTGGTAGGTGGTTTTAAGCTATTCCTCTTATATTTGTACTGAAAGAGTTGAGGATTGCTTTTAACATAAAACCAACTGCTAGGTCATACCAAAAGATTCATCTGGCCCTGGATTTTGACTCCAAGAGCACCTAGAAAGAGATAACTTGAGTTAACTGGGCAAGGAATGGGACAAGCATATATGGCAGTTCTCCTTTCTACTCTCCAATCTGCAGTGTCTAATCACTTCCAGGTTAGACACAGAGATGATGGTCAGAGCATTTACTGCTGCACAGACCAGCTTCATGCAAAACAAGCCAATCCTAAATAAGTTGGAACAGGGAAATGCTGGACTTTATAAAGAGGCTGTAATAAAGTCCTTCAAAGCAGAACACTGTTTTCCATAAACACAAGATGTTAATGCTGTGATAATCCTGTAAAAAAAAATGAACAATGAAGTTACTTGTGAGATAAGAGGAAAGAAACACATTTACTAACCACATTAATGTAACACCTTACAGCATTCACAATAAGTTTTTGCATTTTGGAGGGACACAGAAAAGTTACAAGGAGGGAGGTGAGTACTGGGACATTTTTCAATTCTTTCTCAAACCATTGTCTTAACAGCATGTATGAAAGCTATTTCCATTTATAAACTATTGCAAGACAGTGTGGTAGAAAGAATGCCAGAAAACCACCTAAATTAGACAAAGTTGTAATCTGTGTCCAAAGCAGTACGCACAGTATGCCCCAGAATCTCTAATAAATCTTTTCCACCTATATAGTCCAGGAATATGGAAAGTCGAATTTTTTCCATTCAAAATAAATCTGTGCTCATTTCATGATCCAGTTTTACAATCTCTGACATTGGTGTTTGTGTCCACATTTTTATATAAAGCATATCAAGAAAAGGGGAATCACCACACAGTTCAGCAGATACTAAATGAGCAGTCTGTGATGCTCATCAGTACTCTTTTTCAATTCAGAAACTAAACAAGTCACTAAGGCACCTGAGACCAAGGTGCCTAATTCTGCACTAGCAGTGTCATTCCTGGAGCTGAGTGTCAGACTGCAAAATGCTGCAGTGCTCTGCATGGTAATAGCCAGGTCCTGTGAGTTAATTCCAGATTTTTCATTCTAAAACCAAAACAACTGAATTCTTATGTATTTGCTAAGACTTTCTGCACAGCTTTTATATATTTCTGTGTACACTAATCTTTGAGGAATACCATTTGCCAAATTTTTTCATAGAGATTTTCCACATACACATTTTCCACATATTGTATAATTTGTCTTAGCTTTTTTCTCTCTAAGTTTTACAGATTGTTCAGATCTTACCAACAACTTTCTCTAGATACAGAAAATAACAAAATGAGAATACACAGAAAAACTATAATACATATAGGTGGGAAATGCTCCCTTTAAACATGCCTCCTGACCTAATTTTCTGGTATCTTTGTCTTGACTTGGAAATCTGGAAATAGACAAAGCAGGAAAAACTGTGAAATAAAACAACTCCTTCATCTGATTTATCTAATTTTTTCTGTTTACTGTTGTTGCTGTTCTTGTGTGGAACTTTACTGTTTTTTTTTTTTTTTCTTAACTTTCTACTTTAATCTTAATGAAGATAGGATCAGTTTCATCTTATTTGCCTGCAAAATTTAAGGCAAACATCCACTCTGCTACAGGATTTCCCTAATCAGTTTGATGAGTCTAAGATTCCTCATCTCAAGTTTAATAGATACTTAATCTTACCATTCTCACTGTCCATCCCTCCCACGTTTTGAGCAAGTTTTAAATGTTACTCTCACTGCATTAATATTCTCTGATGTCTCTGCCCTCTCTCATCTGTTTTCACCGGGGAGGAAACTGGCCTGGGCATTATGGAGGATGCCAAGCTTACATTAAGTTTTCCAGTTTTATTTCTAAATCTAAATCTAAAACTAAAATAATCGGGTAGTGCAGTTCACAGCGTCTTGCAGACACAAGAGGGCTTGGGTGAGGATAAGCCCCGCATCAGCATAACACAAAGAGATGCTTGTGGGGATCCTGGAAAAGGCAGGTCTACCATCCTGTCTTTGGCAAGGCTCTTCTTATTTAAATGAAGACATTCTTGGCGATATTGCATTGCTGGGCAGAAGCAGCATCAAAGCCATACTTGAAGCCAAATGCATCACCGTGAATTTTGTTTTAGAGGGCCATCAAGAACAGCTCAACTCAAAAGGGATGCATTTTCCAAATGAAAGTACACTTTGATATGCATTCTCCCTCTGAAATGCAATGTAGCAGGCACAATTGAACATAGCCTGGGGCCATTTCTAGAGATGCTGTTAGATCTCTTCCTGCAAGGGAAGGTGAGATTTGTAAGCAGTCTGAATTCAGACTATTTACAAGGAAAAATCAGTGAAAGATACTGGATCTCAACAGCACCATTACCTTTAAGTACCCCTAGAACTTTTATTTCAGGGGATTAAAAATGAAGCCCTTATGCACATCAAAAACTTTTCTCCTTACAAGCACAGAAATTTTAGCACATAACAATGCAAGTTTATCATTACTACTTTTTCAACTCTATAGTCAATTTAAGTATTTTAATTATTTACAGTATTTAAATTTTACAGTATTTATGTAATTTACAACATCATTTTATATATAATTCCTAAAAAGGGTTATTCTTTCCACAAACACTGCTGGGATATTTCTAAATAAGAGAGCTTACAGTCTTCAGATCTTCACTAACCAGGTAAAACTACTACCTGGAAAAAAAACCCAAACCAAAACAAACATACTTTCAAGCATGTACATCCAAATGCACAGGTAACAAGAACCTCATCTTACAGAAACACTCTTAACTTCTTGCTTTCTCTTCTACATTTATTTCAGTAAAAAGTAAGATTTCTGGAATTAACCCCAAATGCCTCCTAATACATCTAACAATTCTAAATTCAAGTTTAATATGAATAATTATTTGAACAAAAGAGTGTGCTTCCCAGTCTTAAAAGCTGTTGACTAACATACTAAAGGATTCGAAGGCCTGAAGTCAAGACTGCTTTAGCTACTTACTTCCATGGTGAGCAAACACTAAGAAACTGGTTAAGATATAGAGTAATATGCTCTGTGCTCAATAAGTTTGTAATCCTGCCCAGAGTTTCTGAGACATGGTTGCCCAAATGGTTTATACCTAGTACTAGAATTCAGAATATAATTACTATCCCTCCTAGAAAGACTTCTAACTGCAGCAAAGAAACAGTTATACTAAGAATCTGTGTACAACTTCCTGTGCAAGTTTCTTTTCTAAAAAGTTGCAGTTAATAAAATTGTATATAGATGATATTTGGGCTGAGGAAATGAAAATAAAAATCACCAAATGAGCTCACTCTTTTTATCTGAATGAGGTTCACTCTGAAATATTGTTTTATACAATAAAGCAAAACAGGTAAGTCAAACTGTAGTGGGAATTCTGTCAGAAATTCTAATCACAGACAGTCAGGAATTTCTAAAGATGAGCCAAAGCTTTTCCTGGTAATAGACCAGTTTTGACTGGTATATATACACCAGTGGGCTTAGGCAAGAAAATGTAGTTGTCTGGAAGAGGGAATAAATAATTTGTTGGTCTGAGCAAGCAGCTGGGTTTTGCAGTCCATATATCTTTGCTTTGCTTTGCTGGATTTAGAGCAGGGCGTTGAATCCATGTGAGGGCCCTAACCAGACAGTGATAAGCTGTCGTTCTTTTCAGCTTGATGAGTATTTATTCAGCTATACACAATGGAGCAGGTCCAACTACGAAGAGGCCAGTCTTTAACACCAGAATAGTCCTCAGCTCAGCCATCAGACAGCAACGTGAACATTCCTGAGTCTGATTCAGGCAGGGTCTGATTTGAAGGCAGGTCTCCCAAATCCCCCGAGGATACCACAGCCATGAGGCAATTGGCTGTGATGTGTGTCTGTCTGTTCAAAAGGTTATTTGGTTCTGATGCAGAATGTGTGAAAAAAAAAGTTTCTTCACAGTCTGTCCTTTCAGTAGGAGAGACTGTCCCAGTTCTCTGTATGTACCACTGAGTTTGCAGAAAAGGTTGAGCAGAACCTGTCACAGTGCCTGTCCATGGAGGTAGGTGATGTGACTCAGGTACACCTGGCTGCATCTGAGCAGGTCGTGCTCGGTGGCTTATCCATGAGAACATCGCATATAATGATTTGCTGCAGGAGCAGGAACTATGGAATATTAACAAAAAATGCTCTTGTCAGTATTAGAAATAGCTGTTTTACTGAAGTAGACGTACCCAGACGTACCCACCAGAGCGGCAACTGTTCACGCACGTACAGGATGAAGAGGAAGAAGGGTGAAACTGTCTCCCCGGGTGTCCCGGGGCAGCCAGCATCCGTGCACGCCCCGGGCGCTCCCCCCGCTCGCCGACGCAGGATGGCGCCCTCGGTATGAGCAATTAACCCGGGGGGAGCAGGTTGGAGATCCATTTCCAGAATAAAGCGTTTCTCTCTGAATGCCCCTATTCCCAAGGAGCAGCGATTTTATAGCTCTGGTTTTCAATGCAGTGATACATTCTGCTACTCCCCTAACCACTGTTACATTACTTTGCCCGGCGACGGTAAAAGGATCTCTCAAGTAAGTGTTCACGGTGCTGTTTCAGAATGAATGGTGACAAAGGTGACTAGCTATTTAGGACGTTGTGCTTGTTTTGTTAGAACTGCAGTTAAAAGAAATTTCACATACTTGTATATAGAATGTAATTTAACTATAGTAGTGCTTCATATTCAAAGGTAATTGTGTAGAGCTTATTTGAAACGACGAATACCAGCCACAGCTCTGATTTCTCCATCTCACAGGGCACAAAGCCAGCCCTTACTGACCACCAGAGTCCTGCTGGCTGTTTGACTTTGCAAGCAGATCCTGCTCTGTCGGTGCTCGGAGAAGTCCCGGAGTAACTGTGCTCTTGGACCTTTCTCTGCAATCATTTCACAGTCCAGCCAGATATTATAGATTCACCAGAAGGTGCAATTACACCTACTACCTCCGGCTGGGGAGGAAAACCCGCACCCGCACCATTTGGGAAATACAGTTAGCAGAAGCTTGAAACCTTAGAACCTAGGTTCAGGAAGGAATTTTTTTTTTTCCTCTCTTTTTTCGGCAATCGGAAATTAACTTGGTGGTTAAGGGGGCAAGTCGGAGTTCCAACCCACTCCGTCCGTGTGACCCTCTCCCCGGCACCGCTGGCTTCCCGGAGCAGGGGCGCTCCGCAGGCCGGCAGCTGCCGCTCCCGTGCGCCCCTCCCTGCCCTGCCAGACGGGGACACGG
>VXAZ01005524.1:205623-487848 GCA_013399875.1 Gymnorhina tibicen | reverse complement strand
CTCTTTCCTTAGTGTATGGTTTTAAAACAACCCACTGGTCAGAGGCTTGTCAGAGGATATAAATCAACAGGTGCTCAATACTCTTCATTACCTTACAGAGTTTATATGCTGAAGTGTCCTAAACATACAAAACACTGTAAATAAACATTAAAGTAATAAAAATAATGGAATGACATAGTTTCATCATCTTGAATTCATTACACTAAGGAGAATTTTTCCAAGATTCCCTGAAGAGTAGAAGGAAATGAGGTTTTCCAGAGCTTTTTCAATTAAGCAAGAATATTTACATCCCATTTCCTGATCCCATATACAAGTACAGCTACACTCACAAACACAGAAACTTATACAAGTGCTGACCTATACAAGCACTGACTATTTAACTGATATCCTGAAAATGAAAATGGTACCTCATTTGGCCAAATAATTTTAAACTGAAAATGCCAACATTTGTGTTAAGACAAACTTCACCTCAGTTCACATTGGATTTTGCAAAAGTAACAGTACTTTGGCTGTAAGTGCAGACTGAAAGGCATAAGGCTAAAAGTGAGCAAACAAAAGGGAATTACTGGAAGAGAAGTGGAAGCCTAAGAAAGCTTTTAGCAAAGGAATGTCTTGCTAGAGAGGAACTCTCTTATAAACCTCTGTGGATAACATCTGTGCAACTCCTAGAACTAGCAAAAGAAAGCTTTGCTTGTTCATTTACTTGTCCTGAAGGTAACAAAGGGAAATATGAATGAAAAAAATTCAGTTCATTGTGTTCAGGCAAAGTTATTTATTTATTTATTTATTTATTTGTATCTGTACATGTATACGTATATGTTGACATCTGTTTGGGTATAAGTGCCTTAAAAGTCTATATCATAAATTTTGAAAAAATAAATATGAAAAAATAATTAGATTTTCCTTCTTTAGTTATGTATAGCAGATACAACATTTACTTTAAGATCTGTTATCCACTTTCTATACATTAATCATGCAGTCATATTTTGTCCAATGCATCATTGATAAATTTTGCTATATATTTTACGATCCATTTGATAGTTTCCACATTTTAAAAACAATTATTTAGAGCAATTTTTTATAGGGAAGCAGGTTTTTATAGGGCTTGTAATTATTGGCTAAATTAAACCAACTATAAGACAATTTATAATTATGCTAAAAGAACTATTATGAATATTAACATACTATAATAAGCATTTTTACTTGAAAAAAATCCAAATCAATCTTGTTTAGCTGAGGTAAAGATTATTTTTCTCAGCAGGAGGAAAATTACCATACTGGTACATACTTTTTCTTGATTTCATTAGGAAAATCGTATTTCAAGGACACAGCAGAAATCTACTTTATTCAAACACAAGACTGAGATTTTAAAATCACCACAGTCAAGAAACATAAATTCTTTTCTCATTGTAACTGCTTTATTGTATCAATTTAAAACATAATGCTATTCAAGGGATCATACTATATATTCACCTCAAGAATATTACCAAAGGAAAGGTCAAATGTATCAGCTTTCTGTGTACATTATTTGCAGTCATCCTATTCTTCAGAAACCACACCTTTCACCATAAACAAGTTGACAAATCTTATATTGTCTCTTGTAAACCACGGTTATGAGATATTTTAGTAGAGTCTGAGGAACATAAGAATTAATACAGAAACAGACTCCATTTCATACCTGAGAGTAAACTTCTCCTACAAGTTTGTAACAAGAGTTTCTGTTTCATAGTTCTGGTAAATGTTATAGTTAAAATTTGAAAATATATATACATGCTACTTCCTTAATTTGATAATGTCCTTTTAGATAATCAAATATTTACATATAGTACACAATAGTCTGGCTACTACAGCTAAGATTGACTCAGTCATAAAGTTCAAAGCATCCAACAAAAAAATTCTGTGAGCAACTGAAAAAATTTAAGCTGACATTGGAGTAGGATCGCTGTGTATTAAATCCTCTATTAAACATCTCAAAGAGCAGTCAATTTCCTTTCATCTAAGCTCTGTACAATGCAGAAACCAAGACAGAAGGTATATCAAATACTAAGTGATGCTGTCAGTTGAAGAATGTACCAAGCCTGAGACCTCTCTGCTAAGAATAAGTCTGTCTACAAGGTTGGATGCTGAACAAAATTTGGGTCCTTCAATCATAGAAAATTAATCAGAAGATAAAGACTGTTCCAGCCATCTAAACCTGAAGTTGCCTAAAACTCACTCCTGTGCAGTAATGCACAACTAAATTCCTATACCTGTATTCCCCATTCCATACTCAGACTACATCTACTATTTCCTATGAGTGGTTCCCAAGAGATTCTTTACATAGAATACTTCAGCAGATCTCACCCTGGGTAACAAACTCTTATACAACATTAAATCCGGGGAAATCGTGTTCTGATATTTGACTGATCCAAAGAGTTTTCCTTGAGGGCTATCAAACCAGTTGTCTGGCTTCTCTGTCAGAAAAGTTGCTATTGCCTTCTTTCAACAGAATAAGGTAAAAACAGCTCATGTGCCTGACTGTCATAAATGATATTTAATTCTTTCCCCAGCAGGATCAACACCTGCTCACAGTGTGAGTCTTTCAGAAAAACACAGTTGTCTTGTTTCAGTGGCAAACGAAGATTATGAGCTCGGAAGTGAGACAATAAAGGAGACTGTGAACGTCTGCATTTCTGGAAGAGAGGAGAAAAGCTGACCTTGTTTTAGGGTGGCATGGTGTGGGTGGTGGAAAATAAAGTTTTATCTTAAGATTATTTTTAGATTATTTTTAAATAGAAAATTTATCAGAAAAAAACCACCATAATCTTAGTTTTTAATAATCTTGCAGTTTTATTTACCTAGAACTTGTAGAGCAAAGCAGACACAAAGTACTTCTATCACAAAAACAGTTGAACTGTGAAGGACTCTGGAGGTTTTTTAAGTTTAAATCCTTCTGTTTACTTTTGCACTCTGTATTTTATACTACTGTAATAATTCTATTTGCAAAGAAATTTTACTTTTTACTTTTATTTATGTAAATGTGTCTTTCATAATATTGCTACAAAAACTAGCTGGTATTGTTTATTGTTTCCTTGACAACAATTTTATGTTGCCTAGTTAAAATTGCAATATATCCTGCTTTTTTTTCTCTCTACAGTCTTTTTTTTTTTTTTGTAGAAATACAAGAACACCTCTTAGCCACTGCTTCACTAATAAATGATTTTTAAAGTAGTCTGGACTAAGTTAATATGCTTTCATTTACTGGTGTAGTATTTTACGATAGGACACATAGCTCAGACACCCACCTTATTATTTGGGTGCCTAAATTTGAAAGGTTTGGGGTTCCTTAATTCAAAAGGAATTAATTCTGCCTTGAAATTCTCTGTTCATTGGCAGGTCTAACCTTAAAGGCCTCTAAACTCTGTCTACGTTTACAATAGAAAAGTTCATGAACTTTTAAATTTCCATTTATGATAGTACTTAAGTCAATATTTCCAGGCCAGCATGAAAACTGGCTTACACCAAAGCATAGTCATTACCTACTCACTACAAATTTTCTTACTTTAGTTTTCTCTTAATGTATCGGAACACTTAAAATGTAGCTAAGCTATTTAAAATGCATCAGAAGCAGCACAAAGGCTGTTTGTCTTTCAAGATATAATAGAGATTATACCAGGTTATAACCAGAGTTAACTCACAACACACAGAAAAAAATAAAACTATCCATGTAAAAATCAAATTTTAGGCTTTAAAAACCTGCTCTAAATCAACTGCTAGTTACAGATTCATTCTCTACTGAAAAGCAAACACAAACCATGAAAGCTCAATGTTACGGAGAAAAACACAGAAAAAAAATTGAAAATCAACTTGTCATTGAATCAAATTGAAAATCAAATTGTTTGAAATCAACAAGCTTTCTTTGAACTCTTTCATATAGAAAAAAGAAGTTTCTTACCATTTGACTATGAAAACATCTTTTTTAAAAAATTATTTTTCAGCGAGTTTAACACAAAGTTGAAGCTTTTGGAGTGTTCACAGAATAGGTCATATTTCACACTCATGATGTGAGTTATCTGAGCTGGATTTTTTTTCTACTTACTGTGAAACTGTGCAGAATGAGTGCTTGAAACTCTTTCACTGATTATAAATGACCATAGGATGCTGTAGAAATGTGTCTATTTGCAATGAGATGCCCATAGATCATCTCCACTCAGTATATAAAAAAGTAGTTTCTTTGCAAAAACACATCTTTTGTAACCTCATCTATTTCCACCTGCTGCTTCGAACAGACCTACAGTCTTTTTTATGCCTCTATCCTCCAGTTGAAGGCCTTAGCTTTTCTCTGAGGAATACAGATGACTGCTTTCCTACTTTTTTCCTCTCCTTAACCAATCTCCTCAGAGTGTTAAAAACATCTTACTTAAAGACCAGTTACCACTATGATCAAATTGTTCTGTAAAGTCATGGTAACTTTAAACACAAGTGCTCACAATGATTTTTTCCTTGCAAACTTCATTATGAGTACAATAAACTCTTCTAAGACACTGGCTGCACAGTTACAATTTATAATGGGAAATGTTGGTGGGACCGTGAGTGAAAAGACATTCATGAGAAAAACATTACATTGCATTACAGTGAAGAAGTACCTTTTTCCTGGTAACACAATAAGGAATCAACACACTACAGGTTAAAGCCATAGCTAACATGGATACTTAGCAAACAAAGGTCACTGACACTTACAGTTCTGGACTGCAGCCTGTTGCAAAGCATCTTTAAAGCATCTAGTCACTATGTCCTGAGGGTCAGATTAGTCATAAAATCAAATTTGGGATCAAGATGGAATTTTCATATCTACGAAGACCCATGGACAGTTTTCCTGTCTTCTCTTCTGTGAAGCACAGCTCTTTCCCAAGGATCCTCATGTCAGTTCACAAACTTTCTGCTTTGGCAAACTTCAGGCCTCACTTTTGTGTCATCTGTTCTGTGGAGAATACTGGCTTGTGGTTTGACTCTTTTGTACTTCAGACATTTAGATTATTACAAGCCATTGGAAACATTCTGCAACTAGTGTTAAGTAGGGTCAGGTACAACAGCAATTCTGCGGAATTCTGGTATAAGACCTTTTTGCATTGGTCTGTTGCTGAGACAGGCTGGTTTCAGTGCCTATGTCTATACTGGAAAATTGAGAAAAAAGTGTCAGTCGCAGAGTCTCACACCCATACAGTTCATGGCTACTTGAAAGTTAATTAATTTATGATAATAATATTGTTCATGTATTATTATGACATGAAGCTTATGTTCACCTGAAAAAAAGTGAACTACCCGCATGAAATAGTGCCTGCTACCTAGCCACTGCCTCATCTATATCAACTTTAGTGAAAACAGCTGAAGAGTATTGATGTTACTATTCCTACTACTAAAAACTGAAACATTTTTAAAGTCTTATAAGTGAAAAAATAGAAAAATTTGAAACTTGTTGGAGAATTTGGATTTTAGCCCAAAGAAAAAGTTTAAAAACTTATGTAGGGACATTAGAAAACTCTTTTCCTTTATTGGAATGGAGATAGTCCATGGAAGAAGTAGTCCATCAGGAAATAAAGATGAGAATGAAATATTTTACCTGGAGCAAATTCTTTCATAGTTTGATGAAACAACAAATGGGAAATACAGATAGAACTGGCATTAACTTTGGGATTTAAGTCGTTTAGCACACCAAGACAAAATTAATAGTATTTATTATCAATAGGAGAAGTCTTCAGTATGATACCAGTGGCAAAGTGTAGACAGAGAACTGATCAGATTAATTACTACTACTGTCTATTAATACAGTGATATATTTTATAATTACTATAATTCTGTTCATATTTTCTTATGAAGATGAAATATGATATTATGGTAGAAAGAGTAAAAATACACAGCTAAGGGCAAAGACGGATGACTGAGATTATGGAGTAGACATATATTCTGTGAGATGTTATCATAAGGATTAAGAAAACAAGGGCTGTGTGCACAGTGCAGGAGAAGAAAGAAAATGAACTGGATGAACAACGGCCTTGCTGAGAAAGACCTGGGGATTACAGTACATAATGGGCTGAATATGAGCTGAAAATGCATTCTCAACACCAATAAAGCAAACTGCATATGGGGAGGACACAGTCATGCAGATGATAGGATATAATCTACTTTTTCACTCCTCAAGATAAGGAGAAAGCAATATACTTGAATAGCTAATTTTCATTCAGGAATATCTTTCTACTCCTGTTTTTTTTCACCAACATCAGTTATCTTTTCTCACCACCTGTCTCAATTTGGAATTGACAAATATTTCTTGGACTGTTTCAACAGCATAGTTATAAGATCACATCAATCCTGTTACAGCCACTGCTCTTATGCTATAACTAATATGTCTTTACTCTGATGATAAAATGGAGTTTCAGCTTTCTTTCTGATTTGAAGACAGAAAAAAAGCCAACAAACTAACGAAACAAGTGGTCAGTAATAGGTAGCTGTTGTTTTACATCTGTTCAGCAAACTAGAAGCCTGAGCCAGCAAGCCTCATTCTATGTTGACACCAAGGAAATAAGACAGTTTATCCAGTAATATAATGAAAAGGTTTGGGGCTGGACTTTTTCCAAATGACTTATAAATGCTCTACCAGTAATCTCCCACAGTCGTATTCTTGACACCAGCTTGGCAAACAGCTGTTATGATGAGTCACTGACTCGTGGGACTGAGAGCCTTGATGCCACATCACTGCATTACAGCTCACACGAGAATTAAGTCCTTTTGCAACAGAACCACACAAGACGCTCTAAGCGAGGTTCTTTCCCCTTTTTGTTCGGGAGCTTCCTGTTCAGTTCCTCCGATAATTGCTCATAACTTACAAGTGAGCCCAATTTGTTTGTTGCCTTTAATGCATCCTTTTAAGCATACCGTAACAAATGAGTGAGCAGGAAAAAGGAAGGTAGCGTGACAACTCCTCTTCACACCAAGTCATTTCAAAGGCTTTATTTTTTTTTAAAGAAAGATGTAAGCCATGACAGGACTATTAATTACTGGGTCTCTTGCTTAATTTGTTTGACTGAAGCCAAGGAACAACATTTTTGTCTTGCCAGGATTTTTGATGGATGAGTATCATGTAAACAAATGACTCATTGGTCTCACTTTGTAGAGAGAGAATGAGCCTATCCGACTACTTTATAGGTAATGGAAAGACAGAGACCCTTACTGAACAAATTAGCCCCTTTTCCCTCCAGGGTATACATTTAAATGAATCAGACATTTCTAAAATTCTGTCTTTGAAACAATATAAAAAGTTAATTGTGATTACTTCAGATATATCTGAGATATAGGTGTCAGAGCTTTATATGCTATGTAATAGTGATTTGATTGTCCTTTTACAGACTTAAGAGAAAAGAGAGAACGTTGTAATAAATGAAATTTTACACAATTTGGAAGATTATCCATTGTTCGTATGTCATTAAGGCCATGATGGGTTTGAAAAAGGAACCTCTGAGACAGGCATATAGAGTTGTCTGTAAATTACTGTGACATTTGAATGTAGAATATTAGCTGAGCTCATTACATTTTTGACATGTCTTATAAGGGTTTCAGTCTGGAGAGAGAGTTACAACAGGTTTCGTGAGCAAGAAGAAATTAGGTAAAGAAGTAAATCACAATAGCAACATATTTCTGAGCTATGCAGCACCACTCAGATAAACTACATAGATTTGTAGAGAATTTATATGAAAAAATAAGCAGCTTCCAAAATGGCACAATACATTGAGGCTATTTAAAACAATATTGGGGGAAAAAAAGAAGAATGTAATTAGGGAGTTACTTTACAATTATTTGAATTGTAAAAAAGAATTAGTCCAGAGAAGAGATATAGAACTAAATTATTTGTGGCAAAACAATCTTTCATACACTTAAATACTGGAGTAGCAGTCTGGTATCCATGAAATTCTGAGGTAAGACCGCAATCTCTTGCCATACATTTGGCAGTTCTCAAACACTTACTGAAAATGCCAAGAGAACGAAGTACAAATGCAGAACTGGTCACTGTTGAATTGGATGTTACTATGAAAATGAGCCAGCATTAATTTATGATGAAGAGAGAAATTACCAAGAAATTTCCAAGTTTGAGATGGCAGTCCTCTGCAGATGTTTAGGATTAAAACAGAATAGTTTGCATGCTTAGGATGAGATGGTAATTCTATTCACATAGATGTAAATCCATGAAAATGCCACTAAAATAAATTAGGTAATATTATTTATACTGGAAGCAGAATATTATGTTGTTTTTCTCTGGAAATAATCGTAATGGATGAAAATGACTCGTGTAAAGCATGGTACTTCTATAGATCAGAAATGAGTAATCACAATAGCAGCATGTAAGGAAATTAATAGACTGGTGAAAACCAAAGCTTCTAAATCACGTAGAATTTAAATGCATTCTAAAATAAATTTTCTCTCCTTACTTCTTATTTTGCAGGGACTTCTGTTCCAATTACACAGGAATTTATCCCTCATTTCCTCAGTAATGCTTCATGCCATTTTTCCTATCATGCATGTTTTGTTCTTTTTTAGTCTATTCACTTAATGAGAACTGGAACATATTTTCTCTAAAAAAAGTGTTTGTTCTTCCAATTCTTGCAGGGTAGGCAAAGACCTAAGAAGAGAAATCATTAGACAGAGTATAAAAAGAACTATGGCTTACCCGTGCTTTCAGTGTATATGGTTCCTGACATGAGTCCGTAGAATTAATCACTACAAAAAGACATGGAGTCTCTATCCTGCAAGTTTCTCCACTTTGTTACACATCACCTCCCTGCCTCCCATATGTTTAGACATGTCTTTGAGGAGGAGCTGTTCAACAATCTTATGCGGCACAGAGGTGAGGCTGACTTACTTTGCCAACTTGAATAACAAAACCTGTAACTTTGGCTTCATATAGTATTATTTATGTAATCTGGGTGAGATCTATTCAGTTTAAGACTCAGAGCACATATTTTTTATTCTTTCTCTGCTTTGAATATTTAAGTACTACATATTTTTCTGTTTTTCAAAATAAAAGTGACATTCTCTTTCATTCATTACCTCTTCCTGACTTTTATTTCTCCTTTCTGCAGACTTGTTATTTTCCAGTTCTCCTTCATGTCTGGAGAGAAACATTAAGTTTATGAAAATTCATTCTTATCTCCCTTGGTTAATCTATCTTATATAAACGTTACCGTCTGTCCCTGCTTCCCATATAATTTCTGTCAGCGGGGCATTGGAGTGTAGTGTCTATAATTCTACTCTCCACACTATTTATAGAAATATATTATGGCACCTTTTCCCCTCCCTCATATCTGACATGCATAGTGATATAAATGTCTTTGCTTCATGACCACGTTTCAGCTTCTTCTGATACCAGAGGCTGCTTCTATCAGCACTTCCTCTTGCAGACTAAGTGATCAACCAGAAGACTAAAGGATTTTGTATTAAACCAGTGATGTGATAAATGGGTTTGGCCTCAAAAAGACCTATTCATCTCATACACTTACTGGAATTTGAAGATTGGTTCATAAGCTGCAATTCCAGAGCAATTATTTTAAAAGAACATTAGAACAAATGTAAGTATTCTCTTCATGAAAAGTGATATGAAAGTGGTCATGGGGAAAAGATTCTCATTTTGACATGAAGGAATAAAGAATACATGACAAATATAACTGTGACCTCTGCTGGAAGTAATTTCCATTGCTGAGAAACGTGGCAGCCCCAGGTGATTTGTAACATCAGCCATCAATACACAGGAAGTGCAATTTGAGTCAGACAATGAAAATTCATCATGGCACTAGAACATTTATGAAAGTGAAATAACGTTATATATAAACATAATTTTTACATCTCGGTTTTATTAACTAGTCTTTAAAGTAACTATATGATGCACTGAATCTTGATCTTACCTTAGGCAGGTATTATTTCCCTGTGGCCATATGACAGAATTTTTATGTTTGGGTGGGGGTCACATTTCACAAAAAAATTAATTACATCTGTAGCTATCACTTATGAGAAATGGGTGTAAAAAGAAAGTGAAAGCTTTCTCTTTTGCCCAGTGGGTATTTTGCTCCTCTAGAGTTTAACTCTTGCACTGTGTCTTCTAATTCAAATCCAGTTTGTTACATTAGGCTTTACAAGGAAATTATTTTCATTTGGAGGATCAGGAAGGCAGTGAGAGACAACAAGAAGCTGTAATTTTTTTCAGCATAATCTAATTAAAAAAACCAACCCTTTCACTTTGAAGGGCTGAAAAATACAGGCAGTGTGCTGACAAATGAGACCTGGCAGGACATTCACTATTAAACTTGCCAGGTAGCAAAAACCTTTAGCCTAGCAGTTAAGTGGAAGTATGACAAAAGCATAGATCAGATTGTTTGCACTTAACTCTTAGAGGAGAAGTTATTATCTAGCATTTCAATTCCAGCATAATAAAAATTATTCATTTAATAAGAAATGATCAATGAAATTTAAATTTAAAAAGTAATGAAAAAAAATGTGAGAAAAAGCCCAATAGCTCAAGCTGATAAATTAAAAGAAGCATTTCATATCACTCCTAGAAATTAACCACAATTAGCTGCAGCTGAAGCAATGCTATTCGCTTAGTAGTTCTTGATTCTGAAAAGCAATTTAATGAAAGAATTTTTTAATGACCTGTTCATTAACTACTTTTAAGTTACATAGTGTGAATGTGTTTATTTAATAGTAGTTATGATAAAACCACGTGCAAAATAACAGTAACAATGATAACAATTATAACATTGATAACAATTATAACAATAAGAACAACTATAACGATAAGAACAATTATAACAATAAGCTTACAGAAAAGTGTTGGGGTACTCAGTTCATTTGTATCCATATGCCTGGAAGGCAATGATAAATTCTTAAACTACATTATTTCATCCTTCTCACTGCAATATTCATTTAGCATGAGAATAATTCCTAACCAAATACAACCAAATTAAATGGTCTAGGAGCAGCAAGACCGGGCTGTCTGTAAGGAAAGGGGCAGGGGGTGCCATCTCCTCTGGCAGGGCAGGGGCATCCCCAAGGCAGTCCACCACCCTGAGAAAACTGTCACTATTTTTCAGCAGTGTTTTTCTTCTCCTCGGTAACTTCTAACTAGAACAAATTTAAAGCTGCTCAGAAGTCAAGTCAGCAAGCAGGGACAAGGGCTGGGATCAGCAGGGATGTGGCTGGGCAAGGGCAGGCCTGTGACATAGCTCTGGGATGAGGGACAGAGCCACAGATGAAGTGAAATGAAGCAGGACCTCTCCCATGAGTCTTCCTCCATTTCTTTCTCACACAGTAGTCTGAGCCAAGATTGCATCACTGAGCTGCATCCCTCCACTGGCATGGAGTGCAGGCAGCTCCAAGGAGGCAGGGAGTATGCACCAGATCCGACACTAAACAAGGCTTTGTTTTCCAGCTTGTAAAAAACACGGTTCAATTTTCTATTGAAACAGTCATTAAAAAAAACCCTAAGAAATCATTAAAAATCAAATAATGCAGGCAAACTGGGTTTTATAGAGAATTTAATCTCTCAAATATTACTGGCAACTCAAAGAACTCAAGAACAAATGGGCTTCAGGCTCCATATTAAACTGCCTTTCAGGTTCAAGCTGTGACAAAATGAAAAAATAAGCAGTCTGAAATGACACCTCCTATAATTTCATGTACAAACAGTAGAGGACATATTTTATTATCACCTGTCTTTTATAAATATATATTGCTTACAATCAAATCTTACTTATTCATATATGAATACAAACAGTAAAAAGTAAATTTCAAAATTTCACATTTCAGCACAGATGGAGAACTGCTGATTTTCTAGCTCTAAAGATGCTAGTTGCATTACAGGGTAAAATAATCTGGGAAGATGAAGACTAAGAAGAAAATTCGAAGGGATGCCTGAGGAAGGAAGCTTGGAATTTTGCTACAGAAGCAATTACTCTACATGGTAAATTTTAATGGGTCAAACCTGTCATATTAACTGAATTCTCAAGATTTTCACACCATAAAGAAGATGGGAGAAGACACAGATTGCAATGCCTTGAGTAAAGAAGACTCTGCCAATGTCACAAGAGAAGTTGTTATTTAGAGTCAGAGAAATATAATATATTTATACATATAAACGTGCTAAGATAGATAACATTTATCCATATTTAGAATATGAAATATTTTATGTCATCTAACAATAGCCTACAAAATTATAAGACTTTGTTACTGTCTATAATGAGGAAAATCAAAATGCTTGCTACAATAAAAAGTCAAGAATAGGAAAAGCTATAGAGAAAAAGGAATCGGAGTTCAAAGACTAGAAGAATAGAAGTAGGTGGTGGTTCTGCACAGTTCACTTTCTATGATGCTCCAATTAACAACGATAATGAAGTATTTTCTGTATTTCTATATAATTACTATTCATTTAGTCAAAGAATAAATTTCATTTGCATGAGAACTGCAGTTATGCTAAATGAGAGACTTTTCAAACATAGGAGGCAAAAAAAGTCTTTAAAGGGAAACAGGGTTTCTTTAAAGGTCATCTGAAAAAAAATTGATTGTAGCAAGAAAAAATTATGTAAAGTGCACCAACACATTGAAAAGCAATTGTGTTATATTCAGTCATTAAACTGAAAAAAAAAATCAAGTGCTCTTAGTACTAAATGACTGTAAATCTTAATAAGGTCTTAGATATGATATAGATACTGTAACTTCCACAAAGCCTCAGAACATAGTAATTTCTCACAAATGCTTCTTAATCAAAGATTTCCATTGATTTACATTTTAAATGTTAGATGATGCAAATAATAAAAACTATTGCACATTACGTACGTACATGGATCTTTGTATATCTAATGCTTTGTGGAGGAAACTTAATTTTTACAGATTTTCTTGGAATAAAATTGCTCAGTGATTCCCAAGAATACAGCAATTTTCTATTTTGGGAACAGACTGGTAGGGTTGGCTAGATAGATGGCTAAACCTCTGTTCAGTGTAGATTTCTTACCTAATACATTCTAAGGATGTCTTTGCTGTTTTCCCAGCCTTGTTGTACTGTTACCTATAGGCATCCCCTGGATGAATTACACACACAGCTTCAATTCTTCAGTTCTTCTTCTCTTTCCTAAATGAAGAGGCTCCATATTGTATTAGAAACAGTTCTGATGCCAAAGTGTATGACTTACATTTCTGGATAAGAAATGCAATCCCACTTCATAAATTAGGTTCTCAACATCATCTAGTAGTATTCCAATCATCCAAATTGTCTGTCATCCTTATTGTCTGTCAGCAATTTTATTAGCTTGTAAACCTTTATTTTACTATAATTCATTGGTGAAAAGTATTAAATATTAAATAAGGCTTCTGAGGAACCTCTTCCTGAACAAATAAACCTGTGATCCCTTTTCATCATTATAAACTGTATGTCTTCTTTGGAGCAATTCCTTTTTTGTTTTACAAATATCTACCTTCTTCAGCTTTCCTAGTAATGTGGCAGTACACCAAGGTCTTTATTGATGTCTAGGAAGATTAGATCAAGAATATTTTATTACTGTGAAAAAAATCAATTATCCTGTCTAAGAATACAGCAGTTAAACTGGACATGATCTATCTTTGTTAAATGTGTGTTGTATTTAATCCAGTATCATCTAACTAACTTAATTTTTTATAAAATTAAACTAGTTGTAACTAACTAGTTACAACTGATTTTTTGGGGGGATTATTTCATAGTTTTATTAATTAGAGTAACACTATCTCTTATGTGAAGTCATACAAAACTAAAATTAAAAAAGAAGACCAAATAAACCTGAACTGATAATTATGTGGCAAAGAAATATCTCATTAAAAAGAAGGTTTCTTGCAATTTGAAGAAAAAAAAGAAAAATACATCATAAGGTATGGGGGAAAAGTTGTCANTTTCCCAGATACCAGAGTGATAGTCTGAGCTAAAATGATAAGGAAGAGATGGTATTAAAAGGGCAGGTATTTAAGCCAAATGTGCAATTCATAACTGAATACTTTCCTTTTGTGTGTACGTATGAAGGGAGAAAATATTCTGAATTTAAGAGAATGGCTTTGTCCTAAACTTCAATAATAATATTTAATATTCACAACAAATATCCAAAATAGTNGAACAAATAAACCTGTGATCCCTTTTCATCATTATAAACTGTATGTCTTCTTTGGAGCAATTCCTTTTTTGTTTTACAAATATCTACCTTCTTCAGCTTTCCTAGTAATGTGGCAGTACACCAAGGTCTTTATTGATGTCTAGGAAGATTAGATCAAGAATATTTTATTACTGTGAAAAAAATCAATTATCCTGTCTAAGAATACAGCAGTTAAACTGGACATGATCTATCTTTGTTAAATGTGTGTTGTATTTAATCCAGTATCATCTAACTAACTTAATTTTTTATAAAATTAAACTAGTTGTAACTAACTAGTTACAACTGATTTTTTGGGGGGATTATTTCATAGTTTTATTAATTAGAGTAACACTATCTCTTATGTGAAGTCATACAAAACTAAAATTAAAAAAGAAGACCAAATAAACCTGAACTGATAATTATGTGGCAAAGAAATATCTCATTAAAAAGAAGGTTTCTTGCAATTTGAAGAAAAAAAAGAAAAATACATCATAAGGTATGGGGGAAAAGTTGTCAATGCATCATGAAACTTATCTACCATTTCATTTTATCATCAGCAGTTTCATTCTTTTAGGACAAGGATTTGACGTAAATCATTAGATTAGCCTGTTTCCCAGATACCAGAGTGATAGTCTGAGCTAAAATGATAAGGAAGAGATGGTATTAAAAGGGCAGGTATTTAAGCCAAATGTGCAATTCATAACTGAATACTTTCCTTTTGTGTGTACGTATGAAGGGAGAAAATATTCTGAATTTAAGAGAATGGCTTTGTCCTAAACTTCAATAATAATATTTAATATTCACAACAAATATCCAAAATAGTAATGTAGTCCATATCAAAAGCTGCTGTTATTCAAGATGTAAGTAGGTCCCAAACCTGTGGAAGTTTACTGGGAAATTTTTTGACTTCTTATTGGAAACCTTATTTTAAAATAATATTTGTAAACTCTGCTTTGCTTGTTTGTTTTTTAAAAATCTGTAACATTATAATAGAATGGATGGGCCCAACAATGTGTGCTTCAGAGTTTCATATCTAGAAGCTGAAATCATATCATATCAGAATCGTTGACAGGTATATCACTATACACCTGTAAATTCAGCAAGTATTTTCAGGACAACATAAAATTCAGCTTAAAAAAGTTCTTTCTTTCCTTAAAACTGTACTTTGTGCAGATACAATAAAAACCAGAGCTACTATGACATCAGTTTTATTGTAATGGTCGAGATTTCAAAGCATGCTAGTTTTCCTTTTCTGGTATTTCCCAATTTACAGTTTCTTAGTCTTTTTAATGCATTGCAAGAATGGTGCAACCTTAATGATGCTAAGACAGAAAGGAAAAGTGGCCATTCCACCAGTTCTTTGGAAGTTTCCCTTCTGTAAAAAAGGTCACATCTTTCACTTTAAATTCACACTTGAGAATCCAACAGTATATTCAAAGTACAGTTTTTAAAATACTAAAAATTATTATTTTCCTTATTCTGTATAAGATTTATATAAGTTAGAATGAGAATGATTTGCAGTTGCATTGCTCTTAATTAACTACTACAGAGGGAGATTTAATTGGGGATTATAAATCAAGTTAGTTTCTCTGTAGCCATTAGCATCCTACATTAAGTCTCAGCTGTGAAACAGAGCAAAATTCTCCTCACCAGCTGGGGCAGTTCTGTAATTGGTTCAAGGAGCTGTAGGCACTTTTCAAAGGTTTGCAAACAGCATCCAGAGTAAAACAATACCCAGGGCAAAAATAAGACAGATACTGGTCTTATACAAAAGAATTGAAAAGAACAATGTCTAGGCCAAAGTATTATATGTGTACGAAGATGCTAATTTATTCCAGGAAATAAATTTATTCTGTAAGTAATTTTTTAAGCTTCAATTTACCAATTATTCTAGCAGTCCTTCTTTGTTTCTCTTTTAATCTTGATTTAACTATGCAGTTGTTGAATTGGAACTTTCCAGTTCCTTCTAGCTGACCTGCTGTCACCAAAAGTTTACCAGCAGTTGAATTATTGTCATAATTAAATTTCATAACAACTGCAAAATGAAGCACAATCAAAGAATAAGGAATACCACAGAGCACATTCAATTTTCTAATAGATTCAACATAATTTTTCACCAGTGAAATATGTCGCTTAGTTTCTGACTAAGGAAGGAAGCTCTCTTTTGTTACTCTTCTTCCAGATAATGATAGCAATATCTCACTTCCATAGAGATTAAATTATGTATATTTTTATTTATTGGTAACAGTTTGGCTTTCGAATATTACAAAACCTATTACTTTCATATACACTATATTGTGCATATTTTTATTTATTCATAATAATTTGCCTTTCAAATATGACTAAAATAATTATTAACATTGAAATAAGGAAACAGATTTAGAAAAAAATAAAATTAATTCTCTAGGGCCTTTAGCTGTTAGTCAAGTGATCATGGTTTACTGCACTCCATTCCCAATCTAATCATTTTGAAGAGAATTATTTGAAGGAATGTGTTGCTCATGTCATTATACAACTTTTATTAAGTAGGTTAAGCATTATTCCAAAAACAAGCTATGGAAAAGTAGGTAAGGTATATGCTTGTAGAAGTGAATAAAAGTTTACCTTTGGGACTACTAGGTGTAAAGGATTTTTAAACCTCTGTGTTACTAGGATACACTTGATTGATAGTATTTTCTAAATATTCATCACATGAAATTTATTTTACAAGATCTCATTAGTTGATCAGAATAGAAAAATTTTTATATGACCTTTTCTGTATTATAGTTTAGTACTTTTAGTATTACGTTACAATTAGTTGTACTAGTTGATTATTAATGTTAACATAATTGTAACAGACATTCTTGATTTCTCTCTTAAGCTGACTGCAGCTGAATAACTGATGAAATAATAATTTCGTCCTTAATAGCTGAAAATGATAAATCTAGTTTAAAGGAAAGGAAGTCTTGAATATTTCTGTTAGTATATTTTACATATAAATCAATATAATATAGAAAATATTACTTAAGTATTTATTATTGAAATATATTTATAGTAAAAATCTGACTGTTTATCAAATCCAATTATATTCAGAGAGGTTGTTTTTTTATTATATATTTGTCACTTTCTTTTTGTTTCGTTTCCACGTAGTTTCTGTTCTTTTAATTCTGGCATTGATTACCTTGGTTTATTTCCCATTTTTGGGTCTATCCTTATGTATATTAACAGATATATATTAACAATTTTTATTAACTGATACATGCTGCAAGATCTGGCATCTGAAAAGCTGGATAATATTTCAGCAGTAGGAACGTGCAAGCCTGAACAATGCAATTTTCACCATGATTTTTAAAATGTTGTAGTTCAGTTTGTATCATTAAACTGACGATACGTCTCACACCTGTAACGAAAGTTTAGCATAATGAAAAGAGCTTTTTTTTTTTTCCCCCTAGTTTGTTTCAAAAGATGCAGTCAGCCAGAGGGTTATAAGGGAAGCACTTTCAAATTCAGCAAATAATCCAAACTATACTCAGGGGAAAGTAATGTGTTGTAGCTCTCTAGTTACAGATGGTGCATGCAGTAAGCAAGCCCAAATCTTTTGAACTAAAGACTTATATGAAATTTAAATCCCAGGTGAAAGGGATTTATACTAGGCTACAAAAATAAAGCGTAGTAAACCATTTCCACTTTTACCAAATAATAATAATAATAATAGTAAGAATATGGACCTGAAAGGTGATCAACAACACTGAAGAGTAAGCAATCCTAGTACCTCAGAGAAAGGTGCAGAAAATCCCACAGCCCAGCAACCAGCACTGTATGGAGGGGGACTAACAATGCTGACTCACCCAACCTTACTCCCAGCCTGTGTCATTTCTCTCTTGGTCAAAAGAGTTCTTGTAATTCAAAAGTGAATTCTACCATCAACATTGGGATACGATTTTCTCAGACCAAACTTATCTGTAATATGATTTCTGTGGGTGTAAGGGACTGGAATTTGAGGTTGTAGCAGGACATTGTTCTCAAGAAGGGCTTGGTGCAGCAAGGGATGCCCTTGGCATTGCTCAGGTTTGTTGTTAAATACCGAAACCTAAATTGTGAGTGTGTGGGGATGAGAATGAGCAAAATGTTTAGGCAATAAAGTAAGAATAGGATAAGAAATAAGAACCCCCTGGTTCCCTAATAGGAGGCATTGTTGTGAACTTGCTCCTTTGTATGCTGTTTTTTCATGAAAAAACGTACAGAAACTGGAGGAAGAGAAGGGTAATCTTGAAAAACCCCCAAGCAATTGAAGTGTTCTCACTGAGAACCAGAGATCTCGGGTAGGGATGCACAGTCCTCCTCCTCCTCCAACAGTGATGAGGGGATTTTATTGCCTCCCCAGGTATAAGCAGCTTCATCACAGTTACTAAAGAGCAAGGAGAGGAGAAGGCAAATAGGTCCATGTCAGAGGCTATCCAAGGCATGTGGCTGGGGGAGTCTAGCTCCTGCCATGGAGCCTGAGTAGCTGCAATGATACCTCAGCCCCTGCTCCTGTACCCTGCTGGCATTACACAATCTGGGAATGAGCACATAAGGCCCAAAAAAACTCACTTGATGAGACTTCTAACAGGCCTTATGGTTGTTTACATGCTCTGAGTAAGAGGCACAGGAGAAATACCAACAAGATATTCTCAAGAGGTCAAAACAACAAAAAAGGCTTTACTGGCAACTTTAGAAAATCAGAGATCTTTGGCAAATTCAATCAACATAAAAGACTTCTTAAAGCATTTGGCAAACTTTAAGCCCATTTGATTTGAAGTTATTCAAAATTCCAAGAAATAATTCAAAGAAGAGAGAAAGACAGACAAGATATAACAAAGGACACATACAGCTACCAGCTCCTGGGTTCCAGCAGGGTTCAGCTGATAGAAATGCCAAGAGGGGATGGGGTCAAGATATAAGTTTGCCTTATGCTCAGCTTTAAATACCCCTTGGCCTTTCTGGGCCTTTCCCTCAGGTGGGATTTCTGGTCATTTGGCCACTCAGGAGCTGGGTTAGGGGTTCCAGGGGCCAGTGTGGAGTGTTGCCTCCAGTGTGACAGGAACTGGCAGCCACTCCCAGGCTGGGATACAGGCTCTAGGGATGGGGGTGTGGAGGCAGGCACTTCTTCATCAGGGCAAGGCCCAACCTGACTCTTCCCCCACACACGCACTCTAGAATGTCTCAAGACATCAATCTTTCCAGTCTCTCACAGAGCACAAACTGCAAGGAGAGGAAGGAGTGATCATGTTCTTGCTGAAATGCTGGGAGGCGAGAGGCTGTAGGGGTAGAATGAGCACTGAGGCATGGTCTCAAGGGATAAACAGCTGGAACACAAACTGATCTCCCTCAGAGTAGTGTGGCATGGCCTGTGAAAAAACAAATGGGCAGTGGTGGTTGACAACAAATAAGTAAGCCCTGAATGAAGTTGCCAGCTGCTGTCCAGGATTTACTTCATCTGCAGCATGGATGGGAAGCAAAGCATGCTGCCATGGACAAAGGAAACACCTGCTCCATTCCCACAATATAGGAATGTAAACACAGCTTGCTTTCATCTGGTAAGGAATCTGGCACAGTGGAAGACATTAACCCACTTTCTGCAAAGAGTAGGACAGGAGCTCTCAGGAAATGTTCATTAGAACTTTCTTCTCATTGATATCCAAATACTAGTCCTTTTCTAATGTCAGAGGAAACCGATTTTTCATTGCTACAGTGATCAAGGAAAAGGTGAAGCAAAGTTCACAGAATAAAATAAATGCCTAAAGAATAGATAATGTAAATGAGAAGAGATTAAGTGGCACAATTTAAGAACCTGAGTAGTTTAGGAGTGTAGTACTCACTCACTTCAGTTTCGTATGTTTCCCTTGCATATAGCTTTTGAAAATGAGCCTAATGGAAGTATTACCAAAGGTCATTACATTACAGCTAGACAAATTAGGTTCTGAGGATTAAGTTATCTATTCAGTATAAGCCCATTTTTAATTGATGAGAACTGTAAACATTGGTTTTTCCAAATGTATATTTGGGTTTGCATTATGGTTAGTCATCATAGCCATATTATATAATTGTTTTTCTCTTTCAGGTTAGAAACATAATAAATGAACAAAAAATTTACTGCACAAAAGAAATGTCAACTAAAAGTCTGCTATTGGCCCCAGCATACCCAAGAAAGCAAAAGATTTTCAGAAAACTTTCCCATCTTCTTGTCTGGTCTGTACACATTAGTTATGGTTGATCTTGCGGACAATACAGCAGCCTTTGGAAAATTCAACTGGCATATAGGAAAAATAGGAAAAGCAGAAGCTCAGAGGATTCCATACTGTCCCACTTGACCACTGATTATTTTGGAAAGAAACTGTGTGTTTTTTAGGAAACACAATATCTTTAAACGGAGAAGTGAACAGTTTTCTTCTTATGAAGTTATTTACAGGGCCCTAGGTATACCATGTCAGATATGCTGACATGAACATTCAGAAGGTATCAAGATTGTCTACATGTGGAACTGGACAGATGGGAGCAAACCTGACTCCAAGAGCTATAAAACCACCTTAACCGTAGGTTTAACCACCTTAGGTTTATCTTAATATGATCTTAAGCAGAGCTCTATACTAGTGTAGCTTGTAGCTGATCTGGCTTCCCCTCCATATCTTTGTCTGAAGATGTCATATACTGGAATCTGTGTGCATATAAAACTTTATGCTTTTCAAAGTTTGATTTTTTTTCCCCTCTTGAAAATCCTCTATGTTACATTTCACCTTCATAGACAGCTTTTAAAAAATTGTAATGCATATCTAAATACATGAATTTATATATAAGATACCTTTAATATAAGAGATCCTTTTTAAAACTTAGACTTGCTTCTTAAAACTTGATTTTATGCTGTCTTTTCACTTAGCCATCAGAGCTATCTGGATTACTGATTTTCTCTTTACAACATAACTGAGACACTTTGTTCACTCTTTAGACCACTGAGGTATACTGAATATTCATTAGACTATGATATATGCAAGGATATTTAGAATATTTCCTCCCCTGGAGACAGTAACGAAATTAGAAAACTCTAGCATGTTTTAGCAATTGCCCTAAAATTTACGTTTTGTGCCTGTTGAGAGATTAATGTATTAATTCAAGCCACAACTGTTTATTGCAGTTGCTAGCTTTTCATATTTCTCCTCCAATATGAAACAAAAGAGCTGAAATTAATATAATTTACAACGTTGTACACTTTAAACAAGTAACTCTCTGCACACTGCTAATAAAGGACAATGTTTCTTAACAGAAAAACTAAATTAATTTTGTATGTAGTATATTAATCAACACATGACATTCCTATCAGTTACTAAATTTGTCAACAACAAGTCTGTTCTGAAAAATTCTGAAATATTTTAGAAAAAAAATATTGACTAAGTGGAAGGCATATAGATAGTGAATAAAAATGTGAAGTTTGCTTGGGTTTTTTTGGATGGGTTAGGAGTAACATATTTGCTGTTATTGCACGACAACATTAGCTCCAAAGAGAAGCAAATTGTTTTCCATGTCTGAAATTGAGGCCTTGAAGTGGCTACCTGAAAACAGAGGCTGTACCAGATTAAGAGAATAAAAGGGCCTTTATTTGAAGGGCCTTCAAAGGTACACCTTGGGAGTCAAAAGCCTTGGAGGGGCTACACCCAAGATGGACCCTGGGTCACGGGTTCTTCACACTTTTGTAAGTTTGGTCCATTTGCATAGCAGGGTTAATTCTCCAATTATAATTTCAAGTAATGACATAATTACCCCAAGTTTGGTCCCCCTGTCCAGAGGCTCAGTTTACGTATTTTGGGGCCTGGGACAACAAGGTGTCCTTGAGTTCAGGCCCAGAGAGGGTTTGTTATGTCTAACCAGGATAAGAGGACAGTAGCTAACAGGCTATGTGAAGCTTCAGAATTATATACTAGGCAATACGGGATTTGAAAAATATAAAAGCTAAAACCTAAAGCATCAAAATCACCTAATTTGTTTTTTAAATATTTAATTTCAACTAAATGTATTAAAAATAAGAGGTGTTAAATTGAAGAAAATACTCTGAAAGTGAGGAAAAGTAGCAAAGTTAAATCTGTCATCTCTTTGCCACAATCTGTTTACAAACTGGATAAACTCAGAGAAAGTACCTGTAAAATAGAAAGGGAGAAGATAATATTAAATTATATATATATAAAAAATATATTTTTCTTGCATTTTGATGAATATATCCATGAAAAATAACAATGGTGTTTTGTATTTAGTCTATGATGGGTTAGCCTTGATGAAAAGCTGAGCTTCTACTCAGCCACCTGCCCACTCTCATCCTTCAACAGGATTGCAGTAGAAAATAGAAAGAATAGAATGGCAAAGCAAAGGTGGATATAAAGACAAGGAGATTGCTACTAATTAATATCTTAGGCAAAACAAAATCAATTTGGGCAAAACAGAATTTATTGCCTGTTAAATATTTAATCACTGTTTCAAGTAGAAGTAGGCAAAAAAACCAGCACTAAATCAACACCTCTCTTTCTCACTTTTTCAGGGTCAGCTTCACTCATTCACTCCCAAATGTAATAATTTTGAAAAGACTCAGCTACGCTGCAGAGCCTGCACATCTTTTGAGAGAAATCTTAAGGGTGGAAGGGTGGAGATGCTCACTGTGTCACTTTTAGTTAGACACATATATTTCAGAGAAGTGAAAGTTCAGCCATAACTGTCTCTCTGGGATGTTCTATTACTGCTTCTTGACTACTCTTCAAATGCTTGGCAGTTGGTGGTTTTTGGTTGGTTGGTTGGTTTTTGGCAGGTTTTTTTGGGGGTCTGTTCCTTTTGGGGTTTTGGAGTTTTTTATTTGTTTGTTTTGATTTTTTTTAATTAAAAGACTGTAAAAGAAACCTAGGCAGCATTTCTGATAACTACTCTGATAATCATCTACTGATCTCAGATGTCTAAAGCAGGAAAGATGTTGCCTCTAAGTTGCTAAAGGCAGCTCAGACAGGAAAGGAGGACAGTTACATTTAATATTAGCATGGTGTTTAAATTCTGGCAGTTAGCAAATGAAATGTCTTAGTATATCTAAAAGCCTGTCTCTAGTTTTTATTCTACCCTCACTGAAGTGAATTATAAACCTCGCAGGGCTTCCTAGTGTGTTCAAACAAACTTATGAATGTTTCATTCTACGTGTTTGTGTTTCTCATTTTTCCTACATCAGTTTTGATTTGCTTCCAAGACTTGTCTTGCTTTGTTGTGATGGTTGATTGTTGGAACAATACTATTTCCTCTTGCCAGATTTATTTTCTGTCTATTTTTACTTACTTATGCTATTTTAGTGTCACTAATGTTCAAAGGCTGCACACAATTCTTCATGATGCTTCATAACTTGTGTGATCTTATCAGTGCCTTTCCTAACTGGTCGATAAAACATTCTTTCTGGCCAGCACACACCAAAACCTAGCATTTGTTTAAGCCTCAAGGAAAGAGGCTAATGTATCTAATGGGTCTTACAAAAGACTTCTGAGCTGTTGCAAACTTGTCAATTTAAACTTTTGACAACTTCTGCTTTATCTTTTATGCTGCATCAAAAACATCCCATGCAATCAACACAGTAAAGAATTAAGAATTATCACACAGAAAAAAATGTCACTACCTTATGCTTGGTATTTTCTTTCATGTAATGATATTCAGTATTGACAGATGGAAAACAGAATTCCTATGATGGATCTTAGTGTAACATTATATTTTTTTCACATGTAAAAATGAGAAAATATTTCTTTTTACTACATTTTCAAGATGCAATTCCTGACTTTTTTCTGGGGTTTGAGGGTTCTTTTTTGTCTCTATACACTATTAAACAGGTTTTTGTTACCCTACCAAGATTTTGTTGATAACAATAGAATACTTTTTTCAATATGTAATATTTGCTATTTATGTATGTCTTAAGAGGGGAAACCAAAGTGAAATGTTTGGAAAGTTCCCTATTAGCATCAGGGTGCTTGTACTGGAAGATTGTCATTTGACCGAAACAGAAACTAAAAAGGCTCCCCCCAAAAGCCCCATTGTTTAACTTGTTAAATGGGGATTTTGAAAGTGTGAGATATATGACTGCTTCTTTTCACTAAGATTTTAAAATAGCTCATATATCTAAAAGTACTGATGTGTTTGAGAATTCAAATAGCCAAATCAATATCTTAATAAAATTATTCAGATAACTCTAGGACTTCATGTAAAAATTATTTGGACCCTTATTTAAAAAAATATAAAAGGAATATTCAAAGCAGAAAACAAACAAAATATAGTTCACTCACTGACCTATGAGGGAAATCTGATAATGAACACATATATATGTAAAGAAATTATATTCCTGTTCTTTTATCAATTAATTTATTAGCAGCTCAATGCCCTAAACTTAACAATGCAAATTTTTATTGAGTCTCAGTGTGTGAAAGGGGTACTGAATGGCCATGCTGAAAGTCAAGAAGCATTATTTTAAGATAATTTTATTTATAGTCACAAATGAACAAACCCACATAGATTAAAAATGTCATAAGAAAAAATGCCAAGCTGATAAATTAATAAAAGGAGAAATGAGGTCACCTGAACTCTTGTTCTACTGAAGTAAATTAATGCATAACAAATATAGAAGCTGTCCATCCCATCCTTTTTATGAGCTGGAGGTGAAAGAAGACAGATGCGCACTCCTTCTGTTCAGAGCAAGCAAGAAAGATCGGATAATACTGTCCTTCTCATTGAGAAGTTGGGTGAAAATGAGTCATTTCCTGACAAACAGCTCAGATTAGGTTCTGTGGTCACTAAATTTGAGGATGCTTTCAGATGGAAGACTTTTCTCCCCATTCAACTTGCCTACATTTCTTTCTCAATATAGCTTGTTCATAGTCATTCTATATTTTGTCAGCAGAGCAATAAATCTTCTTGATAGCAAAGTTACTGAGAGTTCTTGGCACAACAATTTCAAGATTTGACCTTTGAATGAACCTGTAATAAAACCAAGTGCTTTGATCAAGTTGAGGACTCTCTTCTCCATCCCCTGTTCTTTGTCCTGCCTTCCATGATTGCAAACGTGGTGTATTTCCTGGTAACCAACATGGGCTAGCTGAGGATCCAATCCCTCCAGATCACAGCAGAACGTCCAGATGTAAACGTAAATGTAGCCTGCGAGACTACACAATTATTTTACATCCCAGTAGCAGAGAAATGAAAGAGAGTTGCATGAAAACTTTGGTCTATATGACAGAGACTTATGGATGTAGAATCTCATTCTACTAGATCAGAATCCAGTAAAGCACTTCAGGTTTTTTCCTACCATATAATCCCATGCAAATATCATAAGAGATAAAGAAAATGCTTCAGTCTTGCTGGATCCTTTTTAGAACATTTTTCTACAAAAATCTGAATAAAAAATATCAACAAAAACTATTTTCTAACGCAGATTAATAAAATCTTTGCTCATTAATTAAGGTGTACCCCAGCATGGAATGTGTGAACACTACAGTTTGCAGATTCTGAGGCAAATTTAGTCTAAGTCTATTACACTGTGCAAGGAACAGAAGTGAATTTTCCTATGAGGTCTCATGAAACTGAGTCCTTCTTACCAGTAAGGCTGAAAATATATTTTAGAAGAGCTTGCTCTTATTTTGTGGATTGTAAATAATCCATTCCGCTCTAGACTAGACTACTAGTGACTGATCCGTTACACTCCAAGCTTTTATTGTGGATGCTATATATGCATAAAATACACACAGGCTTTTATTTAACTTCCACCAGTGTAAGATACTTTATCTGTTAATAAAACTGCTGTTAAGAGCAATCTACAGAATGTTGTTGAGGAGACAATTTGTCACTGGTGCCGACGTGAGCTCAGAGTATCAATACAGATGTAATATATGCATAAATTCATAACATGTTAAGTCCTTATCTGGCTACTGTTCAAAGACTCACGAGGCACTAGATATGAAAGTGTTGGTTTGAGGGCATTTTGGTGTTTTCTTTTGGGTTTTCATGTTTGCTTGTGGTTTTTTGTGTGTGGGAGGGTGTGTATTTGATTGACAACAAGTAAAATAAGATTATCTAATACCAGGACGTTCTAAATTGATTAAAATTAAACATAAATTTTAAAAATATGTATTTTACCAGTTTAATTTGATCCTGTTAATACTTTCACTGTAAGCACTTTGGCCTGGAGATAAAGTGAGCCATCTGACATGGAAATAAAACTTAACACAATCATGTCCTAACTGTAGCCATGTATAATTATGCATGATTGTAATCCACCCTCAGTAAATGCAATTCCAGCCATTTTATACATTCTCCTTATTAAATGAAATATAGAATTTATACTGATATACTAAGATTTTACTTAAATTATAACTGAGGTCCAAATATTTCCATTTGGGGAAACAGGACAGATCAGCATTGTATGAAGAAATAGAAACTGCTGAGGATTTATGTCATGAAACAATATTGTTCGTAAAATATTTTGCTTTAATATTTAGAGCAGGAAGATAGCCATGAGAAGATTAAAAAAAAGGGAAGTTTAACTGCATCTTTTTTGTTGAATTGTAAATTAATGGTTGTGTACATTTCGAATGTTTAATTTGAATAAAATAAATTAGAATGCAGCTCATTTACAACACTTCTGTTCCTCTCTTTTCATATAGCTCGCTGACATCTTTTGACGAAGATGAAGAAGAGCTATTCAGAAGTGAATATTGTCCTTGCATGTGTAAATCTCCTCCTAAAATTTCTACTTTTGCTTACAGTAAAATAACTTTTTACAATGTTCAATGAATGGAGCAGGGGGAGAACAAGCGTGAGCATGAGGAACATGAGCATTTATGTACATAAGAAGGCTAAGTGAGTGACTCCAAAATTCCCTGGGGGTGCCATGTTTATACCATGTTGGGAAAGAAAATGTGAACACTGTATGCAAATCAGGATACTGTAGTTCCTGAATTTGAGGTGGGTTTGCTGGCTTGGTCTTGAAATCTCACTGGCTCTTAGGTAAACACATGATCCTGTTCACCTAGTCTCAAATACAGGTGTTTGGCATGCTTTGCTATTCAGTATAAAGATTTAAATGTTCCATTTTACCTCTAATTTCAATGGTACAGGTGGTCAGTAGAATTTTTATTCACGTCTAGGAAACTGTCTAAAGACTATTCCTCTATCTGTGTGTATGTTTATGAATGTACATATATGTATAAAAGTATTATACCTAATTTTTTTCAAGGTACCTGTCACAGTATCGGAGCAGTAACTGCCATCAACTTGCTATAGAAATAACAGCTGCCTGAATACACCAAGAAAAATCTAGTATGAAGGCATTGTTTCTTTAAAAGTGTGTATTCTTAATAAAAGCTTTATAATGCTAAATTGCAAGGTCAGTTGAGAGATCCAAAAGGGGGTCTTATTCACCATTTTGATCACTGTAAGTTTGCAATTCAGATTTAAGCTAGTGTGGTTTGTACAGGTTTAATTAACTACAATGCAAGGGCACTGGAAAAGTTAATTAAGAGCTACCTCCTACAACTGTGAGGAAACCCTTTATGGTAAGTATTTCAAGAGGTTCAGTTTCCAATAAAGGCAAACAAGCTCCTTATATTTAGTGTTTTGATTTTTTTTTTTTAAAAACTTTTTCCAATTTACTTGAAAGCTTGATAATCATAAATATTACAGCAACACAAGGAAAATAAAACCATATTATTTTTAGTGTTTCAGCTGGAATTCTCTATATCTGTTTCAAGGCATTTGCCCTATGTCAGCTAGGCATTGGTTGATCCTTTGAGTGATTTTTATAGTGATTAAAGTAGGCTGATGAAACAATACCAAAATAGATTCCTTGGCACTCCATCAGCTGGGAACAAAAGTGTATGTCAAATATACAGCTTTTTATGTTTGAGCAAATTCATCTCAACGGTGACTTCTTTCATGAAGAAAACAATAATTAATCAGCTAATTCTGTTGCTGGCTAGCCTTCTGAATTGGCAGGAAAAATGTCATTTTATCTAAAAATTATTTCCCTAAAATTTACAAAAATAGTAGAAGGGAATTAGTGAGAAAAGAATATTTGCATCATTTATTGACATATTACTGACTATATGTAACATCTATACTCTGAGTCACTTGCAAGCATTCACTTAAGGTAATCAACACAATATTAAATTTATTTTTGACTTTTTTATTTTATGAATAATATCCATTTTGTGGAACGATGGTGTTGCAAGATAAAATGCTGATGATATATTATTCCAAAGTTTGATTTGTCTTTTGAAAACACTTTAAAATACTACATCAGACTGTGAATCCATTTCATATATTTTAACACTTCTACAGTATATGGATTTATAGCTATGTTGTCTAGATGTTCTCCAAAATCAGTACCCCCAAATTAGCATTTGGACAGTGGGATTCATTTGCTTTATCTGAACAGTCTAACTTCGGATGAGATGACTGTGTCACAATATTTCCTAATTATTGAAAATAAAAATAAAGAGACCTCTGTATTTTATCCAGTAAGTGGTACTGCGTGTTTCCGTTTATGTTGTGCTCTTATTATTTATGAGCCTTGACATGTTGGATTCAAGTTGAGAAGCTAAATAATGGTTTTCTTAAAAAACATTCTGAAAACATATAGGAACTCTCCTTCCACATTTCTACACAAGGAAATGATCATGGAACAATGAGAGTGGTAAAACTCTGAACGGAGAGGTGGTAGATGCTTCCACTCTAAAAATATTCAAGATCTGATTGAACAGTGTTCTGAGCAACCTGATCTGGTTAAAGGTGTCCCTGTTTATTGCAGGGAGCTTGGACTGGATGACCTTTAAATGTCTTTCAACCCAAACCCTTCTGTGATTCTCTGATCATACAGGAAAATGGGAGCTCCATCTGGTTCAATTTGTAAGGTTCTATCAGAAGGACTCTTTATCAAGGGTGTAAGAGTAGAGAGAGCAATGCAGACATAAAATATGTTTGCAGGTAAGTCAAATTTTGGTTCCATTAAGAAAAGATTTTGTCCCTGTATTGCTTCCAATTTTCCTTAATTCCTTTGAGAATGTGTTACCTGTCATTCTGTGAGGCTGCTGCCACTCTATGATTCTTCCTTTTATGTTTTTACTATGTTTGTACAGAATCCCTTTCACATCGTCAGGCTGATGACATTTTTGAGCATAGTCTTTTCTGCTTCAGGATAAGAATGTAAGAAATCAATGTGAAAGACTGTGTGGGACTGAGGTAAAAAATAACACTATTATAAAGCTGCCTATTTTCTTCCTAATTATTCACATAGCCTGGATTTTGTTTCCTTCTGCCTATGAAAACAAGTGCAGAGAGCCTTCAACATAATACATACCCTTTCTTTCAAAGCCAAGATAAATCTGTGGTTGAGAATCTCATAAAAATCTCTTGTCTCAGGCTATTCATGAAGTTATGCAGGCTGAACCTAGCCTTCTAATTGGAACTAAACCAATGCTATTCATTAAATTTTAATTTAATCTAGATATTCTCCTACTCCCATATTTTAATTTATCTTCTCCACTCATAAAAATAAAAATATCTATAAAATTTTTGAATATAAATTGCTAAAAATTATCAATTATTGCTAGAGCAAAAACCACTGTTATAATTAAAAATATACAGAGTGACAGTTTGGGGTTTTTTCTCTGTATGATAAAAAGCAGGGTAGATCAACATTTTAAGGCAAGTTGAAGAGTTAATGCTAGCAATTCTAGACATGCCAAACTGAGAGCAATGAAGCAGAGAAAAAAATTATTTTCCATGATTTTAAACTCATTTATTTCTTCATAAAACAGAGGAAAAATTATATTTTAAAAAAGAAAATCAAAACCTTGAAAAAATAATCTTCTGACTCCTTTTAGAGAACTGGTGTCTACTTTTAACAAACCACAGCATAGTTTCTGTAGATGAAACGTATTCCTGAAAAAGTTTTATCTCCTTTTTACTTTCATTTCTTATTTGCAACCCTAAATTCCAAACATAGTTCTACATACCTGAATAAATAGTTCCAGTTTGAGATTCATTCTATTTCTCAAAAAACATCTGCTTAGATTTGCAAATTAAGTCTACTCTATTAGTCTTTGAATAATAAAAATTGGCTTTGATGAGTGAAAAGAGCTGCTGTAGACCCCCATTGTAAAAAAAAACCCCAGTCAAACAAAAAAAAAGTCAGGAAAAAATAGAGGAAAGAAAGTGAAGTGGTGAGCTCTGGGTGTAGGGGTCAAGAAGATGTTCTCCTCAGTCTTTCCAGTGAGGGAGAAGGACTCATCTAGGAGTACATGCACCTTGCAGCTCAACACCTTGCTGTGCAGGTGATGTCACTTGTCACAGGGCTTCGGTTTTTCTCAAGAATGAGAACAGCTACACAGTCCATCTGAAAAATAGGGAAAAGAGCATCTTTGCTAGCAGGCTTGGTAATTCTAGTGAAGAGGGCTTCAAAATGGCCTGAAGAGAAGACAGAGATAACTGCGAGGAAGCAGCTTAAGGAACAAGATGTTGGGAAAGACTCTCAAAATTCCAACAATTAACTACAGCTGAAACTATAGAAAAGACAATTGAAAGAACTTCTGTATGGACGTTGGCAGAAAAAGGAAATCTACACCAAGACAGAGGCCAACTGTTCAACAGGGCAGGAAACCTAGTGTCAAAGAACACAATATACTTGATGGCTTCTTTGCCTTTCTTTTAGCCATAAAACTTGCTCTCAGGCCTCTTCTGACACAACTGTGTTTATTGGGAGTGAAATATTGCCCCCCGTGAGGGAAGTTAGCATTAGGGAGCACTTATAACTGAATGTGCTTAAGTCCAGAGAGAATACAACAAGGGGTGCTGCAGAAGGTGGCTGATGACATTATGAGCCCTCTATCATCTCTGAAAGTTCTTGGTGAAAGTTGTTAGGTAAAGTAGTTACCTAATGATAGAAGGATCTCAAATACCACGTTTAATTTCAGAAAAACAAGAAGGAAGTTGTTGGGAGCTGCAGGCTTATCACGAAGAGAAGCTGAGACACCTGGGTTTGTTGAGCCTTAAGACGAAAAATTAAAGAGACGCTTCATTATTTTCTTTAATTCCCTAGTGTGAGTCTATAAAGAAATGGAGCTAAACTTTTCTTCCTGAGAATGTATAGTGGTAGGATGAAAGACAATGGGCACAAGTCAGAACTTGGGAAATCATGATTAAGGGGGAAAAGAAAATCACTGTGAGGGTGGTTAAACACTAAAACAAGTCATCTAAAAGGTTGTGCAATAATAAGTGTTCAAGGTTTGACCAGAAAAGTCACCAAACATCCTGATCTAGTTCAGCATTTTAAACTGCTATTTGTATTTGTAAATATTAGAATAAATTACAGATAAAATGGTAAAATAAGTGGGAAATAATGTAATAAGGTTGGGCATAGAAAAGAAGAGAAAAAAGATTAATAAGGCTCTTATACAGAAAATGAACCTCAGACTGCACTTATTTGAGTGCTAAGAGAAAAAAAATTAAGATTAAAATTTGGTACTTTTCCTCACCAAAAACCAAAAATCAGATAAAAGGGAGACTAAGTTACCAGGAAATTTGAAATATAAAACAGGAATGGCGGAAAGAGAAGTGAAAATGAGAGCTATATCACTTTTGAGTAATTAAGCAGAGAATTATTTTTTTACCCCAAAGAAATACTGGCCTTAATTTGTTCTCACTGGCTACTTGACAAGTGGAAAAAGGAAATAAGTGGGGATCTGGGATGTCAAGTATTGTATGCCCTGTTCTTGTTATGTTATAGAAATAATGGCTTTTGCCTTATGTTGAAATGTGTGTGCTGTTGTCCCATCTCTTGCAAAGGATATTTGTATTTAAATGCTGTCTCTATTCCAAGATAAATGGTATTACATCTTCAATATTTATGATTTGAACAACACGGAAAAATGCAGGATGAGTTCTATGGTTTCAAAGGGATACTTTTCAATCTGCAACCTAAATGAAATCAAATTGATACCATCTTATAACAGAGGAAACTGGTAGGCTTGTACAGTGTTTAAGTGTCCTTTTTTTTTGGTATTATAATAATACTGCGTGAGTGGCCTTTTTCAAGATGAACTTTCCATGGTGAAAAATTAAATAAATTTGAACATCACAGAGTAGCTTTCTTTGCATTTGTCCTGTTGCTTATACTTCACGGAATCACAGAATCACAGAATATGGTGAGTTGGAAAGGAACCCACAAGCATCATCAAGTCCAACTCCTGGCCCTGCACACTGGTCACCAGAGAGAAGAGATCAGTGTCCACCTCTTCCCCTCACGAGGAAGTTGTAGACTGCGATGAGGACTCCCCTGTCTCCTCCAGGCTGAACAGACCAATTTACCTCAGCTGCTCCTCATACGGCTTCCCCTCAAGGCTCATTGCTGTTTTGCTGCCCTCCTTTGGATGCTCTCTATATCTTTCTTATATTGTGGCACCCAAACCTGCCCCCAGCACTCGAGGTGAGGCTGCCCCAGTGCAGAGCAGAGCGGGACAATCCCCTCCCTTGCCCGGCTGGCGATGCTGTGCCTGATGTCCCCCAGGACAGGGCATCTGCTGCCAGGGCCCTGCTGATTCACATTCAACTCATCAATGACCAGGATACTGAGGTCCCTTTCCACAGTGTTGCTTCCCAGCATCTCATTCCCCAGTGTGCATCTCAACCCTCCAGGGTTGCCCCATCCCAGTTGCGGAATCCAGCACTTTCCCTTAGTGAATTTCATACGATTGGTGATTTCCCAGTCATGTAATTTGTCAAGGTGTCTCGGAAGGGTCTCCCTGAATTATTTTTTTTTAAGTTTGCTAACTCAAAATGCTTACTTAAATGTATTAGCAGTGGTTGTGATGACTTTTTATGGCATTTAAATGAATTTTATACTTTCTCATTTTAACCTCTGAAGTATACCTTACCTATGAGACAGTTGAAGGCTGGCATTTTATTTTTACTAGTATGCATGCTGAAAGCACTGCTGTTATTACTATGAGCATTAAATATTCTTACATGAGAATTCTGCTTAACCCATGAACCCATGGACTTTTGTATGTGGTGAACTTGGAAAAACTGTGTACAAATAGTTCATTACCTAGCTATTGAAAAATTTTTAATGGAAAAAAAATATGGAAATCTCTCATCCTTTTACAATTTTTTTTAAAAAGATATCCCACTATATCTGTACATTGAGGAGACAGCAGAAAAATTTCATACTCCAGGCAGCAGAACCAGTCTCAAACTATAACTCTGTGAGACATGTATTATGTTACTGCTGAACAGGGAAATGTTTTACTTTGGAATTTGAGAGACATAATAGAATTGAATAACTATAAATAAACTATAATAGGCCTGTTGATGTCTTAATGTTAAAAAGGCCAAGCAGAAGGTTTTGCTGGAAAGACTAGTTACAAATAGCTAGACCAATTTATCAACCTTACTAGTTGTTCATGACTTACTGAAAGCACGCAGGGGAACACAAACAGAAGGATTTTAGGAAGAAGGTTTCTGAAAGTGGTGCTTACCATGGAAAGAACTTTATGTGCTGGATTCGTATAGGTTATGGCTGGACAATCGAGGTTGAAGTGAATGGAAACAATCACTTGGATAATGAATACCCAAAACTGTTTCTGGAGTCATAAAACTCAGCAGTCCCTGCCAAATCAGAGAATGAACTGTTCAAGTTGTAACCATAAGACAGTATTCAAAAGGAAAACAGTACATAAAGTTATTTCAATGATATTTGAAGGAAGAGAAGGAAGACATCTAATATAGTAGAAACATACTTGTTTCTTAACATAGTTTTTAAAAAATGCTCTATGATGTACCCCAAATTATTTTTTCATAGGAAATAGCATGTCATTTTCCATGGTGCTCTGACATAACTAGAAAAACATGACTACAACCACATAGGACACTGATGACTATAATTACAAAACTACCATTCCTATATTGTCACTGCATAAAAGTTGGAGTATCTAAACGGAATCTACAGGCACAGATCAGATTTAAAAAAAAATCTTTTGCACTACCACTGCAAGTGGCAACTTAGATTTCTGACCTTCTCTTTTTACTTTATATTTATTTTCCTAAATTTCCAGGGAATGATGAGAGGTAATGGTTTGTGACTGAAGTCTAACATTAAAGACACCAAAATGAAAAAACTCAGAATGTATACCTCTTGAATGCTTTTCCACAGTTCTTATAACATGTTCTCTTTCTAAAGAGGAAGGTTGAGGAAAATAACTTCCTAAACTGTATAGCACACTACTAAAAACAATATCATACAATTTAAAAACATCACATATTTGGCCATAATTTTTCGCATAGCTTGTTTGTTATTCCGGAATAACTACAGTTTTTTAATCCAGGCATGAAACAGTTACAATAAGTACCCTGTAACATTCTGGGCTTATTTCAGATTTGCCAAGGACTTCTCAAACTCTTTCTGATCTCAGACATCCTGGGCTTATTAAAAGCCACACAATTATGAATATCAGATTGTAGCTAAATTGTCTGAACTTGGTTTCAATATGTAATAGTGATTAGGTTTGTTTCATAAATGTAACAATTTTCACGTGACTTTTTTCACAGCATGCCTCTTTCTGGTACATATCTTCTTAAAAGTAATTAAAAGCTTGCATATAGTCATGTTTCTTTTTCAATCTTTCCACAGGTATAGGAAAAGTGTACCATCACAGGTGGGTTTTTTATGTATCCCCTAAGTCACTGACTTCCTACTAAACCTTAAAGCAAGTCAATAAACAACTGAAGACTGAACACAAAGTAAATACCCAGTACTCTTGGGTCTATGGGTGAATGCTCACCTGGAGTGGTATTGATTATGTTATTCATTCTGATGTTTCTGCATGAGGTATCACCACAAGCACTGTCTCAGTGACACATCAGGCATAATATCAGTAGTGGAAACAGAAAAATTAAGTCAGATTTCTGACACTGATGAATTAAAGACATCTGAAGGATTATCCACCAGGAGACAATATGATAGTAATATCTGGAGAAAGTTGTAATCCTCATAACCAAACTTTTGCCCATTTACATTGTAAAATATATGGCAAGTTTGTATTCAGAACGCAGAAAACATACTGATCTCATTTTTCCTGTGCAATATCTTACAGATTTCTATTCCCTCTTTACCTTGAAATTTCCTGATCTGAGTCTTGACATTTAAAGTAATAAATCATTTGGGTTTACCTGTCAGGTGGGCTTATATAATTAATATCTGTTTTTTCCAGAAAGAAAGTTTATGAGTTTTATTATCCAGAAAGAGTTTATGTGTTTTATTTCTTTTTCATTTAATAACCTAAAGCAACAAAATGGAAGAGAAGATTGGAGAAGCACACAGTTCTTGCCTAAAACAAGAGTTCCCTTTTTTACTGTCTTCTGTTCATATTAAGTTTATCTTCTAAAAAGTGTAGAATTTCTATATTTTTCATTGGCTGCTAATTTGAACACTCCCCAGCTGGCCTTCCAGTTCCCTGGTAAATTAGCCACCATGTCCTGGGCTAATTGCCAGCACAGTACAACCATCTCTGAACAGAAAAATGTTGTATTTTGCAACTACAGATACACAAACTAGACAATTTCTTCCTCTCACTATTGCACATTTTGGGGAGGGCAAGCTACCTTCTCACAAAAACCCACAAATACAGAAAATTTTTATTACAGCCTGTTGAAGATGATAATTAAATTCCTTTTTTATGTTCCTTCTATCAAATGTGATGTCCCCAAGGAGAAAATAAAATGAAGGTCACCAGAGATGGAGGCCAGACAGGCCAGACTTCACATTGCTGAAGTTTGGTAGTTTGATTTAGTTTAGCTTTATTTGTGTGCCTGCAATGGAATGCAGTAGGTTCTCATGACTCAAAATATTTACTTCGCAAGTTCAAACTATTCCAGTGAAACAGAAAATTGTTTAAAAATTTAATCTCGTTTAAGTCAAAATAAAGTCTAGGACCAACTTCATGCAACGAATTTTACTGCATTTGGGGTCAGTTAGTTGGCATCTTGAATTTAAAGAAAAATTATGAACACACTTTAGGAAAAAAAATGTTGGTACCTCCATAATTTTTAGGTAATTCGTGACACCAGAATAATGCATTTCACTGAAAATTAAACAGGAGTTTTTAATTTCAAATATCCTAGTGACCAGGAGGAAACTTCATAAATGTTTCATTTATTTTTAGATATAAAGATACATATCACTGAGGAAACAGAAATGGTGGCTGTGGCTGAGAGTAACAAAACAATATAAAAAAGCATAACATTTCTGTTGATCTGTACGGTTCAAGAATGATACGCCAGTGCCAGGAAAAGATAAGTGTGAGGCACTGGGATAATTAAAACTGATAAGATGATGGTTACACCCCACTGCAGTCATTGCTTTGTTTGAGAAGATAATAATTCTTACTCTTTAATTAAAAGTTTACTAAATGTGTAGAGATAGTCAGTTCCTCCAAGAGACAGATTATTTTCTCCTTCACTTGCTGAAATTGTGTGTTACTTTTCTTCACAATTTTGACAACAGTTTTTCAAATCTTTCCTTAGCATGTAACAGACTTTCCTTAGCATGTAAAGACTGCAGGCTATGAGGACCTGAGAGTGATGCATTCATCAAATGGATAAAGACGATGGTATAACAAGGAAGAATAGTTTGATTTGATCAACTTTGAGTGCTACATATTTAGCCAAATGCCAGAAAAGGAACATGATAATCAGAATTATGTCCTCTGAAATCATTCTGCTTGAATAACAAATTGAGACCTACCCAACATTAGATGTACTTGATGCCTTCCCAAACAAAAAAAATGGACCTGTTTTGACCTTATTGCTCTTCCAAAATCCATAGCTATAGCCACCATCACTTGCATAATATTTCTGGATATTTGAAGTAGTTAGTAAGAAAACCTAACCTAATGTTATTGTATAAAGAAAAGATTAAAATTAAGAAGATTTATCCTAGAAAATGCATTCTCGTGAGTCAAAATTCACAGTGTATTCCACTTATTTTGATCATATATCTTATTTGACAATTTTTTACAAAATTAAGTGGGCAACAGTTGTATCTGAAACGAGGTATATGTACTATGAACATCCCTTGAGTTTATTTGAGAAAAACATGTCGAGAATTTTTCATGTTAAAGCTGTTATACTTAAGAGTGCTTGATTTCTCTTATATCTGGACTGTCTAGAGCCAAAAAAAAAAAAAAAAGCTGTTTACATATAACGTCTGTTTAATTTTTTGCATATTTTAATGTGTCGCCTGAAGTAAAAAGTAAAATTCGGGAAATTATTCATTCCTCACTGAAGAGTACCTAACAGCCACTGCTGAGAGGAAAGAGAATTTCATAGCTCTTTGAAGAGAAATACAGTGCATCAGATACCAAAATGTAAATAATAAGGCTGCTTCCCAGCATAACAACATAGACCTTTACACAGCAATAAAAATACAACTTCTTCATTGAAAGATCTAATTTTTTTTTCCCCCGAACAGAGAAGAAAAAAAAGGGGGATGTCAGCATGGGACAGATCAATTGTGCTAAGCTTTGGAGAAGTATATGGTCTATAAAAACTGAGAATTCCAGCCTAAGAGAAGAGGAAAAATTTATGCAGATGAATAAGGAAAATAAGGTGCTTTTTATTAGCCTTACTGTATCCATATTGCTTGTATGTGGGATCAGTGGAGTAATGGTCCAGACAGGTCAGCAGAGACAGACATCTGCTCCCATGACTGTCAATAAGACTGCAGATTCCCAAGCATGCAATGAAGTACCAGAATATAGAATCAAACTTCAAGGGCCATGTAGAGGTTTTGCTTCCAATCAGACCATGGTGGGCTTGACCTTTCATGAAGAATAAAGAAACCCTTAAGAAATATTGAATGGTTATCCCTCGTCCTGCATAGCCCAGCGGTTGCATAGTTAATCAGTTAAGAATCTGACTTCCACCCTTACTTCGCTCAACTGAAGGGAGACATGCAAGGGTGTCCAAATGTTTGGGTTTCAAAAGATTCTGGGAAAATTTTTTTGGGTTGCATTTGTTCAATCTGGGACTAGAGAACTGGAAAGAAGATCCTGAGCAACTTTTAATAAAATTATAAATAACAATAAAAATAATAACAGGGGGTTTATTATTATATACTATTTCGATAATTATAGATAAAGTGTAATTTTTAAATTAATATCTGCTCTTTTCTTAGTGAAAGCCTGGTTTCATATTAATTCCAACATTGAAGATAATTGAGGGCTTTCTGCGGGTAATTTTTTTCAGAAAGATGTTAATGCTAGAATTAAAATTACTCAAAAGTCTTCATTTTTCAAGTCACTAAACTAGTTTATTACTTTAGTTTGGAAAGGAAGTAGGGATTACTTTCAAATTGCAATATCAAATTGCAATTAAACAATTGTTTAATTTTTTAGTAAAGTTTACAAGGTTTGCTTTGCAAAGTTGTATTTAAATATTATAAAAAAGCCAGGCAGTGAATACTGTGTGGTTTTTTTCTTGATTATAGCTTCTAATATATCAACTGAGACTAAAACTGTGCTGGCACACTAACAACCACATGTCTTCTTAATGAAACAAACCATGGAAACCTTTCCAGCTGTCTTTTTTGAGTTTGGAAAACAAATGAGAACAATAGATACTCCATATAACACTGAGCTGTAGTATGACTTTTTAAAAGCTTCCATCACATGAGCATAAAGTTTACAAGATGAATTGTTGTGACAGTGCATTTCAAACTAATTCTGTTCTATGGAAAATGTAATTACACTTCTTTCTCCTTTTCCAAGTAATAATAGTTTTCATAAGAAGGAAAAGAGGAAAAAAATTTCAGTGTTAGAAACCATTCAAGACCAGCTTGAAAAACCCAATAGCTCTACAGCCTATGGTATTTCATGCTTCCCAAACAGTGAGTGGCTGATGAAGGAAAATCCTGATCCATAGTTCATTCAAGACAATGAGAATGTTCCCACAGGCTTCATTTTTGTTTGATGTGAAACCTTTCAAATAAGATATTGATTAGATTTCTGTCTGTATAAATACTGAAAATTAAAATAAAGTTGCTTTTATACTCATTGCAACTCTCATAAAGTAGAAATCTTATTTGCTGGCTTTCAAAGTTAACTTCATATTTGTCATCATATAGATAACTTCTATATTGTGCTGTCATTGCTGAATTTGGTAACAGGGCATACAGACCACAAAGTACGAATAAAAAAAAAATGTGTATATGAGCTTAGGTTTAAGCAACATTGGAGTGGATCTTTTTTAGGAAAGAAAAGAGAATGCTTTATAAAGAGTAAATTTCATGAAATCCATACTCATTCCTTATTCCAAATAAAACTCTACATAGGCTATATTTCATCTGTTGATATTTTGGGAGTGTTCTAGTAGATTTCTTGTTCTGGCACAGATTACTGCTGAATACACACTTTCCAAACTTTGTATGTGAACAGAACATCAAAAGAATCTTAAATATTGGATATGTCACAATAATATTTAAAACAGTACAGAAAACCTTTAATTATAAGGTAAAAATTCCAGTGCTGAATAATTCAATGTCATAAACAAAATTGCTGTGAACTACACAAATTTCCTTTTGGTTTTCATTGCTGCAGCATCTCTAACAAAATATATCTCTCATGAAGTGAAAGAAAAGGGTTAAAATTATCTTACCAACATCTCACACTTTATTTCTTTCTTTGCAGTTCTTAATATATTCTTGAAAACTATTTCTAGGGAAGAATTCAGATAACAGAAGGCTGAGCAGATGGTCTTTTCCAACTTTATAATTCCAGAAAAAGCAAGGGCCCTCATTGCTGCTGACATCTGAAGTTGATGCAAGAAGATGCATACCATGTCAGACGAAAAATGTAACAGCTAGTCAGACCCATGATCAGGCAGCTTGGCACTTGCTGACAGCAGTTTGTCCATGTGTTGGAATCAGAAGAAAAATAAACCTAAACCATACGACAGCTTAAAAATCTGTTCATTTACTTTCCTTTTTCTGTTATCATTTTTTTATTTCATAAATGAACAAACCCACCAAAAGTATGATTTGGTTTAACAGAGGAAAAGAGAGAAAAGTATTAAAACCTAAAATTTGACATCAAGCAACTAATATTCATAGATCTGAGTTTGCAACAGAAGCGCTGTACACAAGGTATTTCCTTAATACTCCAAGCTGAAGTTCTGTCAATGGCAGACCTTAAAACACAACTGAGTGTAAAACCATGCCATATTATCAAGAATGTTTTAAATAATGTCCTAATATCTAGCATTTATGAGGCAGTACTGCATTTCTGCCTTTCAAAGATGAGGACTTTGTTTACGTTGAAACAAAGGATCCCACCATCCTAAGCAATTACAGCTTGACACGACATCACATTAGCACAGGTGAGACAATACTGTTTCCTCTCTTTCTCACCAAAATATAATAAAGGCTTTACTAGTACCACATGACAAGTGGAATGTCACCTTATCTACATTCCTACTAACTACTTTTTAATATGTTCTCAGAAACTGTTACAGAAGTGATAGCTTCTCTCTCACTCAAGGTATTAACATAAATTAGATTATCATAAATTAGATTATCATGGATAAACAGCCAAATGCAGAGGTACTACCAGAGAGATGGCAGCATCTATTCACATTTGCATAAAATTCTAACCAAATTCTTCTGGATTCTTTATAGATAGATTCTTATTAACAAAAATTTACTCGTATCTCCCAAATCCAGGAAAGTAGCTTAATCAATTGACCACTGCTAATGAGAAGAGAATACTTCTTTTGCTACTCTTCAAGCAAACAAGCCTAGAAAGGTCATAATGGGAATGGATGGCAGCTGTTCAGGAATTTGATTCAATGGATTGTAGCACACTGAAAAAAAAGATCCTATTTATTTATTTATTTGTTTATGTCCCCCACCCTCCCCAAATACATGCTTAGTCAAAGGAACTGTATCTGAAACACCAGTTCTTTTCCCTTGGAAAAGTTCATGTGTCTTTGGAAGAACAAACCTCATCTAAGAGTCTGTCCTCCTTCTTTCCTCAGTTTGCTAGACTTATATTGAGGGGTGAAGTCAGAAGCTAATGCTATTCCTTAACAAGCTTTCAACTATTTTTTTTAATTGTAGTTAAAACTCTAAGACGTTCTAACATTACATTGATTTGTCTTCTGATCTTTGCACTAGCTCTAAAATTAATATACATAAAAAATGTTAATTTCTTCATGGGAACATATTTGTCTTTTTTTATTATTGAAAACTTGAGACACGTGATGCTTAGACAATTCTCAAAGGTTTTTCAGAAAATTTATTTGAAAAAGCAGCATCATCCATGTAAGCACAGAACTCAGAGTCCCTTGTCCTCTGCTGTATCATATTAACAATCCCTGTCATAGGTTTACTGAAGGCCGGTGCTTGTCACTATCAAATTTAAAGATTATTCTTGAATATCACTGCAGAAATTGCTAGAAATTTGCTTGTTTCAATTCTAAATGTATTCACCCCGTTTATATATCTATTTGTCTGAAGACAAACTAGAGGGCTTTCACTGTGACAATGTGATTCCTCTTCCTCTGAAAAATGAACTGTATTATTAAGTAAAGCAGTTCACTTATTGTTCTGCTCCTTTATCTTGTCTGAACCACAGATAAGTAAATATTTATTCATCTCCCTTGTGTAAATATTTTATATTGTTAAATTAGTGTAAGACATGGGTATATTATTTTTAAAGTCTTAGCATACTAATACAGAAGTATTGTGGAGACTAAACCCTTTCATTTGCAGTTTGGTTGCTTTCCTAAATCTTATATTCTATACAAATTATATTGGTATTTACTAATTAAAATGCACAAATTATTATAATTTCAAGTGAGATTTTACCTAGAATTTTAACTGAAATAATTGCTTATTTTGTAAGGGAGTCCTTAACTAGAAGAAGATAAGAATAATAATCACTTTTAAGAAATAAAAGTACTCTATGAATTATAATTTATTCATTTTCATAACTTTCATGAAGTGCTAGTGGTATGATAATTTAGTATGTTTTTGTTGTACATTAAGCCAGGATGAACATTTCTAGAAGAAACATTTTCACTTTTGTGTGTAATGCCACTAGACACATGGATAAAATTTTAACAAAGATGGATAAATCAGCATACCCAGAAGCTATGTGACATGCTTGTAGACTGAAGAAATCAGTGGCATATGGGACTAAATCTGATGAAAATATTTCTAGTAGTATGCTTCAGTAACCCAACTCAGTGAGCCAGACTGAAAATATCTGCTAATGGTGCAACAAACTGACATTGATTTACAAGTACATATTTATGGCGCACTGAAGGGTAGCTCAGTGCTGAGGTACAGAGGGTGAGTAGACTGGGCTAATTTTTTTTTCTTTTCTATTTTTGCCTGCTATGTTAAAATAAGCAAGTTATTTTGAGGACTTTAAATGATGATTTTGAAGTTCTAATGTCAAAAATAGTTTTGAGTGCCACATCCTGAGCTCTGATCATCTTAGTATTTTACAAGCTTTTTAAATTATCTTTTGCTATTGGATATGTGTTGGAAACATGGATGACATGAGGAACAAAAGCAAGAAAACCCACTTTTTTGTTTGACTCTGATTTTGTGGAATTATAGTTAGCTTTTTCCATTAGAAAATTGGTTTCATCAATTTGAATTCTTTACTCAAAAAATATTTAATCAAGTTATACTACTGCATAATTCATTAATCAAATTATGTTACTCCAAAAAAAGGCTGACAAATTGGTTCTCTCAGAAATGTTCCTTACAAAAAGGACATGTGTGTTCACCATCTTTTCACCTTGGCAAGAAATAGATTCCAGACCTGGGTTTTTCTAAATTAATCCTGAGATGTGTCATTTAATATTCCTCAAAAACAGGTCTTGACTTTGATCATAGCTGGGAGTCAGCGGTTTTCTATATTAGTTTCATCTAGATGCATCTTGTTGTCTAGACATCTAGACAGTCTTAATGAAAAAGTAAGAAGGGTAATTTAACCAGAGGGAAGGTCAGCAATTACCTAACAGTGTGAAACAAAAGATTACAAGTTAGATAATTATAAATGCATCCTAGCATACACTTAGCTGTAGGTATCATTCCTGGTATTTCAATAGTTACTGCTTTCAAATTTTTAATGTTCTGTTAGACACTAGTGGCTAGGGTTGAACAAATATGGTTTGGGGAGCTTCCTGTGTTCTGAATATCTCGCCTCATAACTCATATCCCTCTCTTATCTTGATTATAGGTGTTTATTAAACATAAAACTAGAGTTTATAGTGCTATCAGGAGTTTTATTTCTTTGAAAGTGATTTCCCATTCCAGCTTTTCAAATAACCAGTCATTAATATATGAACTGTTGTGCTATTAATGGCTCTTGTTTTCTACTCTGAAGTGTTTATTTTCTATTTCTGAGATACTTTTCAATTTCATCTTGGACACGCACATGTTGTTTAAGCTGATTAGTGTTGGCACAATACCAGCTTTGCAATAAAGATTACTCCTCAACAGATAAACAAATCCTTCACCAACAGCATTGTCTAAGCCATGTGAACTTGATCCCAGTGAACAGTAGTCTTTGCTGTGATTCCCGTATCACATATGGTCCCTGTGACTATCAAGGCATGGCTCTTACCAGCAAAGTTCCTGAAGATACGTGAAAGCGAATATACCGTAAATTTCTGATTCATCTTTTTCAGAAGTCGTATTCAGCCACTCATTGCAGCTTAGAGTCATCTGCAAACTTGCTGAGAGTCATTGTCCAGACCCTTAATAAAGATAATTCAGGTATTTATATACATTGATGAGAACTCCCTCCTCCTCTTCTTCTCTTCTCTAGGTCAAACTGTACCAACACCCTCAGCCTTCACTTAATCGTCTCTGTGAGTCCAGGTGTGCCCTCTCCACTGCAGAGCAGAAGGCGTCATGGACCAGATTAGTGTGCTAGTGTCTTGGATTTGAAAGTGAAGTGCTAACAATTAGCTAAGTCTTTTCTGCTGAAATGGTTGCTAATCAACCCAAAATTCACCTCAATCTCAAGCAGCAATTCAAACACTGCCTACAGTAGAAGTCAGTTGCATTTTCTACTTACCTCCAATTTGACCTTTAAGTCTTACAAAGCATCATACTCTGGGTGTCCAAGAATTCCCAGATGTGCCATTTTGAAGACAAAAAGCACTTGTCTTCCTTTGAGAGACTGACCACGACTCCACTTTAGACACATAGATGGTACTGAGCACTGATGTCAATGGATTCAGCACGATGGGAGCAGCAGCCAATTTTTCTATAATAGGGTGTGACTTGAACTGAACCCAGACTTTTGTCTGTTCATTTGAGTTTATGAATCTTCCATTTCTGGTTACATGGAAACCCACATCCAATAGCTGACATAAAGGGTGCTGCAAGTCAACTCTTTAAATCAGGAGTTCAGAATACTTTAACGGTGGTAACATGAGTAAAATATGAGTAAAAGTCATTTGAAAAGAATGAAGAAGGCTAGAAAGCAAAATTGGCTTTTTGGGCCAAATATTTAATTTGCATTTAGGAAAACAAAAATGAAAAATACATACCTTTATATTTGCTAATACATGATCTATTATTGATTGATTTAAATCGAACTGGAGTAAGACTATATTTTGTGTTACCATTAAGAGAAATTTGACATCTAAGCTTTGATGCCACTTTTCCTGTCATTTTTTATAATGAGAGTGCTTTAAAGTAGCATCCAAGAAAAACCTAACTGCAGGGATACTTCTTCAAAAATCACATACACAAAAAACTGGGTTGAAACCTGAAAATGAAATGGAATTGTCTGAGGCAGTTAGAGACCTTGGATGTCATATAGCTTTTGACCTGTAATTATGCATTATTTCACTTATTCAATTTTCTGCAAAGTCTCTGACAGTAATGGAAAATTATGTCATTTATCTAGGTATTATTTTCTCTCCTTTGGAATGTAGGGGAGGACCAGTTTCTTTTAGAATATTCTATAGGTCCCTAAAAAATTATAGAAAGGGTGGTATTTATTAGATTCTAGAACCCCTCATCTCTTTGATGACACTCATCATTCTCTGAATAAATGAAGAATTTACTGAGTTTTCGGTTTCCGATGACTGTTTAACAGATAGGTTAAGAAAATATGTTAGCTATTAACAATGAAAAATTTGACAAATACTTGACAAATGAAAACATAATTGAATAATATATATCTATGTGGGAAAGATGTAAGTTACTTACCCATTTTAAGTGTTTGGCTCTCAAAATTTTTATACAGCTATGGCAAACTTGTAGCATATTATCATCAGAGAAAAAGAATGCATTATAATTTTTAACAGCTAAGAACTAGATATTTATCCTAGCCATCCAGATATTGCAAAGTAACTGAAAACTGAAATGTGTCTTGAAAATGCTGGAAGTTACCATAAAGAGTTTTTCAAGTCTTCTTCAACATGAATATAACTATGACTTAATTTCTCAGAGTGAGAAATAGCAAAAAGACATTTTTATCTTTTAAAAGTTTTCCAGTTTTGTAAACAGTAAGGATTCCTGAGTTTCAATGTTTCAATCATGATTTCTGCAACAGAATGGAATTTTTTCTTCACAAATATCTTAGTGATACTACTAGATAAAATAATATGTGTATAATTGAGAATGTTCCCTGTACATTATAAGAAAGTTAAAAACTGCAACCAAGTGTTTAATGATAAGGCTTCTATTTTTTTGTTTTCTTTTTTCCCCTTTTTTTCTCAACAGATTACATAAAAAGATTTTTGTTTCCCTTTTTTTCTTCCTTACACGTTTGTTTTTAGTCATCCCACTCTACAATGAATGAATAAGGAAAATATGCGTATAGGCTGAGCAAGTGTTTCTCATGAAATAATCTTATAACAATCCAAAAGTAACAAAAAAATTAAAATATTAATATTTAATGAATCTGAGTTTTTAACATATCTAGACTTAATCTCCATCTAGACCAAGTCTGAGAAACTAGTACATTAGGAAAAAGATGTGATCCATGTGTTCAAAATCACCATTCTCTGTCTGTACTAATTACGCCAGAGATTTTCTTCCAATGAATTTAAATATACTATACAAAATATTCAAAAAGGGGTTTTGTCTCTAATTTTCATGAACTCAAGAAAAAAACCTCAAACAGGCACTAAGTCCCCTTTCATCACACTTCTCTTTTCTTTAGTCTTACAAGTGATGTGTCCCTATCACTGCACTTTTCAGTTCTTCTCTCAGCTGAAAGAAATGCACTGACTGAAAATCCAGTTATGTTCAGAACAATTATCCAATTGCCATAGTTACGCTACAGGTATTCCCTTCATATGTGATTGGTTCATAGTGAGAACCACCATACACTAAATGTCTTGTTCTACAAGATATTGCTTAAACTTCTCCAAAATAGGAATTACGTTATGGAGTGCTGCATACAGCTCTTGAGCCCCCAACACAAACAAGGCACTGACCTGTTGGAACGAGTCCAGAAGAGGGCCATGAATTCAATCACAGGTTGGAAGCACCTCTACTATAGAGAAAGTCTGAGAGATATGGAGTTGTTCAGGCTGGAGAGGAGAAGTCACCTTCCAGTACCTAAAAGAGACTTAAAAGAAGGCTGGAGAGGGACTTTTTACAAGAGTGTATAGTGGAACAACAAGGGGAAATGGCCTTAAACTGAAAGAGTGTAGGTTTAGATTAGATATAAGGAAGAAATTCATTACTCTGAGGGTGGTGAGGCACTGGAACAGGTTGCCCAGAGAAGTTATGGATACCCTACCCCTTGAGGTGTTTAAGACCAGGCTGGATGGCGCTTTGTGTAACTTGATCTAGTGTAAGTGGCAGAGGCACTGGAACTGGATGATCTTTAAAGTGTCTTCCAACCCAAAGCCTTCTCTGAACCTGTGATAATCAATTTGTTCATGAAAAAGCGCAGTACATTCATCACTTTATAACACCTTTAAGGTCTTACCATGGAAAACTTAAAAGATTACATTTTACATTCTTATCTAATGATAAAGTAAAGAAACTGAGGAAATTAAAATTTTCAATCATATTCCATATCTAAGCAAAAGAGAATCTAATCAGTGCATAAAGTCTATGATTTCTATTCATCTTCAAAAACCAGTCAAATCAGCTATAGCACAGTTTAACATTTACAGGAAGTCTGATCACCTTCAAAAGTTAAAACCTGGCAAAAGACAGATTTCACTTGCAAAAGACTGTACTTAAAATTTCAATAGCCTTAATGAAAACTGAAGAACAAAAGCGACAAAAATGTTTTTGAAGATGATTTATTGTCGCCGCTTGATCCAGTTTTTGCATTAATGGTTTTGTTGTGATTTGCAGTTTCTGCTTTGTAACAATAGACTGATACATCAAATGCATGATTAATGTCTGCAGCTTTAGAAAAATAATCTCACAACATAAATATATAAGAAAACAAGTATTTTAAGTTATAAAGTGCAGAGAAAGAAGAAAATGTAACAATTTATTTTAAAATTTATTTCTTATTTAAGACTAATTTCTATCTGCCAGATTTTACAAATGCTGTTTCTTCTTTGAGATTCTACAAGAGATCCACGTTTCTGAGGTGAATTGTTTTTTTTTTTTTCTAGTGACAGGGACACCTTCTACTAAAGCAGGTTGCTCAAGGCCTTATCCAACCTAGCCTTGAACACTGCCAGAGTTGGTGTGTTGGTTTGAAAACAAACCAGTGGGAGATCACAAGTCAGGATCTAAATTAATGGGAAAATAAAATTAGAAACAAATGAAATAATATAAGGAGAAGCACTGACAAAGTCAGATACAACCTGACACCCTGTTAGAGTGGTGGTAGCAGTCCAGATGAAGTAGCTCAGTTGGAGTGATGATCCTACGGAAGGTCTCCAGATGAAAGTCCAGTGGTAGCTTTGTCCGCTGGTAATCCAGTAGACAGGGCTAAGTTAGGCAGTTCTGAGGGCAGGTTATATCCAGGTGGGAATGCTTGGCTCCTCCCTCCTGGGTGGAGCCTCTCACAATAGGATGAGGTAAGTCCACGAGTCATGTGGGGGTTTCTTGATGGCCCATTGTCTGTTATCAGGGGTGGGTCATTAGCAGGCGATAACAGCTAATGGCCCACAGCTGGTGGTAATAGAATACTTAAGTACATCTATATTGTAACCTAGGACAGTTGGGACATCCGCAACCTCCCTGGGCAACCTGTTTGAATATCTCAACACCCTCACAACAAAGAATTTCTTCCTATTGTTCTGAAAAATTTCCCCTCCTTTAATTTGTACCCATTACTCCTTGTACCGTCACTACAGGCACTCCCTTCCTTATTGCAACCTGTAAGACTTTTCTTGTATTTTTCCCCTTATCCTGTTGATGAAGAGGGAGTTATAAAGTTGCTTGGTGGGCGTTTGGCAGCCAACCAAGTTCAACCCATGGTAGATACTTCATTACATAATACAAAACTTCAAGTGTCAAAGCAGCTGAATCCCTGATTGTCAGACAGTGAAAGACCTTGTGTTATCTTGGTATTAAGAAATGGGAAAAAAATAGCTATCTTTTGAGATCAGCTTGATTAACACACAAAGCCATTTCAATCTACCCTGATGTTTTAAAGCTTTCAATATTTTCCTTTTTGAAGGGTTTTGTCTGTTAGACAATTAGAAAACTAAAAATAAAGGGCTGCAGTGTCACACATAATCTCATATTCTGCTGAGCAAATTAGATCATCTCTCAAGAAACAAGAAATTATTGTCTAGAACTGTTAAGATTATTTGTTGGTTAGTAGTGTACAGTGTTTGCAATAAGAAACATTTTTTCTTAAGCTGATAAAACATAAACAACTGTGAAACAGCAAAACTTAACTACAAGATAGTTCTTGCAAAGAACTTCTTACTATAGCCAAAAATTTGTGTTGGTCTACTTTTTGATTGTTATTAAAAGAAAAAATATGTGAAATTTTTAATGGCCTTGAGATTGAACACCTAAGTCAAAATATGCCCGATAAAACCTGACTTGAAATATAATGGTAATTTTCCTGTAAATTTTTGCCTAAATTCTCTAAAACTGGAAAATTTTCCTCTACTTATCAGGTATTTTTTTTTTCAGATTTCTTTGCTTATGTACCTAGCCTAGAATATTGAAAAAATATTCACTCTTGAAGCAGACAGGTAGCTCTGCGTTTGTTTCCCTGAAGGACTTATGTTACATAATTCATTGAAGGCTAAACTTTATCAGGACTTTGCAAATTTTCTTTACATGGGTGATATCAAAATAGTACCTCGCCTAGTCTCTGGAAACCCATTAAATTAAAAAATAGCTAGGATGCCAGTCTAAGCTCCTTACTTTAACAAAAAGTGTTTTCCATAATACAATGACATTCACGTGGATCACTGCTTTCTTTTGGCAACTAATTGTAAATAAGAATGAATGCCATCAGCTATGTCTTAATGTGAAAAAGGTTGATAGGTTGGTTTTTTGTTTCTAACTATGCTGTTTTCATTTCATGGCATGTATCTTACCCTTTTATCTCAGTTAAAGGCCTGATTCACAATTAATAAGATTAGGAAAAAAATTTCTTTTTAACTTAATTCCCACTAGAAATGAGTATGTGTGATTGAAATGTTCTCTTGGTTTTTCAGTCATTTAGCCATTGTGTTCACATGCAACACTGACATCACTGTTTGTGTCAGAAAGGATGTTTGAAAATAATGCTATTTGGAATATTTCCAGAGAATTTATTTTTAATTTTTGTTTGGTTGAATTCGTTTTTTTTTATTTTTTAGTGTGATCATATGTTTCTTCTCAGGTTGAAAATTTTACAGTATTCAATAAGAAAGAAGAAATATCCTTTCAATACTAAATTATATACAGACAACACATATTTTGGTTATAAATCATCTTCCTGCTACATTCAAAATTTATATAGTTTAAAGTATTTAAAAAGAAGGAAAATTTTGTACGTTTTCTTTAGATAACATGATATTTAGATAATTAAAATGACATTTTTACAGACCTTTGCCTTGAACTATACAAAAGATATGATAGGAAAAAAATGCCAAAGCATATTTTCAATAATCATAGCTAGATACACACCGACTCTTCAATCGTATATTTCTCTATATATTTATTATGTATCTTACACATATATAATAAATACATGTGATAAAAACAGCAATATTGATTTTACTCAAAATACTAAAAACATTGCTCTTAGAGCAAATACTGAAGGTTCATCACGGAAAAAGAAACTTCTTCCAAAAAATGACAAGCATTTAAAAATTTGGAACAGAAATTAGAGCTGATCTTGTTGTTAACAACAGTAGACATGGAAAAAACTTGTATACTAAGTACATTGAAAGAATAAGGTGACTTTAATAGAAAGGAATTGTGGAGAAGGCATGTTAATCTAACTGAAAGATGTCAAAAACACACCAAAATTTCCTGAAGAGCAGGGAAGAAAGAATATTTTCATTCCTACTATAAAGAAATATTAAATATGAAGAAATAAAGAATATTAAATAACAGACTTCTAGTTAATTTTTTAAGTAAGGATCTCAAAGTGTCAAATGAATTAAATATCGAGGTTACAGCATTTTCATAAGTAGAGATCATTAAAATGAATTTTGATTAATGTGTGTGATGCAAGAAAGAATTAGATTTTTGTTTCCAAACCTACTTTCTGGTGTTCTAACATAGAAATTATTGTACTCCTAAAAACTTTTCTTTTGGTGAAGAGTACTGTAGCTATTTTAAACTAGGTTCTAAGGACAAAGGACTCCATCACTGAAGGCAAAAACTACATTTAATACATTGTAAGAACCCATTTACTCTTCACATCTGACCTCCTGTAACAAATTCAAGGACAAGTTCAGACTGGTACCACAAATAATAGTGTAATTCTAATAAATGCCTGAAATATATGTACAATGTTTTGGAGAACCATGTAGGCAAGAAAAAAGTTAGAAGGTTGAGGAAGTAATTGGATTTGCTTTGCCTTAGTGTATGCCCCTAGACTCTTCAAAGTAAAGAAATGTGATATCACGTCAAGACTAAGGAGCTGAAAGACAATTTCCTCTTCAACGAAGCTGTGGAGCATATACACTCATACACAGACAATGATGGCACTGGGGAAGAGAAAAATTAATTTCATGAAATGAGAATGATTAATGAAATTAAAAAGTACTATACCAGTAACTCCTATGGGAATGGATTTTGTGAGATGAAAGTCAGCTGGGATAGCAAGGTCTGGCTTGCTGACTCAAACTGGTCCTCATGTGACAGAGAAAGGACCTGCCAATACTCTGATCCAAAGGGATTCCAAAGGTTACAACATGTCCAGTGATTAATTTTGGAATCAGGAGATCTGTACCTTCATCCCTTTTCTCCTTTCAAAATGCAAATATACCTACACGGTCTCACAGCTCATTGCTTTTGGGTTTGATGTCAAGTGACACTGCCACAAAAGTTTGGAGAGCATTTTGGAACCATGAGTTGTGACAGAACCATAATGTCAGGCACCTGTCTTCTGTTACGGTGATGCAGATTAACACATGGTGGCTTTGGATTACTGGAGTTTGTTTAAGAAGTACCAATATTAGAGCTCTTACCCTACTTGATTATTTCACATACTTACTCACCTAGCTTGCCAAAAGGGAGTCCAAAATCATAAAGAGCTTCTTTTAGAACAGCTGGGTGCCACTGAATAGGATCTAAATTATTCAGTCCTAGACTCAGAAGAGGTGTTACATTGCATTTTTCAAAAGGCAGCTCAAATTAACAAAAAAAACCAGAATGGAATAATTTTAAATGCAGACTCAATGGCACAGTTCAGCCCCAGGTTGTAGGTACCTAAATACAGGAGCATATAAGTGAATGTTAATGAGAGCAAGTTGTTCAAATTCACCTTCATAACTTCATTTTTGTCAGTGGAAATCTAGAGCTCTATGAAGTTACTTAAACGCAGGGAGATGCCTCAGAGTATCTGAGACAAGCACACCAGGCTATGGGAATGGTACAGAATATATTTGATGTCCCATTGTCATCTTTTACTACTGCTAGAGGCCAGAAGGAACATCTTACAGAAACTGAAATTACATTAGATACCTGTTTCTATGCAAAGAAGAGTAAAATTTAGTTATCTTCATTTGCTATCTGGTGTCTTGAGATGCCTTGGGCTAGCAGAAAACATGGTACTAGAAACCAAAAAATTTCCAGAATAACTGCTGGAGTTTTTACATACTTGGAAAAGTTAAGCTCACTTTTATTCATACCTGTATATCCAGGAGCCTTGCCCAAGATGTGTAATTCACAGGTTCAAGTATCTTTTATCTCTCAACAGATTCAAACATGCATCTTTCACTAATGTGCAAGTTATTTTCAGTGATAGCATAGCCCACATATCTTGAACTAATGCAAAATAATTTAAGCCTATTTGGCCCATAAATGACGGTAAAAAAGAAGCATTATTGTACAGCTTAGCAATTAAATTACTTACTGTGCTGTTTTGGACTGGAAAAGAGTTAGTTTTCTTCATAGGAGCTGCTACGGGGCTGTGTTCTGGATTTGTGCTGGAAACAGAGTTGATAATACAGAGACACTTTCATTATTGTTGAGCAGTGCTTCTACAGAGTTGAGGTCTTTTTTGCCTCTCACAGCACCTCACCAGTGAGCAGGTGGTGCTCAAAAAAAGTTGGGAGGGGACACAACCAGGACAGCTGACCCCAACTGACCAAAGGGGCATCCCATAATGTATGGTGTCATGCTGTCTATAAACTAGGGTGAAGAAGAAAGGGGGGAATGTTCAGAGTGATGGCATCTGTCTTCCCAAGTAACCATTACACATCATGGAGCTCTCCTGGGCATGGCTGAACATTTGCCCGACCATGGGAAGTGATGAATGAATTCCTTGTTTTGCTTTGCTTTTGCTTGCAGCTTTTGTTTTACTGATTAAACTCTTTATCTCAACCCATGGGTTTTCTCACTTTTACCCTTCCAATTCTCTTTCCCATCCCACCAGCGGCAGTGAGCGAGGAGCTCTGTGGTGCTTACTTGCCAGCTGGGGATAAACCACAACCCATAAAGGCTCAATTTTTTAATCTGAAATGTGGTTTCACATTCTGTGATGTTATTTTGGATATGTTTAAGGCCAAATATTCTTAAGAGTGTAGCCAGAGTAGCTATTTGCAAAATAAGATCCTACTGAATAAAAATATTAATAAAATCCAAATCCGAGGTTTCAGTGAATAATATAATCCTTCCTGCCAACAACAGGAAATGTGGTAAAAAAAGCTTCACCACAACTCCATATATTTTCAATTTACCAATTTGAGCTTATTTTTACATAAGTGTAATACAAAGAAACTTGAAAATTATCATTGCCAGTGTTGTTGTAAATATACTTGTCTCTCTTTGTCTCCTATGAAATCATAAAATAATTACATTATTACAATGAAAAGATAAAAAATTATCCTTCTGAGTGTTCAAGTATGAAAATTCTGCAAGGCTGCAGAAAAATCACACTTCTATTATTTCATGGTTATAGTCTGAATTTTTTGGTGTCTGTGATAACATATTTTCAGAGATCACAGAAGAAATGACACTTTGTAGCTAAACTGTTGAATGAATGAATGTCATTGATAGCATCAGACAGCATCATGTAAGGATAGGCCTTGAATGTTTTCATAAATAAGAATTATGGTGAGATTTTGGTGGAAATTTTTATGGCAGTTCTGAATTAATTAGTAATGATCACTATTAACACAGTGAATATCAAATGTATTGATAATGATGAGATACTTAAAATGAAATAGAGATGCAATAAAAAATATTCTGACAGTATGAATTCATGTAGTGCTAATTCAAATGGCATGATCATAATTAAATTCATTGGGTGTTTTCATGGGTAAAATATGCCCAGTTCTGATGGAGATGCAATATAAGTATCAACAACATCCTTAGTGTCAATGTCCTGTTTTGTTTACAGCAAACAAAGGACACTAAATATTTTCAAAAATTATTATTTCAATATATCAGCTGGTTTCTTGGTAAATAAAATAGAATGTTGTTTGCCTTTAGCCACAAATCCAAACCAAATGAAATGAAACAAAACAAAATGGTTACCATTTGCACTCAAATAACACTATTGTTTCCTGGCCTCTGCTAGTTGAGGGATCACACTCCTGCTGTCCACGACATGGAACAGTAAAATGAATTTGAGTGGGATAAGTTACAGAAGAAATTAACATAATTTGTTGCTTTGAATATCAAAATGAAACTAGCTGCATACAGGAGTACGAGTACTGAGTTCTAATCCACCCAAAAGTATTATCACCTTAATATGCTAATGATAGGAAAGAACTAGTGAATACTGGGGAGAAAAAAAAATAAAATAGCCTTACAATCTATGGTAGATTTAAAAAGAATTAATCTAGGTAAAATTTACTTTCATCTTCCTTTGAGGATGATAGACAATTCTGGATAAAGTCCTCATGTAAGCTCAAGGTTTCATGCACCCCAGTGTTGCCAGAATGAAAAGCAGAATGAAAAGGTCAGTTACTGAGGCAAGGTGCTCGTTTCCCATGGACACACATGCACACATGGAGACTACGAATTATGGAACAGAACATGGCAACATTTGGAATATTAGCACTAGAGTGTGTGAAAAAATGCTAAAGCATAAAACACTAAAGCCTGTTTAGTGTAGTGTTAGTGTGACATTCAGCTAAAAGCATAAAATCCTGCATAGCATAGTGGGTAGCCTAAATAAAAACCCAGATAGGAAAACTAATGTTCCATGAAAAAATGACAGAGACAGAAAGAAAATGTGTAACTAAGGGCTATACTACTTTCTGTTTCTCCCTGAGTTTCAGAAAAGTGTACAGCAAATCTTTTTATCATGATCTTTCCAATAATTTCAAATACAACTTTTCTAAAGAACTGGAAAAGACAATGTAGTTGCCTCACCTTCTTTCTAGGACAGGGAGCGAAAAGAACCATTTGTACAAGTTACGTTTATCTTCCCTCTCTCTTCTCAGAGGAGTCTTATTCTTTGTCAAGATTTTATATATTTATTATGTATTTTGCAGTAACTACTCGCTGAAATTCAGATACATAATGTTGGTTTTCATTTACTCTTTATTAGCTTCAGTGTAGAGTTTTCAAGTATTTATGCAGTTTCATGAAAATGTAGGAATTCAAGAACTTTATTGGCTCATGACTTGGCTGTCAGTTATATCTGAAGCTTACAACACCCAAAAATACCTATATTTACTACTGAAAGGTGTTTTGAAGAATGTCTTTCTAAAACAGAAGTTTGAATCAATTGCATGAAAATATATTTTAATACTGTGATAGATGTCAAAAATTATGCTAAAAATTATCTGTTTCTCCTGTTCTAACATTTCTATTGTTTTTTGTCATGATTGTGTCTTTATCTGCAACAGAAGTTAAAAGTTAATTTTCTCTTAAGAAGTGAAGTTTGTTTGAGCTTTTCTTCTACATTATCTGCTTGAGGCAAAATATATATCTTTACTAGCTGCGGTAAGCAATTAATTACACTAGCTGGTACCTAAAATAGGGTATTTAGATGAAGAACAATTAGCAAACAGCACATTTCAGAAACAATTCAAAGGAATTCAGTCTCTTATAGGAAACAATGCAAGCTACATTAATTTTCAGGAAGGGGTAGGATAGGATAAGGATAGGAAAGGATAGCTTTGCCACATGTATACTGGGAGCTCCACATCATCTGACAGGCTGCTCATGAACACTCCTTTCTGTACAACTGTTAGCTGCACTTCTGCTCTATAAAGCACACAGATAGTATTTAAAAATACACAAGTATCTAATTTGGGTAAAGCACAACATTTGTATGTTTAGGAACTTTACTGAATCAGGATCAGAATAATGAGTGACTTACAGGACTTAACATTTCCCCATATTGCAGAAAAGCTGAGTTTGCAAACAGGGAGGTTTTGTCTTATATTCGTAAAATCCTAGAATGGTTTGGGTTGGAAGGGACCTTAAACATCACCTCATTCCAACTCTCTTTCCATGGGCAGGGACACCTTTCACTAAACCAGGTTGCTGACAGCTCCATCCAGCCTGGCCTTGAACATGTGCAGGGAAGGGACATCCAGAACTTCTCAACCAACCTGTTCCAGTGCCTCACCACTCTCACAGCAAAGATTTGTTTTCCCTAATATCTAATATAAACCTATTCTCTTTCAGTCTGAATCCATTCCCATATATCTTTGTATTCATCTAAAAGGAAATAGAATTTATTTTATATTCATTTACTGCTAACATTATGATTGAAGTTCTAGCAATTACAAAAGCCAGTGTAATTTGTGAGTTTGGAATTCTGCTATCTGAGGGTGCTGCCATTTTGAAGGAGATGAGGAGAAGTCTTGTAGGACTGAGCATTTATTTGCTTTGTGAGAATCTTACAAGCGTCAGTTTATTTATCAGCACAGTGAATCCACAAACAGACTAAATCTGACTGACCAGATGCAGCAACAATTTGCTCTGTTTTACTTTACCCATGTTCACATGGAAATTTGCAAACAGAAACAAGCGAGCTCATGCAGTGTTACAGACCAGCCTGTCACTAGCCAGCTGCTTGTCAGCTCCAACCAGAAAGCCTTGAAGGCAAGTTAGGCTGGTGCTATGGCTGAGCTTCTGCCTCTATGCACAGCTTGTTATTCTGGGCTTGACACTCTTTTTGTGACAAAACAGCTGTTTAAATTAAAAATAACTCTGGAAAAAATCTGAATCCTGAGGAGAAAACAAAAGGCTTCAGGTAAAGTGTTACCTGGATCCTGGTTAAATCACTAATGTTAGCACAGCTGGAAAAATGGGGGTAGCTATCTAGGATCTGCATGCAAAAGTAGCTCCCTTTGACAAAGATGAATGGAAGCAAATCTGTTACTGGATGGCTCAGCCTAACACAAGCAGATGCCTTACATTTAATAGATTAATTTAGAAGTAGTATCACTTCGTTAATTCTAAATGTGATCAGCTAACTTCAAGTATTTTTCATGTTTATGTCCTGAGGTCCTTTATTTTAATTTGACCTCAACACTTCAAAAATATATATGGCTTCAGCAGGAGAAGCCAGCATATTAAGCACATTATGGAATCAGATACAGGATCTAAGAAATATATATGTGCTCATAATAACCACACGACACTAAATAACTATTAATCCTTTAACCTGCATCAAGTCATGCTTCTTAAGGTTACCCCCAAATATTTTAAAAACTTACAGTCACTTAAGAAAATCTTTAACACCTTAAATCTGCCACTTTTCTAATTTCCTGTTCTCAGCTAGTTTAGTAATAGTTGGAGAATTCGATTATTTTAATTCCAAAGCTGCAAGTTGTCTCAGTAAATGTATTTCAAAGACAGAACTTTGAATAAATATCATTAAAGTATGTTATAATATTGTGATAAATGTAAAGTTTTTTATACTAAAAATTTATCTGAATCTTCTATTTTAATTATATAATAGAATCACAGAATGACTTGGATGAAAGGAACCTCTGGAGATCTCTGGCTTGAATGCAGACACACAAGTTTTTTGAGACACAAACTAACAGAGTTTATCAACAAAGTCACTTCTTCATGGAGAAAAAACAGAACCCTTAAGAAATACTGGGAGTATTACAGAAAGTCTTTGTCCTCTTTTAAAGTGACTTTATATCTTGATTTTATCTTTTTATTTTCTTACGAAAAAAATATGATGAGTTAAATTATTCAAATTCTGTTTCCAGACTCAAAACTTTAGACAGACTAAATCATAGCTATGTGTTTTTATTTCTTCTCTCATTTTTGTGTATTTTCTTATTTAAAATTGCAAATATTTTGAGCAACTAATTTTCAATGCGTTCTTTGGGTAGTGATGACATCCTTTGAACTCAGTTCCTAAAGAGTAGAGATTCAATTAAGCTACAAACCACTGAATGAACAAACTGATTTTGGAAGTGGGGTGAGTTGACCACAGTCAGCAACTGAGCACCCACACAACTTCTTGCTCACTCTCTTCACCATCAGCAGGGTGGTGGAGAGAATAGAAAGAGCAAAAGCAGAAAATCGTACAGATGACTAAGTGGAGGAAAGTGGAAAAAACCCCACAAAAACCAAATAAGTAATGCAAAAATAAAACCCTAAAAATCACTCAGCACCTCCCACAAGCAAAGTGATGCCCAGATAGCCTCTAAGTAACTTCCCCTTTGGAAGATAACAACCTTCCTTTATATACAGTTTTTTTTGCTAAATATCACACCTTGTGGTATGGACTGTTGCTTTGTCCCATTTGTGTCAACTGTCCCATCTGTGTCCTCTCCCAGCTTCTTGCTCATCATGTGGTGGTTTAAAACCAGCTGGAAATTAAGGTCCAAGCAGCCCCTTCCCTTCCCCCGCTCTCTCCTGATGGGAAAGGAACATGGTAGAGAATAACACCCTATACATGCCCACATGCCTCCAGGCTCCGCTCCCTTCATGGTAACTGTGAGAAAATCATCTCTGTCCTGGCTGCAACAAAAACACACTCACAGTCTGTTCACTCGGGAAACAGAGTTGCAGGGAGGGAAAGTGAAAACTTCGACACTACAAGAATTCTTTATCAATGACCAAAACACTGATGTGTTAGCAACATTCCAAAGATCCAAATCACAGTACCATATGGTCTGCAATAACAAAAGTTAACTCCTTCCTGGTCAGAACCAGTACAAAAAAAGTTCAAAAATTACACTTCACTTCTGAAAAATACCAGTAAAATTTTAACATCTCAAATACTGCATCTTTATGTACTTGTAAATAATCTCAGATAGCCTGCACAGAAGTCAAACTGGGAAGAAGGAGGTGGTTGGATGGAGGTCCAAAGAAACCAAAGGCTGTGGTTCAATTGTTCTCTATTTTCTTCAGTCTGTTTTATTCATTTGAAATATGAGGCAAAACTTTCACTGTGATACCTGCAAGCAATTTGCCAATTTTGCATATGAAGACTTGCTACTAAATAGTTCTAAGTTTTTCTAATTTTTATATTTACATATTCTTTATTCATATCTCCCAACAGATCTTTGCATTATTTCTTATCAACTACAGTTTATAATTTAGAGTGTCCTTTGCTTCAGTTTACTATTATACTATGCTAACAAGCCTGAAGAGGTAAAAAAAGTAGGAGGAAGAAGATTGTTCTACAGCTGCTATAAAATCAGATGGCTCCATGGATTTTAGTACAGCTATACTACTTGTGCTCTCTCCATGTGTAAGTATTTACTATTACTACAGCTCTCTAAGAGAAGACTTCAGAGTACAAGGCAGCTTGTTCAGGTTTTCTTCCTAGTCAATATAGATCTGTGTTTCCAAAGGGTAACTAATCTAATTTCGTGGAAAGTTAAATCTTCTAGAACTTCTTATGTCAAATCAGCTTGATAACATCTTATAATTTAAAACTTATGCTTTAGATGGCTGAAGCTGGATTGGGTGGCTTTATGTGTATGTGTATTCTGTATGTGTAACAGAAGAAGTTCATTTTATTCCCTCTCAGACCACGTTTTCTGTTCTGATACTACTGTTTCTCAGAGACTTTTGGAAGAAAACAAACGCCAGGATTTAGGGTTACTGTTTGTCAAGAATTTATTTTCTGATCCTTTCCTGATTTTTTATCATCCCTGGCACTCTGAGGTTGGTTTCAAGTCTGACATAGTGTAAGGAAACAAACATTATCAGCAGCAGAATATACACAAAACAGAATGACTTCATGTTCCTATCCAACAATGTTCCTATGAAAATAAGTATAAAGAATACAATAAAAAATAAAACAGAAAACACAAGGAGAGAAGTACATGGAAACTTGAAACTGTCACATTTATGTATACAATGAATGCTGTTGGTTTCATAAAACTTCATCTATCGAATTTATAATAGTTGTAAATGCCAATAAAATATGTCTTGGTATGCTTAAAATGTACTTGAAAATGTACATCACACTTTTCAGAGGTTCAAGGCAAGTACAATTCACTTTTATAAGAATAGAATCTTGACATTCTTGGCCACTTATATTTAGAAGGATATAAAGGATTTCTGCGCTGCAAGCCATCATTTGTCGAAAAGTTTTGGCCTCTGCGTTTCTCTCTAACATGCATGAAATTTGAGAGGTCTAAAAAAATAAAAGAAGACCTGCAGTAGGATTTTCATGTAGATACTAAAGCCAGTCAGTTTGCTAGAGATAGCTGTTAACAAAAACAAACAGTAAGACCAATTGACTTCAACTGTGATGAGAGGAACAAAGCTTTCTTCCAGAAAAAAAACATTATTGTAGAACAATGGGAATGGGGAGAGCCCGAAGAAAAGATTCTGATAGACACCAAAGTTCTGACCTACTCTTTGAATGTATTTTTGCTGACTTTTATAGAGGGCTTTCTCAGGAGGAATAATAATGACAGCAAAGTCAGATGAGAAAGGAAGAAAATATCCATTGTTAAAGCAGCAAGACAAAGCTGTCAAGAGAAAACTTGATCTTACACAGTAGTTTTCCAGGTCAGACTTATAAAAGTTAAGGCACTTAGGTATGAATTTTAATAATTTTTCTGTAGTATATAAATATAACAGAAGTGACAGGCATAAGGGAATATGGTTACATGAAAGAGCACTTTAATCACAAACCAAAAAAGTTAATAAGTTTTTGATCACAGACTCTTGATATGTATGGCTGAAAGCTGAATAAAACAGCTACAAAACTCCCAAACCAAACCACTGCACCCTTGCTGCTTTTCTGTTGTCTTTAATGATCAGACATGGGGAGAACAAACGAGAAGATACTGATGTGGATGTTATGAAGCTTTACTCTTCACTGCTGATTGTCAGCAAAATAATATGAACTCCCACTAAGCAGGGATACATTATGCAGTCCTTTCAACAACAGTGCTGTCTGTTACAATATTTTTTTTGTTTAGTTTACAAAAACATTAGAAGATATGGAAAGCTAACAAATATAATGCAACTGGTAGGCTATTTGTGTCAAGATTTTATTGCCATCATTCCTACTTTTAATGTAGTTTCAGGTGATACAGTAGGAAGGCATAAATATTTTTAGACACAACTTCAGCTTATTTCCTTTTCAAAACAGTTTAATCTTGCACTGTTATCACAGCTCATGTGAATAATTTGCTAACAGAAAGCAGAACAATGAACTAATGTGGAAATCAGATGCCAACATTAAAATTCTTTAACAGAACATAAGATAAAGCATTTTCAATTAGGGTTAGGTGAAATTTACTAGTCTCTAATTAATATTGTTTAGGTCTTCATTGTTTAATAGCTGATATTACTTAAACTGTTGCTTACTTCTAGAAATATTCATATGTTAACAGTCAGTGAGATGGTTCCCACTCTTTCATGGCTGCTATTGAGCTGAACTGTGACAATGGTTCACTGTCGGTATCAAAGAGACCTTTGCGAAGCAGTAGAGTCTCCTGCTAGGGTGGAGTATCAGATACTGCAACTTGCACATTTGAACACTACACACAAGCTATTGCAGAATCAAAAGCGAAATACTCTTCCCCTCAATTCTGTTATCACAGCTGTCCTCCAGTCTCTGTAGACATACCTTTAGTTTTAGAGACAAAAAGGTTAATCATAAAGAAGGATAAAATAATAACCTTACACCTTTATCAGTAGTAGAGCTTGGATTTAAGGGCTTATTGCTAGTCATAAGAAGAACATAGTTTTATCTGAAATTTTCAATGGTAATGAAATATGTGGCTGTGAGCAATAGAATTAAAGCACCAAGACTCAAATGCTTTTAGGACCATATTAACTGCAGCTTAGGAGTGTAAGGCTCAGTGTATCACCTTCTGATACTTTAATCAGTTCAATGACTTTCATTTAAGGAGTTGATTTTGCTGTAGCTGATAAAGAAACAGTCCTTTATTTCCCTCTTTTCAATGGGGGAAAACTAACAAATATGGTTTTTATAAGATGTAATTGTTGTAATACTAAAATTAAAATAAAATTTATTTCTAACCCCTTCTTGACCTTAAAAAAAAAAGGTGCCCATGTCCTCACAAAGACCAAAAAATGAATAAGAGGCATGGAAATAAATCTGGCAAACAGTTTTAGATAAAAATATGTAATAATATGTTAGTTGGAAAATAAGTAGAAGGAGAAAGAAGGGATGCTGTTTTATCGATAAGCCAAAGGAGAAAATAACAAAACCAGATGTGTATAGGATACCTTCTACTGTGTTAGACAAGAAATGGGCCTGGTAAATCATTCCAATTTAATTGGCTGACAGAGCTGAGACTTTTACTGACAAAAAGAATTTAGAATCTTGAGTTTTATTAGATGATGATACTGCTTTTATAAAATTGCACTTTGCACAAGATTTGCAGAAAACAAAAAGCAACCAAACTCATTTTTGTAGAAAGGGAGCTTAAACACTACAGTTGGAACAAACTTTCTTATTTTTTTTATCTCTGCACAGAAAGTCTCTTCTGAAAATACTTTCTTAACTTAAAAGTTTTCATGGAAAGAGGGTGTGTGCACCAGCCAGCAGAACTCTTCTATGGTAGATTCTTTTCAAGAGTCTCACACAATTTCTTCTAAAGATCAGTTTTAAAATTTCTTCTAAAGTGGTATTATAACTCATATAAAAAGAAAACTAAAATTTAGTTTGTTGTTTTGTTTCTGTCATAATGAAGTCACAGAGGGCTTCAGCATCCATGTCTTGATCGAATTTGAATAGCTAAACCAGTTCAATCATTAAATTCACTACCTTGTAAAAATTCATCTGATAAATGTTCAGTGTTTGAAAACTTTGCATAAGGTCTGAAGTCAGAAATTTGCTCAAACCAAGTCAGAAAATTTTAGTCAATTCATCACATTGTCATGATCTGACAAGCCATTTCACAGTCTGAGTTTATAAAAGAGGTATTGCAATAGAAAGTGAGCTTCAGGTAATTTGTGCTTTATCTTCTCAATTAATATTCTTGATTTTCTGTGAGTACAAAATTTACACAGTCTCCAGCATACATAAATGCAGAAGCACTTGTTTGCTGGTGGTTTTAGTTGTGGCTGAATCTCAAAGCAGTTCTTTAAAAGTTACTTCTATTTTTCCTCTTTTTGTGTTGTGTGAACAAATATTGATCTGTAAAGTTAGTTTACATGCAGACTTAGGAATCTAAATACCCCTTGGTTCTGCTTCCAGAAGTCTTGCCTAGATCTTCAGTCAAGTGTCTGTATCTTGCTTCAATATCTATGCTTAGAAGAACTGTGGTCTATGAATATATTAAATTCTTTCTCACCTAAGGTCTGTTATCTTCTAGAATTTGTGGGAAAACATTTGTCTTCTGCAAGACACTTTAAATTTTTTTTCAGATTGCATTTTGGTTGAAGTGATAGGGATCTTTTTTATATAGGAGATAAATAGTTAGAATTTTGTCCTGAGATCAAGAGGGTGTTTATAGGTTTTAATGATGAATCAGGACAACAAAATCTCATTAAAAGGAATCATTCTGGATAAATGGATGTGCAAAGCCAGCCACTGAGCAATCAAGTGTCCAAGAGTAACTGAGACCAGAAATAAATAAGGAAAGGGGAAGCTTTTTTTCTCCAGTGCAGCAACTTTTTAATGATGTAATACTTCTAACCAAAAAAGAAAGTTTAGTGTATGCTTATAAATTACTCACGAAGTTCTGGCTAAGGCACTCACATGCAAAAGGACAGTTCTGGCTCTCTTTTCGGGTTTGTTATGCTTATAATGGTCTAATAAATAATAGATGTTCAAGATGCAATTATTTGCCATTTCCTTTCCCATAAGGAAACTCAAACCTTTCATGCAAGTATTTTCTGTAAGTTTTCCAGGTCCAAATTAGAGTTTCTGATTAAATTAAAAGGAATTTTTGATACCAAATGCATATGACAAAGTCTACCTTCTTTTTTCTTTAAAGACAAATAAAGTAGGAATAAAGATTGTTTTAGGTTTTTTAACTGTCATCAGTCATTGAGGCAAAGAGTGTGCAAGTAGCTTATATGAGAAGACAGGTACTTTTTTACAACTGTACTGCAAGTCTGGTAAATTCATACACTTAATAAGACACAGGAATTGTTTCAGTTTCTGATCATGACTCTTGGGACCAATTATCCAACTAGAATAAATCAATAGCTTCCATGAAGGAAAAGATTTTTGCTATTTTTTTTCACTAGAGGTGGAAAGTAATTTTATTTCTCCTACTCTGGGAGGAAGGTAATGACTGACAATACACAGCCTGAATATCTCTAGGCTAGGGACTCTTTGGCAGTTTTGGTGTGTTTTTTTCACTGTTTCTAGGATAATTGAAGCCTGAATCTTGATCAGGATTTCTTGCTGGATATCACAGTTAATGATAGAATAAATGTTTTCAGTCTTTGTTAAACTACTAATCTGTGTGAGAGAGATGCGGTGAAAACTGAATTAATGAATGTTGAAGCTGTTTTGGAGTTAAGAAAATAATAGAAATTATGAGCAGACTCAAGGAGCGAGGAGATAGTTTAAGATTTCAGAAAGATGAAATAATTTGGTTTTGGAAACAGAGGAAAACACTGGGTTGCCAAAGAGATACAACAATCATCTTTAATATTAAATTAAGAGCTTTGTATTTTGATGCATTTGCATGTGGGACTCAAAGCTGATTCTGTACTTTTTTTAAAGGAAAAATTGCTAGAGAAATTTCTACTTTTATCAAAAGTCCTTCGTGTAGGATTTTCATACAAAATATAGTTGACAAATGTTCAGGCTATACTTAAACATCTAATTTTTAAAAAAGTTATAAAACATTACTTGCTAATTCTGACACAGATTTTCAGTTCATGCTTTATTTTGGATTATAACTTGCTGCACAAAGTAATAAGCAGAAATCTGACTAGATATCTTCCAGTAAACAAAAAATCTGTAAAAAATAAGATTTCTACAAATTTTGAACATGTAAAATGCTTCAGAGACTGACATTTTTAATATCTATGAGCCCAGTTTTTAAGGACAACATTCATAACAGATTTTAAAGTTTCTGGGGGGTGCGGGGGTGTCAGAGTCTTCTTTAAAAAATTTAATTACAGTAAAAAAGTATAATGTTTTTCTAAGCACAGTTATAAAATGTTTTTAAATTATAGAATCTGGTTTGGGATATTTAGAGACTGAAGTAATTATGAAAGATGAAGGATAAAGGAAAAGCAAAAGGAAGTAAGGGGTCTCTGTAGATTACTTGAACTAACTACAAATCACTGGCAAACAGTTACCAGGCATTTCTGGAATAGTGAATTCAAGGTGCTGGGCACAATATTAACAAGTTCTAAAAGCTATTTCTTGTTGACTTATGATTAATTTTTAATATTGAAATATCCCTGACTCCAGTAGACACTAGAATTCTTATACCAGTGCATTCTTAATTCAGCATGGAAAGACTGAACACTCATCATTAATACATATTTAAAAGTAAAATGGTAGCTGAAGCCAGTTAAATTCAGAGACACTGTCAGATCATTGGTGTTAATTATGCACACACAGTTAAAATAGGTGACATCATTCCACAGGACAAAAAAAATTACTTCATATTGGTCCATTATGAAAGCTATTTTCATATCCCAAGTGTCTTGCAACACCATTTCATTTTAAGTAAACTTTTATTTCATACATCTGACCTATACACCTTTGAAGACTTTTGTTTATTTCATGATAACCAGGAAATAGCTCAGTGATTTTATTAGGCCTCTATTCATAATGTAAGGTGGTTCTAAGACTTTTATTAATTGCTACAATGATATTTTGAACATTCCATTTCAAATCTCTNCATATGCCTAAGTAGTAATTTCATTTTTCTTTAGCAAAAAACCCTAAACATTATTCTTCAAGTATATTTTAAATATTTTATGAAATAGAATAAAATTTTCACTGAAGAACTCCTTCTGCCTCAGGGTGTGCTTTCTTTCTCTGATTGATGTAGTAGTTTTGTTATGTGACATGTCTAAGAAATTCTTCTGACTTAAATCCTGATCACTTAAGAGTGTTATCACAGACTTTTTGTTCTTTAGACTGTTTGAAAAACATCTTTCATTCCCCAACTGATCTTTATCCAAATAAAAGAATATTTTTTTCTTTGTTTTTAAATTGTACAACTTGTTCCTGGAGACACAAAAAAGTATACAGAAAATGTCTAGAAATATTCAAGGAAGACTGAACCACTGAGGTTGGTATATAAAAACATACAGATGCAAAATCTATCTTAAGAAGTCGTTATCTGTTTATTAATGAAGTGAGAAGAGGATCCTGGAGGATCCTGAGGAAAGAATTACAGCATATTTGTTGTGGTTTTCTACATTTTCTCCAATTGTATCATGCTGTCAGAGTTAGAATACTGGGGTAGGTTAACTTTGTCTTAAGCTTCTAGTCTTGGGATTATATATGCTAATATATATGTATAATTAAAGGAACATTTTAGGAATAATGAAGACAACTAAGAGCAAACAACCTGACAAGTCCAAAAGTTCAGTTGGTATTATATCTTGTCCTGACATAGTTATATCACCAGTAACTACAACTGATATCCAGGAACAGTAAAAACACAGGTCAATATATAGAGATATATGTATTTCCATTGTAATTTCTTGCTTTGCTGAAAGTACTAAAAAAAAAATCCATTAATAGCACTCTCTTTGATTAGTTTAATAACTACCAAATATATCAATCAAGAAAAAAATAATTTGAAATTTCTACTAAAGTTCTGTTTCTTCAGGAAAACAGCAAAAACCTTTCAAGGAAGGCCTGTCCCAGAAAGCAGGAAAACAGACTGCCCCTACCCAGACTAAAGGGTGTGTGTATATATACAAACTAGATTTATTTTTCATCCCACAACTTCAGCCTAAGAGAATGTCTCAGCAAGAAACCTATATTTACTCTGTGAAGAATAACTTGGGAGACTGAATATATTTCTCTTCATATGGACAAATGAAAGTTCTGGAGAAGTGTTGGAATGCAAGGAGAAATGATGCTGAATGGAGATAAAAATTCTCTCTTTCACAGTTAAAATTTTGGGCTCAAATTTTGTAAAATATAAAATACTCTTGCAGCATCCAAATCTCCTCATGAACCTACTTTGTCATATCCCTACAAACAAGCCTGAAAGTGCACAGTATAAATAATCTGTATAAACGAGGCCTGAGACACCATTTAGCTGGCAAAATTATTGCCTGAGGAGAAACTTTGTTTTAATATTACATTCTTGTGATGCTTTTACTTAGCCGTGTAAGTTCACAGAAATCCATAAATGTTTGAATTACTTTTCTCATAATATGACAACTTGCTCAGATGAACGAGTTTCCACCTGAAATATCAGAGTTACAGGACCAGAGAATCATATAATATCTTGATTTGGAAGATCCCACACGGATCAAGTCTAACCACTGACCTAGCACAGGACCATCCAAAGAATCACACCATGTGCCTGAGGGTGTTGTCCAAATGCTTCTTTTGGACAGCATTGCCAGCATTTGGACGGCTCTGCCAGGCTGGTGCTGTGACCACTTCCCTGGGGAGCCTGTTCCAGTGCCCAGACACCATCATCTGGGTGAAGAACCTTTCCCCAATATCCAACCTAAACCTCCCCTGACACAGCTTCAGGCCATTCCCTCCGGTCCTGTCACTGGTCACAAGAGTGAAGAAATCAGTGCCTGCCCCTCCCCTTCCCCTCATGAGGGAGTTGGAGACTGCAATGAGGTCTCCCCTCAGTCTCCTCTTCTCCGGACTGAGCAGACCAAGTGACCTCGGCCACTCCTCATGTGGCTTCCCCTCAAGGCACGTCACTGTCTTTGGAGCCCTCCTTTGAGCATTCTCTGATAGCCTAATATCTTTCTTATATTGTGGCACCCAAAACTGCACACAGGACTCAAGGTAAGCCCACTTCAATGCAGAGCAGAGCAGGACAATCCCCTCCCTTGCCCAGCTGGCAATGTTGTGCTTGATGCACCCCAGGACACGGTTGGCCTTCCTGGTTACCGGAGCTCACTGTGAGCTCTCCAGTATGCTGTCAACCCAAAACCCCAAGTCCCTTTCTGTGACGCTGCTTTTCAGCATCTCATTCCCCAGTGTGTACATACATCCAGAATTACCCCACCCCGGTTTCAGAATCTGGCACTTGCCCTTGTTAAACTCCATACAAATGGTGATTATCCAGCACTCTAATTTGTCAAGGCCTCTCTGCAGGGCCTCCTTCCCTTCCAGGGAATCAACAGCTCCTCCCAATTTTTATCATCTGCAAACTTAATTAGTATCCCTTCCAGTCCTGCATCCAAGTCATTTATGAAGATATTGAAGAGCACAGGGCCGAGGATGGAGCCCTGAGGAACCCCACTAGTGACAGGTCACCAATCTACGGTCACCCCATTCACTAAAACTCCTTGTGCCCAACACAGGAGCCAGTTGCTCACCCATCACATGAGGTGTTTATCCAACTGTGGGCTGGACATTTTATCCAGGATTCTGTGAAAGACAGTACTGAACGCTTTACTGAAATCCAGAAAGTTTATATGAACTAATACTTCACTTATAAGGAATATTATCAGAAAAAAAATAAAGCCATTTTTTAATGAGTACTGCTTAAGCCTTGTTGAACTGAGCAGAAGAAAACAAAAAAGAAGCTAAATTTGAATGGGGAGAAAATTACTACACTTCAAAGAAACATTAGTTGTTTTTGACGTATTATCTAAAAGAAAATAAGTAAATAAATATAAAGGTCAAGATTTTAAATATAAATTACATGTTAATTAGGTTGTTGAGCTTCACAGTGCATTTAAATTGCAGTTTTCTCTCTGGAACCTGAATCTACATTTAAAGAGGTGAAGAGACACTCTGAAAGCTATCCATACTATGTATTTTAACCAGATTCTTCTAACAGGAAGAATTCAGAAAACATTTTTCCCTTCCACTGGCTGTAGAAGGAACCTAGATCACAGAATCATAGAACCATTTAGGTTGGAAAAGACATTTAAGATTATCAAGTTCAACCAACAGATGGCTGTCTTAAAAGAGGTACCAATTATTTTTAGATAGCTGGCATTGAGATGATTCTTATGCCCCATACTGCTCCTTCTTTCTTTTCAGAGTAAAATGGAAAACTGTGTTGGTTTGAAAACAAACCAGTGGGAGATCACAAGTCAGGATTTAAATTAATGGGAAAATAAAATTAGAAACAAATGCAATAATATAAGGAAAAGCACTGACAAAGTCAGATACAACCTGACACCCTGTTAGGGTGGTGGTAGCAGTCCAGATGAAGTAGCTCAGTTGGAGCGATGATCCTATTGAAGGTCTCCAGCTGAGGGTCCAGTGGTAGCTCTTGTCCTCTGGTAACCCAGTAGACAGGGCTGCCCATGGCAGTTCTGAGGGCAGGTTATATCCAGGTGGGAATGCTTGGCTCCTCCCTCCTGGGTGGAGCCTCTCACAATAGGATGAGGTAAGTCCATGAGTCATGTGGGGGTTTCTTGCTGGCCCATTGTCTGTTATCAGGGGTGGGTCATTAGCAGGCGATAACAGCTAATGGCCCATAGCTGGTGGTAATAGAATACTTAAATGCATCTATATTGTAACCTAGGACAAAAACAAAAGTCAGGGGATAAGTAAATGTGTCTTCTTTACCTTGGTTGTAATGCACCAGCAGATGATACCATACAGAGATTGATAAAAGTAACGTTAACTTCAAATGCCACCAGTCCTGAACATTATCAAGGTATTGCTTCTTTAAGAGAAGGCTTTCTGTCTGCATAGCTCAAACTTGCACCATTTCTATACAGGAGAGTTTAGAAATGTGAAAGCTCTGCTTTAGGTTTTAGTACTGTCCCCATTAGCCATATTGATTTGAGTTTTCTTCTGAAGAATCAATGACTTGAATGACAGCCAGCCAGAATTCAAGTACAGTGCATTTGCTAAATTGGTTTCAGTCTCTTCTTCTCTCACCATTTTCTACCCACCACACAATAAACATTTCTATTACACCTACTGCATGTAGCCAACTGATTGCCTGGTGAATACATTAGACATATATCTGGAGAGATCCTCTATGGCTGCCAAAATGATCGCTGTGTTTTTCAGGTCTAAAGCCCCAAAAAGTAATACTTAAAAAGATGAATACTAGTGCTGTAATGCTAGTTATGCCAATAAAATACCCCCAGAGTGCTCTCTTTACTGAAACAAGATTTCTTATTGTCTTTTATAAAGCTGTGTATTGGGTGTAAGTGTCAAGGTTTTGGTCGTGGGTGAGCTGCAGGGATGGCCTCTGCAAGGTAGATGGCAGAGCTGCCCCAAAGTGAACACAGCTGGTTCCAGTCAGCTCCAATGGACATACCTCAGGACATGGCTGAGCCCACCAAGCATACTTAAGAAAAGGTAGTAGTCAGTGTGCAGTGGCTGTGAGAGAGCAAAGTGCAAAACCCTGTGATCATCAACGTCAGTGAAAGGGCAGGAGGAGGGGGAAAGGCCTCCATGCTGGAGCAGAACTTGAAAGAACTGTAACCTATGGGAAGGGCCCCACACTGGAGAAAAGTGTGAGAATGAAGGAGCATCACAGAAGAAATACTATTAACTCTGTGCAACCCCCAACCCCCATTGCCCTGTGCCACACAGCAAGGGGAAGAAGTAGAGTGTAGGAAATGAAGCAATGACACTGAGTGAAGAAGTACAGGTGAGAAGAAGAATGGGGTTTGAATTCTGGATTTTTTTTCTTACCATCTTTCTTCATTTCAAGTGACACTAAATTAAATTACTTTTCCCTAAGTCAAGTCTTGTTTGCCTGTGATGAAAATTGGTAAGCAAACACCATTTTTTTATCTTGACAAATGAATTTTTCCGTCTCATTTCCCCCACCATCCTACTGAAGAAGGGTAGTGAGAAATCAGCTTAGTAGGGCTCTGGCAGCTGGCCAAGTGCAACCCACCACAATCTGAAATATCAAAATGTCCTAGAGGTTATTCCTTTCTCTTAATTATGATTGCCATTGATGCAATACAAATACATAACTCAGTGAGCAGCCTATTAAAGCTGAAGTTCATGAGATTAAGAGGTGTTCTTAGAATACTGATGCTACAGATGATATATATTTCTGAAAAATTAAGCAACATGCATTTTAAGATTTAATTGAACAGTAGCTAATTTCTCATCTTTGTGTTCAATAAAATCTTCTTTCAGGAGTTTGTCTAATGCCTGTGTGGAAAAATGGCTGGGGGTAAGATCAGCATTCCCTAACAGAAGTTACAATGGTACAGGAATTATAGGGAGAAATGCAGTTGCTACTCCCTGACTGGAATACAGTTGCCATGCTCAAAGTCTATTCAGTGATTATTCTCCATACACACAATCTGCAACTATAAACCCCTGCCAAGCAGGATGGAAAGAAGGGTGGAGCAGAGTGGGGATACCTTGGCCAGGCTCTGTTGAAACCCTTGCAAGGAGTGGAAGTCAAAGGTACTTTGCAGCTGATAAAATGCATGGTACCTGTTAACCAGGAAAAGATTTCCTGCTGCTGAGCTGACAACTGTGGTGGAATTTCTCTCTTCAGATGAACTTGGTTCATCTATAACCTACTTTTAATATTAATGCACTTTATCCCAAAGTTACCTGCCTCCAAGATATGACCACACCTCACTGGGCATGCCCTCTACATTTTTTTTGACTGTATCTTTAAAACTGAAGCGAGAGAATTTTACACTAATCAGTAGCAAAGGTATGCATGACCCAAGCTCCACCTAAACATAAAGAAATAGTATGGAAGTTAGTTGAGAATGGGAAAAAATTAAAAGCTCCATCGTAAGTGCTGGGATCAGTTGACGGGCTGAACCCATCTTTTCCCCCATAGGGACTCCTATGGGGTAAGAAATGCACACTTTATGCACACTGAGCACTTTCATTGGCAGTTAGAGCTTCTATTGCTTTGAATATGTTTTTGCAATCAGGTACTATCGCCGGCAATCCTCGGTGATACACTCAAATACAGTGATAAGACCAGCTGAGGGGTCTCCCTTATGCTGCTGGTGTGTCTCCCTCAATAAATCAGTCAAACAGCCCCACAATCAAGTGGGACTGTTCAGTGAAGGGTCCCCCTAGTAGGACACTGACAGACTGGTCAGGCACAAGGATCTCGGCTTTCCTGGGGTGCTGACAGACAAATCAAACATTAAGGGTTGAAGAAATCTCCTCACACTAAAGAGTTGAGGACATCTCCCTCTTTCACGTGATTCAATGCCTGTTTGAATCAACCTTAGGTTTCAGCATTCATGGCAACTTCTGGCAATGAATTTGAGACCACAACAATATTTTGTATTTGCTATTTCCTATTTCTCATTGCTTTTTTAAAAATTATGATTGTTGCCTTATAATTTTATATAATTCTCCCTAGATCTCATGCTGCTTAATAATAATATCAATTTTTCTCTAGACTGAGGCTTTTTAAAGTGTTTGAAGCAGAAAAGTATGAAATTTTCATGTGATTATGGAGCACAGAGGAAGTAAATGCAGAAAAGAAGTTTCAGCATCATGTAGTATTACACTAAAAATAAAAAGAATTCCTGGCATCTCTGAGCAAGGATTAATTATCTGCTCTCATTTAGACATCTAGACGCTAGAGATGAGCTACCTACCGTTTGGTCTTTTCATTGCCAATGGTGAGGAATAAGTATCTCCAGTTGGGAACTTCTTTTATCTTACAGTACTTTTCTTTAAAAGTTTGAAAAATACTTTCTTGAGAGCATCTGTTTCTCTGCACTGGCTATCTAGCTGAAATAGACATTTCTATTTTTTACATTAAATAAACCTTCGCTGACAGCTGTGATTGTTTTTCAACATTTGGAGGGCATTTATTTTAATCTATACTAGACAGTGTGTTCTTAAACTAGTTACGTTAGCTCCCTTCAAATCCAACAAAACATAGATATTCAGCCAAATAACACTGAATATGTGATGCAAAAAACAAGCCTTGAGCCTTCGGGCATGAACAACTTTCCTCAATTTCTTAAAGGCATGGTATGGATAAAAAACAGTGGTTACAGTCTCTTCCTGATGAAAACTTTCCTCTCTGTTGTGTTAAAGGACAGAATTAGTAATGCCAAGCAGACTAGTTACTCTGCTTCAGCCTGTGAGGAAATGCCTTAGGAGGGCTGCGTATAAACAAACAAAAAGTTTCTATCCACAGCTGATTTTTGGTAGCTGTGGCTGATTATATTAACTACAGAATTGGAGGGAAAAAAGCTATTAATATACAATGCATAGTGTTGCAAATTTATTTTATATGCAAGAACAAATTCTCTTTTCTTCTTAGCTTCTGTCCACTGAAATATTATGTGGGTCAAGAAAATAATGTATCATTTTAATTCTCAGTATATCAGTGCAGTGGTGATGTGAATGTTCTAGCAGTCATCTCTAAGTCCACTAGCTGAGAATAACAGAAGTTTAATGCTCTCCAGCCAGATTTACATCCCAGACTGTCACACACATGGCTTCTCCTTTACAACACCTCACATTTTTACTACTTCAGGGGATCACAAAGGCAGTGAGCAAAGAGTTCAACCTTTAATGTTTCATACAGTACCAGGGAGAAAGTAATAATCAGATCCTAGATATTTACTTTGTTCTTACATATATTGCATACATATTTCTACAGGAAATTTCCATGGAAATCTGCCATTTTTGTATTCGTAAAAATATGTTTGGTCAGTTCAGTTTAAGGTTGAAGACCAGTAGATTACACACACCAAAATCCTTTAGAGTGGCAGTTTTGTTTACATTTCAAATTAATAAATTAGTGCTGTGAAATACCCATGTGCTATGACGCTCTTACTTGTATTTGTATCCTGATGAACGGATGCAGAAATGATCTGTTCTTTTCGGTGTTGTCACTGCTTCAGTTACCATAATAATTTGATTACTACTTCTGGCTCAAACTACTAATTAAAAAAGAAAATTATTGTATCTTGCCGTGGGAGGTTAGACTTTGAGCGACAAAGCCACACAACACCACATGCATGTGTTGCTGCACTTTGCTGAATAGAAGTTAATGGCGTATTTCTCCTTGGTATGTAATAACCTCTTTTTAATATACAGTCTTTGATAGATAGCTGGGTAAAATCTACCTTTGAGTTCAGTGAAAACAACCATGACAACCTCAACTTCATTTAGAAGCCATCATTCCTTGGGCAGGTAAGTAGCCTTAGAAATGCATATGATTTAAAATTAGTGACTTGTGCTGAGTCTTTGCACTCAGTTACATGTGGAGACCTAACATGCTTTTAATATTCAGACCTATATAGGACTGTATAATATAAATTGAACCTGAAAATCTCCCAAACTAGAAAGCCAATAATTTGTCCCTCATTTAAGATTTTTGGCTCCTGGTCCAGCTCCCCTGCCCTTTCCACTTCAGAATTCTGAACTTAATGTTTTTTCAGTTAATGGATGAATTCTACATACTATATAAAAAGGGATCTGAATAAGATTTATGTAAAGAACTCATGACAAAATAAAAGATATTTGGAACAGCTGGAATTCACGCTTTAATTCAGCAACCTAATTCAGTAGTTGAGAAAAACAGACAAAATAATCTCAGGGAAATTATTTCCTTTTTTCCCATCTATACAAAATTACATGAAAGTGAAAACAAAAATATCTCAGAGAATTAGCTATTACAAGTACCAAATTCTAGCTTTATGAAATGCCAGTATTTGATGTAAACTCATTTAATGAAATGTCGACCTAAAAATAGATATTTTTAGAAGCTGATCTTTCCTCAAAGAATTTGTTAATACAATGAGTCTTTGATCCAAAATATGAAGCATTAAGGTCAAAGTCAAGAGATTTTGGAAGGGGGGCATTTGCAGAGTAGTGATACTTCACTGGCAAAATTGGTTGAGTTTGCAGTCTTGTCAGAAATGAGAAATGTAATTGTTCAGCCATTTCTTTTTTTTTTTATGTTATTCAAAGCCTTTACAGTGTTACTAAAGACTATGCCCCAAAAGCATTGGAGCTATTTATATTAAACATTTAAAGGGTTTTATTATCTCTTTTTTTTTTTTTTTAGTAAATAAATTGCTATAAATTATAATGGGTTTTGTTTATTTTAGAGCCAGGAAAATTTAGGATAACAGGAAATACTGGAAATCCTTAGGAATATCGGAAGACAAAAATGCTCAAACTTATTCGCAAAAAATTTATACCTTTGAGGTTAACTGTGTCATTGAAAGGGGGAGATTTAACCCAACTCCATGACTCCAGTGGCTCACAGGGATAATCTGCTGCTGTCAGAGGAGAGGGCTATATTATTTCATTACAGAGGACTTACTGGTTCTCAAACTTCAATTTTAATGATGGTTCCAGAATACAGTTCCTCATCCTTCCACAGGCCCCAAGAAGGACAAGGGTGTTTCTACAAGGGAAAGATCAATCAGAAACACTTCAAAGGAAGGAAATCAGAGAAAAAAAAGGAGAAGGAAGAAAAGTCATATTTCAGTTATGTGATAGATCTCTTTAAAAAAACCCTAACAACTCCACTTCACCCTGGGACAATCCCTTGCTGCATGTTGTAGGTCTATGACTCTCTCTCTCATCTGTGTGTCCCAAATTTTAAAGCCCCACTGGTAGTTTTAGTGTTGTTGCATGTGGCAATGGCATAGTGAAGCCATTTTTTTGTTAGTCAGACAATAGAAAACCTATGTGTACATTGAAAAAAAACAGCTTTATAGGGCTGCCAAGCAAGAGCAACTTTATGTTCGGTATTTGTTAATTAATTTGCTTGTTTAGCCATTTCCTTTAAATCCTAAAAAAATAGCAATATTCACAAAATACATGAATTCATTTTAAAGAAAATTTCTGGAAAAATACCGTCTTTTCTCAGAAATAATTTTTGACAACTAAAACCATCCTTTATTGTGGGGTATGATAATTTTTTTATGAACAGTAACAGGATAAATTCTTTAAAGTAGGGGAAAACCACCAGTTCAGTTCTGTGTTGGGTCAGGGTACAGAGTGAAAGAAGTACTTAGTTAAGTGGAGCCTTAGCTGTCTGTAAATCCTGTAGGGACAGGATATTCACGGGAAGGAAGTCCCTGAGTGAAAGGCTAAACAGGTAGTAATAGCTTGAAGAACCGGATTAACTAGTTACTGGGTTACACTCAGATTGTAGGCCCATCTGTTGCAGGCAGTTGATTAATTATGATAATTTATGCTCTCAATCTTTTTTGTAAATTTGTCCAGAAGAAATGCAATGGATGCATAGTGACTTTATTATCTCTTTATAAATTAAGCTCCTTAGGTGTAAAAAAAAAGATTCAATTTCTTTTTGACTTTTTGGGCAACTAATTTTTACTACTTTCTGTAGCAATTCCAGGTACTGAGATTTTTGGATATACATGAATGAGGGGTGAACATGAAGTACAGAATATAAAAATTATCATTTTGAGAGAACAGAATTTCAGTCCATCTGCATTTTTGTATTTGCTCCTAGCAGCTCTGTAGTATGTACCTATATGTGTGTTCACATTTATGCAAATGTATGTCTCTTTCTTTTCAAAGTAAAAGAAAAAAACAATAGTTGATGATGCAACAGAAATTCCTCATTTTTTCAAATACCAATTCATTATTATTCTATAACGGACGAAGTGCTTACCAATGCATATTTTATGATCCTGTACATTAATTCCATTATTCAGAAATGCTGAGGTTATATTCCAGATAAAATATAACTCTTCCTATTTGGCACCCTAATTAAGGACAGGTTTGAATTCACCTTGCAGAACACATTAACATTCTGACTTGGAGGTACAGGTCAAACGTAAATTACCTGGCAATTATGAGTGAGAGTCCAGAAAGTGCCAGCTTAGAGTGCCTGGAGACTACTTTTTGTTGACCTCATTAGGAATATTTTAAGTGAATACATAAACATGAAGACAAAATATGGAAAAGCTTTTTATTTTAAGTTTTCAATTAATAAGTCATGTTGATAATGGCTTCGTAGGAAACACTGAAAACTTTTCAAAAAATTAATTAAGAAGATGAGAAAAGAGAAAAGAGAAATAAATATTTTATATACAAGTTTCAGTGCTAAGACATAATTAATTCCTAAGGTTATGCAGTGGTCATAAGTAGAAAAGTAAAACCAAAACTGTTTTTCCAAAATTAGCAAAAGAACAGCTGTACAGATACAAGCTTCTTTACAGAGTTATGGAATTTTAATTTTATACATATACCTAGGTGGTAATGTAGGTGTATATATATATATACATACACACATACACCTATATATGTGTGTATGTATATATATTTATATGTACACACATATGTATACACACGCTTTCCATTTTCCCACCACTAGCAGGGATTTACAACTGAAAGGTTCCTTCCCTTGCTTTGTTTTTCCCTAATCTCTTGTTTTGCCTCCTGATATGCCTCTTGCCTTGCCTTTTGCCTTTTACCCCAAAGCTGTGTTAACTATTTTTTATTTCTATTGTACCGAATTATTAAAATCACAGAAGGTAGCAGACCAAGTAAGATGTAGTTTTGCAAATAGTTAGTGGTCAAATACTGATCTTTCTGAGCCAAAATACGTCTGGTGCAGAGACCTTTGGACAAAATTGCAAATGAGACCCTGTTGAGTTTCTGAAGTCAAATAAACAAAAAATAGTTATTTTTAAAGTCATCAAAATTAATATAAAATAAGATTAAGATGACTATCGTTGTGATTGTTAGTTGCTGCCTTTTTTGATGGTCCATTTCTTATCTCACCTGTTACCAACTTTTGCCTTACTTATCACTTTTAAGTGTAGTCTAGGACAAGTTTTAAACCTCCCAAAAAAGTTCAAAAGCCACCTTTGAAAAGAAACCTGTGAAAATCCCAATGGGGAGGAATCAGTGAATAAAGTAAATAAGTAATACAAAATCAGTGATGGAGATCACAGTAACCACAAATTAAGCACATAATTGGTCCAATTTAGCATGGCACTATTACTGTTTCAATGTAAAGTTTGATCAGGGATGCCAAAAAAAGTTGTACAACTTTCCTAGGAAAAGGAGAATCACACTTATTTTCAGATAAAAATCTTCTTATAAAGTCTGAACTATAAACATTTTCTTGTAATCTGTAATGTCCGTGATAATAGTAACACAAGGTTACTTGTAAACACAGTTTTGCAAATAATATCTCAAAAATATCATGGTTTTATTTTATTGAATTGATTCTGAATATTTTGTCAAGGAATTAAGGTGTATCTCTAGATCAGCTGCCCTTGTCCTTATGGGTGATTGTAACTTCCCAGATATCACCTACGAATATCTTACAGCAGACATGAACAGGTCCAGGAAACACCTGAAGCACGTTTAAGATAATTTCATGGAGCACGATTAAGGAAGACAACTAGCAAAGGAACCCTTCCAGATTTGTTGTTTATGAACAGAGGAGGACTCATGGATGAAGAGGTTATTGGTTATTGTCTTGTGCCAGTACTCTTTAAAGTTTTTTTAAATTGTCTACGTGTAGGAATCAAAAGTACAGTAAGGAAATTTGCTTATGACATTAAACTAAGAAGGAGTGACGAAGTCCCTCAAGGGCATAGAGGCCTTACAGAGAGATCTGGGTAGACCTGAGAGCTGTGCATTCACCAATCACGTGAACTTTAACAAGTGCAAGTACCAGACACTGCTCGTTGCAGAGGGGTTGGACTAGATGACCTTTAAACATCCCTTCCAATCCAAACTGTTATATCAGCTATGATTCTCCACCTGGGATGGGATAATCCTGGTTAAATGTACAAACTGGGAGATGACGAGCTGGAGCAGAGACTCAGAAAAAGATCTGTGCATTTGGGTTGACGGCAAGTTTAATATGAGCCAACAGTGTGCCCTGGCAACCAAAAGGGTGAACTTTGTGCTGGGATACATCAAGCACAGCATCACCAGCTGGTCAGCGGAGGTGGTTGTGCTGCTTTGCTCTGTGCTGGTATGGCCTGACATTGAGTACTGTGTGCAATTTTGCGTGTCTCAAAATAATGAGGAAGGACATTGTCTCGCAGTGTGTCCAGAGGAGGGGAGCCAAGATGGTGAAAGGTCTCGAGGGCAAGACAAGTAACAACTGAAGTCACTTCCTTGTTTAGCTTGGTGAAGAGAAGGCTGAGGAGTGACCTCATCACAGCCTAAAACTTCCCCAAGACAGACAGTGGAGTGGAAAGAGCTGATCTCCTCTCTAGTGAGCTGTGTCACGGTAGTTCATATTGGACATTAGGAAAAAGGTTCTTCCCTGAGATGGTGAATGGGCACTGGAACAGGCTCCCCAGAGAAGTGGTCATGGCAAGAAGTGTGTCAGAGTTCAAGGAGCATCTAGACGTATTAGTCATGTGGTCTATTTTTAGGTAGTCCTGCAAAGAGTAGGGCGTTGGTCTGAATGATCCTTATATATCCCTTCCAGCTCAAGATATCCTATGATTTTAGTGATGCAAATTGTGAAAAATTACCTGCCAAGTTGCCTTAAATAAGCTCTTTTACTTAAAGTTTTGAAATATTAAAGATTGAAGAAGAAAATAATGGACAACAGTGCAGATATTCTAATAATAGAATATCCTGGATTTATCAGAATTGAGTATTGCAGCAGGCAGTCTTGTGATGTGGTATTGGCCTCCCAGTTGTGCATTTCTGCCATTTACAGAGCTGTTGGGTTCACTCTGTAACACAGTAGAGTTTGGAAGAATATCTCTCTAATTAGCATACACAGCATGTATGCATTTAGGAATAAGAGTCCATCAGTTTTTCTTCTTTCTTCTCCTGAGAATAAAACTCACAGATATGAACTGAATGATGGTTTCTTTGAGGTCAGTACTGCAAGAGTATAATGGTTGTGTGAAGTCAGAGAGAGAATACCTTTTACTAAAAAGAAAAATTACAAAGTTCCTCTAAGTCTAGGCTGTCTGTAAATAATGAGACTGAAAATGTTTTCTGTACGTAGTCTTTACTCATCTGTATGCTTATAATAGAACTGTTATACAATATCCATCAGTTTTCTAACTGTTCCCACTGTTTGTCACTCAAAAAAAAATTCACTGTGCCCTTGATTCATTGCTGATTAAACTTAGCTATTTAAAGAAATTTGAGATGCTTTTTAGGGTCACCTGGCCTCTAACTGCTGCTGCAGAAGTGTCTGGCTTTCCCACTGGTCACATCATATCTGACAGCCATCTGTTTCAATGTCTTAGATGGCTGATGAATCTCAGATGTCTTCAGGCAACTGAATAAAAGTTCAAGAAGTGTGTGTTTTTAGGCTGTAGACACTGAATTCTGAAGAGTGAACGTAGGCATAATCATATCAGCTAGGTATATAAGCTCCAAATGCAGTCAGTGGGGATCTAGAGATCAGTAGTTTAAGCATAATATCTAATGTCATCAGAAATGCACCCTAATATTTCTATCATAGAATAATTGAATACCAGGTTGGAAAGGACCTCATGCACCATCTAGTCCAAATTTTCCTGGCAAAAGCATGGTCTAGACAAGATGGCAGCAACCTGTCCAGGCGAATCTTAAAAAAGTTGGAGAATCCACCACTTCCCAGGGGAGATTATCCCAAAGGATGATTGTTCGCATTGTAAAAAAAAATTGTCATTTTATGTCCAATCAAAATCTCAGCAGAAGTAACATGTACCCATTACCTCATGTCTTTTCCAGGTGACTTCCTGAGAAAAAGAAGTGCCCATCTTTTTTTGCAGCCACCCTGTACACAGTGGTGCTTGATGATACAGACTCCCCTAAGCTTTCTTTTCTCAAGGCTGAACAAACCCAGTTCTCTGAGCCCTTCCTCATATTGCAGGTTTCCCAGTTCTTTGGTCATCTTTCTCTCCTGTCCCTTCTACGGACACTCTCATCCTGTTCTCATCTGCTTTATAGCAGGGACCAAAAGTGAGCACGGTATTCCAGGTATGAGCCGACAAGCACTGAGGGGAAAAATGTTTTTTTATCTCTGCTGGTGATGCCGTTGTTGTTGCACCCCAGCATCCTGTTGACTTTCTTTGCCACAGCAGCTGCACACTGTTCATATTGAGCTTGAAGTCCATTGGAACCCACAGACCCTTGTCCCTTTCAACAGAGCTGCCTCACAACTGGGTAGATCCCAGCCAGTGCTACACTTTTGGATTATGTCTTCCTGGGTGTGAGACCTTACACCTGTTGAACTTCACAAGGCTCTTGTTACCCCCTTTTCAGATCTATTCAGGTCTTCCTGCAGGGTGGTTCTCCCTTCCAAAGTGCCCACTTGTCCACACAGTTTGGCATCATCCGCAAACTCCATCAGGGTACACTTGATCCCATCATCCAGGTCACTTATGAAGATACTAAATACTGTTGGGCCCAGTTTTAGTTCCTGAAGGACCCCACCTTTGACAGGCTGCCAGTTTGAATAGGAGCTCTTTGCCACCACCCTCAGGGTGCTGCCTGTCAGCCATGTCTCCACCCCACAGACCACTTATCTAGACTCTAATATATCAGTTTCTCCAGGAGAAGTCTCTGGGAAACAGTATCAAAAGCCTCTGAGAAGATATGGTAGGCAATGTCCACCAGTTGCCTATCAACTGAGAGGGTTACTTTGTCACAAAAGCCAGTCAGCTTTGTCAAGAACAATTTGCTCTTGGTGAGTCTGTGCTGGATTTTCCCAATCGTGTGCTTCATTTGACATGTGATAGCTCCCAGGAGGGTTTTGTTCCATCACTTTCACAGGAACTGAAGTAAGACTGATGAGCCTATAATTTCCTGAACTCTCCTTTAAGCCCTTCTTGTAGATAGTGGTGACATTAGCCTTGTTCCGCTCTTCTAGGAAGTCTCTTGATCTCCAGAACTTCTCAAAGATTAGGAAAAACAGCCTTGCACTGACACCAGCCAGCTCTCTTAACACCGCTGGGTGGATATTATTAGGGCCAATTAGTGTGTCAGAAAAAAGTTCCTGTAATATTTCGCAAACCAACTCTTCTTTCACTGGCAGTCGGTCTTGGTTTTCATCAACAGATCATCAACTTGTGCACATCTTTTGCAGGTACTTACTTTGTCTCCAGGAGAAGGGTCTGTTGCAACACGCAATCTATACTGAAGCCTCTTTCCTTACCAGTTCCATCTGGACAGAAATATTAGACATCTTGGGGGCTTTATCTGTAGAAGCACTGGTTTTAGCTCTCAGATGAATGCCAGCCAATATGGAAGTAACCCAAAAAAGCATCAACTTAAAGAAAACTGTGATCTTGTCAAAGAGATTGATTTAGTTGATGCCTTATTTGATGATGTATTTACTGATTCATAATATGTCAGAGGTAAGAATCCAATAAGCTGTTCTTTCTGCACAGTTGTTTTCTTCTGTATTGTTTCTTCACACTTTAAATGCTTTTATAATACTTCCTGTATCCGATTCTCCAAATGTGACTTCTCAAATATGTCTTGGTAGAATACCATGATCCAGCCTCAAATAACCCAGAAAGACCATGATGTTGAATTCTACTAACTAAGCATTCTTATACTGAACACTGATCTTCCCTGGAAATGCTAGATGCAGTGAATCTGCCTTTAAAATGATTGAATTTATTCTTTTGTGTATTCCCTCACTCCAATATTTCTTCTTACTGTCAGTTGAAAACTAGACTTATCACAGCAAATGAAGCATAACACCCACAGCATGATGTCAGGTACATCTCACAGGCTGGAAGGGATCCCAGCAGGCTTTCTACATCAATTTAATCAGCATCACAAATCAAACATACTTTCTGCTGTGTACTATTTGCCATATGTGCTTTGTGGTTTTCAAGTATCAGAAACTAAACTAAAAAAAGTATTTTGTATTTAAATATGCCTTTCAGTGCATTTTAAAATAGACAAACAATTAAGAATTGCACAGATAACCTGTTGCCTCTTAGCTACTTCCAGTACAAAAAAATATAGTAATTTCTATCAGGCTACTTTTTAGGGGTTGATGAAATGAAGATGAAGAATAATTTATCCCCGAATAGATCTGACCAATGCACAAATTCAGGACTAGCAGGAAAGAAGGTAGCCTCTGAGACTGTGCGTCTGCAACTTCATATCATATTCCGGGAAAAGTAAACAGTGTAGTTTATGTAGAAAAGTTTCAGTGATGTTGAAGACAACATAAGAGACAGTAGGTTCTGTAAATAGTTTGGTGGGTGTGTTTCCCCTCTGAGGGACAGCACTTAACATCTTTAGTTGCAGCCACAGCTTTATGTTTTCGTGTCAGTGCAGACTGTGTGACCTGCCAGGAATTCTGAAGATCTATCTCACTATGAAGTAATGGCATTGTGACATGTCTCATAGGCAGGAGGAGGACACTCTGTAACTGAAGTACAGGACAGAAAATTTCTTTCAAATATTTTGTTGTCATGCTCATTTTTATCTCAAGCTGTGTCAATTTCCATGAACAGTAGAAAATTTTCTATGGAATATATAAAGTAATTTATTGAATGGGAGATTAATAATCTTGTGTATGAAGTCATTAGAGAACTGAAACTGATTTATTCACAAACACCTTGGAACTCTTGGACAAGACTCAGCTTCAGAAGTGCTGAACTATAATTCTTAAATCAGGAGGTCATATCTCTAGAGTAGCCATTCTGCAATTTCTTGCAGGCATGCTCAGAAGAGCAGAGGCTACAGCTCGAAAAAGCAATTCCTCATTACTTGTACACTACCACTACAAATGTACTCAGAGCATTTATGTATCCTGATACATCAAGGTGAGGAATACACAGAAGGCTAAAGTTTCTTTTCCAGTCATCATGTGATTCTGAAGTTTGACATACCAGTTTTTTCATTGGAAGAGGAACCAGCACTCTTTTTTTCTCTCTCCAGCTTACAAAATGATTGTTACAAAAGTAGCACTGCTGTCAATGAAGTGAACCCACTCCAGAGAAGCAGCAATATGTTTACTGATATAAAGCAGCCATTTAACAAAGTTTGATAGTAAATGTGTCAGGGAAAATGGCCAGGTACACTAGATTATTTACTGCATAGAGGACAAGGTCAGACAAAACCATCAGGGACATCCCTCTGTTGATCCGTGAGGTTCAGAAAAGCATCCTTTATATTCTAAACTCCTTCTCAGAGGCAAATTTAGGTGCATCTGGATCCATAGTTAGTCCCAGACTTGTTCAATGCTTTATGTCTGAAGGATAATACATGTACAATCAATCCTTTATAATCACTTCTCTAAATTTCAAAGTGTCAGTGTACTTATTCCAAATTCACTTACTAAGTATCTGACATGACAAGGATCTTCTCAACCTCAAGGAGGAACACTGGGATGCATAACTTCTTGAGGAAGATCCTGGTATGAAGCCTGCTGCTTTGCAGGAGACCTCAATGGGCCCTGGGCTGTCCAGTATGTATGGAGTAAGACAATGAGCTTATTGTCATATTTGCATGATGACTACAAATATTAGTTTGTTCTAAACTTGGTTTGCGTCGATTCTCAACCAGCACTATGATTAGATGGGTGCATTGCCCAAATTAGCCCACAGATACTGCACTTATATCTGTCTCTCCTGAATTTACTTTCAGCTGGATGCAGCCATTACGACTAGACACACTCATTAGGACTGCAGCTGAGGGTTATCCCTTGAACAGAGTTATGGGAAATAAAGGTCAGGTTGAGAGGGAAGGGAGGGGATCACACTGTCCTACTGAGTGGGCGACCTGCTTCATAATTGTCTACAGCTTAAGCTTTCTTTTCAGAGCTCTTGCTTACTGAGTGTGAGGATTGTAGGTAGAAGCCCATGAAATTATTTCAGCTGTCTCTAGTACATCTCTTCTAAGACCTCTTATGTTTACTATAGAATAATGAAGTAGAATACTTCTATAAATTGTATTAGAATAAAATGCTAATCATCCACTATACAACTCATAAATGCAGAGACTTATTTTATATCTTAATAACTTGAATGATGACATCTCTTCAAAAGAAGGTTTTCTCGCTTATTTAAGCAGGCAGTTCAGTTGACTATCTGAACTCACTAGAAACCTGGGTGAACTGAGGGCCCTCTCTTAGAACACAGGGAATCACAGTGGTCTTCTGAAACTAGAATTTAGATAGATTGACTTTAACGTCTAGGATTACAACCTGTGTCATTCTTCTTCCCAGAACTCTTAGCCTTGGAGTTTCACAGGCAAACTTCCCACTTGCTTTGAAAATTCCACCAGTATTTCACATCGAGAACCAAAAAAGCATGTAAGATCCTTTGTGTGCTATGTTTGGATGGAGATCTTCTTTCACTTAAGTCTTCAGAGAAATTTGCATGACAATTCTATTCCTAACAGGAGTAACCAAATGAAGTTTCAAAAATCATGCAGTGTGTATTCCTGTGGAAATCAAATTGCTAGTTTTGATGTGTATTTGTAATGGTTACAGCTTTCTCTTTCCTCTTTATTTCCTCTTTCCTCTTTGTTTCACCATCCTGATGAGATTTTATTTATTCCTTCATTTATTTCATATGCTTCCCTTATATTGCATGGAGAATTTAAGTCCTTAACTGAGGCCTGGATCATTAGCCTGCCCATTAGGCACTGCACTGCTAAATAATGTCATTGCCCTTAGTGTCTTCAAGAATTTAGGTCTAAGTGTTTTACCATAAAGTAAAAAGAAGCTTTTGGAATGGACATAGAGAATCTGGAGTCTTTTTTCAACACATGAACAAGAAAATGTTCCTCTAACCATTTCTAGCATGAGCTCTTATTTGATCACACTGGTTGTAGGTTTATCAGATGATACTCAAAATAAAGTTATCAGTCACAGCAGCTTTTATTCAGGACAAGAGTTTACTTAGGACGCTCATCTCTTAGAAATTGCCAATATCAGATACTTAATCCAAGGAAAGAAAAAAATATTCTTATTCATAAATATAATGGCTGTATCTGAAGAAAACCTCCCCCCCCCCATTTCTAACATGTCAGCACCAGATAAAAATAGCAGTATTCAACTAAGGTTCTGAATCAAGTAGATTATTTGATCTGACATCACAATCTCTGTGGGTTTTTTTGGCTCATATTGTATGTGAGCAGTTCATCCTGAAGAGGTGTTGAAAGGAGAACTCATTTCACAAGCCATGGCATCAATTTCTGTATCCTTGCAGCTCTCTTGCCCTGGGTTTTTTTTCCCCTCTTCATTTTCAAAGCAAGGGACCCTAATTATTAGGAGAGATAAGGGGCACAGAAAGGCACCATAACCTCACACAAAACTGAGCCTTTATAAATTCAGAGGTCAAGACATTAATTTTATTTTTTTCTATGAGTAGAAATAACACTCTGTAACAGTGTTATGCCTTTGGAAGTGAAGGACTTCTTTCTGACAGCACCAATGTCAGATTTCTGAGGGTAAGAAACAAACTTCAGCCTGCTATTTCTCATGGGAGGTACAGAGCATCTAAGAATCGTGGTTTGTGAAAACAAATCCCATGTTTATTTACAGGTAAAAGTTGTTTAGAGATGCATAACTATTTTATGATGCAGTTCTGCAGTTTTTCCACGTAATTCTGATCACCAAATATAGCAAGTGCTAAACACCTGTGGTAACAGGGACAGGGCAGGTCTCCACATCTCTCATGGAGGTTTGAAGTGGCCTTGGCTGGTTGGAGACAGTTGAAACTCATCGAAAACAGTTTTCCTTCCTCACACTCCTGTGACTGTCACTAGCCATTAGGAGCTGCTGCTGGCTCAGGGTCCCCACCAAGCAGACAGACACAACATCCCTGTAGATCCAGGGTGGGGACAGCAAAAGCCTTTTGTGTCATGGGGTGGGAGGATGCCAGAAGAAATGGGAGAAGTCTGCTGGAGCCAGAAGTGTGGCCTTCAGCAGACTATTCATAACTGCAGCATTGTTTGACATCAGACCTGAGAAAAGTAGAGCATTTGGTTGATGCTTAATTATCCCAAGAAGGTTTTTTCTTGTCTGCAAGATGCAACTCATCAGAGAAACAATCTGCCTTCGAGTATTTATGTGCATTTCTGTTGATTTGATTTTGGCATGTTTTTCTGATGCTGTACTTTGATCTTCAGTATTTATATCATGGGTTTTCCTCTTCTGATACAAAAATGGAAGTTAATCCCCATAATAGATATAATAAAAATAAAGTACCAGGAATTAAGTATTATGTAAACATGCAAACATTTTCAATATGGATGAGGTGATATTTTTTGGTTGTTTTTATATTCTTCTAGAAATATTCTAATTTTTATTTTCATAAGCAGAATTTAAAAGATATAAGTCATTGCCATTTGTGGATTGTCGTTAAGTTTTTTTAAATGAAGCATTTAATAGATAAACTTATTGTAGTTGATCACTAAAGTTTTCATATTATTTTGTAAGCTTTCTCAGACTCTGGCTGTTACTTTCATATAATCCCTCTTCTAATCCCTGCAATATTTCTTTTCCTTAGTTTTGCAAATATGAAATTCCCTTCCTTTGTGGTTTTGTTACAGACAATAAAGAATATTTGCATTTTATGTAAGATAACATTCTGTCTTTTTACCTTTAACTTTAAAATTGAGAAGGAGGTTCTCAAACCCTTCCAGGTTTGGAAGTATTTCTGACCATTGTAAAAACTTCTGTTTCATTTTGGTGGGTAGAAGTCTCAGACCCGGATGGAGAATTAAAGTCTTTATATGGTAAGTGGGAAGAGTTAGGCACCTTAAAATGTGATACTCAGAACCCTGAATAATGTCGTGAGCAAGCTAATGCATTGTTTGTAGGTTAAGGGTAATATTTTTATATTAGGCATGGTGCCCGAGGTGGCCACCTAAAAACCAGACAAGATGGGATAAGAGAATAAAGGTAGGTATTTATTTGAAGGGTCTTCAAAGGTACACCCTGGGCAGGCCAAAGGTGACACCCAAGATGGACCCTGAGTCATGAGTTCTTCACACTATTATAAGTTTGGTCCATTTGCATATCAGGGTTAATTCTCCAGTTAAAGCTTCAGTTAATGATGTAGTTTCCCCAGGCTTACCCCCCTTCTAAAGCTGTTAGTTTACGCATTTTTGGGCCTAGGACAGTCTGGGTGTCCTTGGAGAGCAGGCTTTGAGAAGCTCTGTTATGTCTATCTGGCATAAGAGAACAGCTAACAGGCTACAAGAAACCTCAGAGTTACACACTAGGCAATACAGGATTTGACAAATATAAAAGTTAAAACCTAAGGCATCAGGCAAAGTGTCACTTTTAAGGAAAATGGACAGAATTCAATACAAGTTGTGAAAAATTCCTCCAGGTTTTTACCTATCCAGGTTCAGATCAGTTTCTTCAGGGGAGTACATGTCAAGTAGACTGTCTGTGATGTAAAAGGTCATTAGTATCAGTGTTATGTAGAGGATGCTGAAGGAAAAGAAGACTGAGAGAAACAATAAAAGTAATTAATTTCCTAACGGAAGAAGTGAATGTAAAGTGAGCAAAAACAACAACGTTGAGGTGCATCACACCCCATGGTGTAAATTGCGTAATTCCCCAATAATCTGGCCCTAGATGACATAGTCATTCATTCTCAGGAGCAGAGTCAGAGTCAATTGAGAAATAAAGGTGAAATATCTGCAGTCCACAATCATATCAATCACTAGGTTTTCCCATTGTTTCTTGAAGTAAACCTCACAGAATGGAAACTGGTTTACCCACATTAAAACTTAGGCAATTTGCATTGTCTATTCGAAATCTCAAACATCACTATATACTCTTCATTTGGCCCAAATGTTTTCTGGATGCAAAATTTCTTTGCATAATCATCACCTCAGCATTTAGAGTAAGTTATTTGGTAGGTTCATTGGAAACCAAATTAAGATTATGACATTCTTTGACTATGTAAAACCTGTGGATTTCCATCCACAGGTTAAAGAGAAAAATATACTTGCTGAGTGGATGTAGCCAATTTATCATTTAAACTGGATTTATGCAGGAAGCTAAAGTCTCTTTAAAATTTAATTACGTCTTTGAATATTATAGTTCTGTATGCATAAAGTTAGAATGTATCTTACTTACAAAGATGCATTCGCATTTGTTATAATCAAATTTAAAAGTGCACGTAGACATACAATTTAGGCAAAGGGATTTCAAGAACATGCAAATGGAACAGTTACCACTTTTATCTAACTGCTACCAAAGTTCAGAGGGGAAAAATTCTGCTTACTCCAGTGTCTTTTATTTTTCCTTTGGCTCCAAGACACTTCTTTCCTTATAACATTGAAAATCCCATCCTTTCTTCACATCTCTTTTTAAAAATAACCAACCAGACCTCTACTTTGTTTTCTCCCCCATCATTTACTCTTTTCTCTTAATTTAAAAAAAAAAAAAGAATAAAAAGTCAGATTTTTTCTTTGGGTTTTCTTTGGGGATCTGAATAAGGAGGGTGAAAATCAACAGAAAGGAATTACTGATGATGTTAATGAAGTCAATGCAGTCTTTTCAGCCCATCTGGAAAGATTTCTTTATTTTTGCCTTCCATTTGTGGAAAGAGCAGCATGAACATTAAAGAGCACTTGCAACCTAAACTGGTGACATTTTATTTGCATTTTTGGAAACAGGTTAAGAGACGTAAGACGGCCAAGAACCATAAGAAAGTGTATAGAATGGTATCTTGTGAAGCATTATGAACCTTTAGAGAACTACTATGAGGTACTCAATTTAGTCTAAGACATCATTCTTCTTTCAGTGCGCTTTTGGGCAGTGGCTCACTAGGAGGCAGTACAGCCGCATTTTTGAGCCGTACATCTCACAGCTGTGAACAAGATGTGAATTACATTATTCCAAAGTGTCTCACTATGAACTCTGTCCTATGACATTTTAGCCTGCTTAGCATCCTCAAGGTTGCCCGCTTTTATTGGTCAGAATAATTTTTTTTTTCGCTAAGTGCTGAATTTCTACTTGTCAGGTCTAGAAGGTTGTTTCTCTTTATGATCATTATAATTTCCTTTGTCCTTTTTTCTGTTGGCCTGTCAGATCGCAACTGCTTATAGAAGAGGAAAAGATATTCTGTGATGAACCCACTGTGGTAAGGAAGGAGAACAAAGAAGAGGAGAGAACATTTCTTGCTCAATCCAGTGAGTTATTAAATAAGTGCTTTCTTCACATAATATTTTGGCAGTGAAAAATATATTCGTTTCATGACTACACAGATCAAAGCAAACAAAACAACTGCTGTCATCCTTTCACTGCTTAGCAAGGCAGATTTTTTTCCTGGGTTCCTGGGTGCCTGGAATCTTCTTTATAGCCTTTTCACAAAGATGAAGTACAGCACTCAAAATACACAGGCTGAATGTAACTATTTTTGAACTGTGTTTTGGTCTTGAATGCTTACCTAACCTATGACAGTGCTTCTTTAATGACTGTGTTCAAAATTGCCCTTAAGCTTAAGTATAGCAATTATAACACCTTTGTACCTTCCAATTAAATTCATTGAATGCTTTATAGAAACCTTAGGAGTTTCAGACATTTTAAAATACAATGTAAGTATATGCAACAAGTTATATGTTAAAACATTCTATTTTGAGGTCTATGAAAACTCATTAAAATATTTTCTGGCCAATGGTATCATACTCTTTTTGATTTAAGAGCCAATTTTCAAAGGTACAAATACTGGAAGTCCTTTAATTAGCTAAATCACCACACATTTTAAAGCATAGTTACACTAATATATATTTCTTCTCTGAACTAGGAATCATGGGGTGCACAGAAATCTAGGCTAGCAATAAATATGTGAACTCAGAAGCTCTAATTATCCTGTACAGGTAATTGTAGAAGAATAGGGTTAGTTAGCCTGGATACAGAACCTTACCTGTGGTAGCACGTTCTCTTTGTTGACCCGGTCAAGTATCTCAGAATAATGTTGAGGAACACTCGCTACTCCAGCTGCCAAAGGCTTCTCTGTGGATATGAGAAACAGCAAGTTAAGCTGTGCAACTCTTGTAAGTGCAAAAATAATTGTAGGTAGCTCCCTAAATTCAGCTGTAATCATAATATAAAAATAGAATGCAATAATTGAATTTATAATGCTTTTTGTATATGACACACAGTTTATTTTGGTGAATTATGCCTGTTTGCTTTATATCACATTTTCAATGTAATTTTTTTTTAAGGAAAATTTAATTAAAATTTTCTTCTAAATCTTTACACTTGGGAGGTGAAACTTAGCAATTACAATATCATACATCTTAACAACTCTGTATCTCATTTTTGGTCTGTGATTATCAAGTTATGGTCTCTAAATTACTGGGGCATAGACGGTGTCTTCTCTTGAAGATCAGAGGTCATCAAAGACCATAATTCACTTTTTTATTACCTCTCTGAGCAAGAAAAATGCAACATCCACCCCGTAAAATGCCTCATTTTATCTGAACTTTTCAGGTGATTAGTTGCAATTTATTTCAATGAGAAAAAAAAAAATGAAAAAGGTTTTAGTTTTTTCCCACTCTATTTTCTTCCCCATTTTTCTCATTAATAAAAATTAGCACAGGAAGAAGTGAAAAATCACATCCTGAAAGGTAAATATATGCCAAAATTAATTAAAAATAGTTTAAAAAAAGACAAGTCCTCTGACATTTTAAAACAAGTATTTTTCCAAAAACACACTAAAATCTATGCAGCTAATGAGCTCAAATGTATCTTTTTAATTAAAAAACCTTATCAGTCACTGAAAAAGTTATTTTTATTAACAAGTTCCAGTTTTGTTTAGAACACCAACATACGATTATTAGTACTGATCACTGGAAAAATGTGACAGCTAAAATACTTATTCTATGGAAAACTAATAAAAATATATGCAATTAATTATTATTTAAAATGTTTAATCACTTATTTATGGTAATGTCCATTTAATTTAATTTCGATGGAATTAGCTTCTTGAATAGAAATATTTTGAAGCTATGATTTTTCTATGCTTATACATTGATACTAGGTAAAAAATTAAATTAATAATAATGACTTCATCTGACAAGCACTTAATAGGTCGTAATATTTAATGAAATTCTAGAGGCACGTAAGGTACAGTGAAAACTTTCTAGTAAAAATAATTTTCCATGTAAGTATTTTCTACATCCCTCTAAGAGCTTAGCGGTAAATGAAACCATAAATAAAAAGTTACTGGGATCTTAACTTTCAATGAAAATTTATATTAACCTAACAAAGTCTTAAATTATAGTGACAACTCTAAATTATTTTTTTTCAAGCTTCTCTCAGGAAGTACAGGTCACCTTCTTATATCTTTGTGGAAGTGCAAAACGATCTCCACTCTGCTTTTTACTTCTGACATGTTATGGACAGTGGACAGGAGAAGTAGCAACAGTGCTGTCACGCCCATGTGCTCTCCAGTGCAATCCTGCAGGTTTGTCTCTTTATCACCCAGTTTACAGCTTGTAGCTTGTAAAGCATGTTGGAGGAAGAGAAGAATACCTGGTTCTCATCCAGACATTTAGTGAGCTGGGAAAGGCAGTCTTAGACTAATGCTGTGTAGTGCACTTGAGAACAAATAAATTGTATAAACTCATTGTTCGAATAGCGAATACCACTGATCACTTAGATAATAATTACCTTCCATATTTGATCTTCATATGCTTCAGTATAGAAACACAGCACAGATTTTTAATTCTGTTGCTGTAACCAAAGATGAAAAAGGGGAAACAACACAATTTAATTAAAGCAGCGTGCTTTAAAATGGAGAGCTACCATGAAAGGCTTTGTTAAATTCAGTAAACTAGACTATTTTAACACATTAATATACTACTAATGTCAAAACATATCAGAATTTAGTATAGAGTTCTTGATACTTTGAGGCTTATTTATAAAGCAAAGAAAAATAAAAGACATTCATTTTCACAACCAACAAAAAAATGTATAGTTCTGTTAAAGATAACAAAAAAACTTTTCCAATATCTAAAGTTTGCAATACTTTTGCATTGTACAGCTGGTATCTACTTAAATGACCATATAGTCACACATTTAGTATCTTAAAATTTGAGATTATTCCACATGAGTAGCCATATATGAAGATTATAAGGAGTTGCACAGTTGGCATCTCACACTTTTTCATGCTGGAGCAATTGGTCTTCTTACAGGATCAAACATTTTGAACAGGAGAATTAGAGTTCAGCTCTGCATCTGCAATGTTGCACGTGATAAATGCTCTGTAAGCCAACTCTCTCACTTGCATTGTGGAATTCTCTGATAGTTACGGTAGGCTGAATATTTCATCATGAATTCAACAGTGTTCTGAATGTTCAAGCTCTTTTACAGCCACACAGTGCTTCACTGAAGCCAGAAGTTTCTCTACAATATCTTGCTTGTATGGAGTAAATGAAAATGCTGGAGTTCTTGGAGTAAATGAAAATGCTGGAGTTCTATTTTTGATGCCATCTCCTGTTGTCCTGTTCATGAAATATCTTTCCATCCAAAATACAATTTCAACAACTGTTCATTACCCTTTAATCAGAAAAAAGTACCGAAATGCAGTAAATTAATAATTACAGCAGGTACTTTAGATTAAAAAAAATATTTTTTTTATCTATGAAAATTTGGTGTCCTTCTGTTGTGGATGAGAGGACTTGATGTTTTCTAGTATTGTACATTGAATCAACTTCACATTAGTGATATTTGGACAACTTATGAAGATTGAAAGAATGATGGATGTGACATATAAATAAGCACAAGAGGAAGAGCAATTAGCATTGGCAATAACTACAATAAAATTAAATTTAAATAGAAATTGCAAGCTAATAAGTCTTGGAGGAAATATAAGGACAAAATACTGTGAGTAACATGAAAAGTGGTGATATTAGAAACAACTTGTCTAACTTCAGAGAGCAGCTGAACTGCTTTTTATGTACATATCTTTAATATAGTTTCAATAAAATTAAAAGAAAGTTTGTTTTATATGAAAAAACCTTCGAGAGTTCACCAAAATATACGGTTTTTTTCTGCAAAAGATTTTTACTGGGAAAAGAACCCATCAGTGAAAGTGGATACATATCATGAAATATATATTAAAATGAAAAAAGTTGCTTTATTAACTGATTTCCAAGGCCTGACCCTGATTGCTGTTGATGAGAACATGCCATGTATTAGTTTTGGTATGGTTTGGCTCAGCTTCAAGGTGCAAACAGTGAGACTGGGCACTGTTCTGGAGCCTTTGTTTAAAATAAGGTGAAATTAGAGCACTTTTTAGTTGAGCAGGGAATGCAAAAATACATTATTTCTATAACTGCCTCATTCTTTTTGTTATCCCTTAAAAGACTTAAACACAAATATAGAGTTTCAAAATCAAATGATGACTGCAATACTGACAGACTAGAGACTGGTCTGCTTTGGTGCTGCAGTTGTCCTGCAGGCATATCAAGCTGTTTTATGTCCTCTCCTACTTAATTTCCAGTAGAATAGTTATGTTAAGAGTCCTATTTAGTTCAGTACTTCTATTTCATGCATTTATCTATCACCTGTTGTGTTGTGACTGGGAAGACGTCATCCAGTGCAACCTCAGAATGTGCTGTGCTATGCTTCCTGAGATGCTTATTCCTGAATTTTCTTACTGTCGTTACATATGCAATGTAAGCCATACAAAGATAATGAAAGAAGATCTAAACTGAGAAGACAAGGCTCGTCACTCTGGGCGTAATGATGTGTTAACAGAGTATACGGTTTCCACACCCACAACTAGCATTGTTTTGAAGTTACTCTACCTTGGAGAAGCAAGCAAGAAGGCTTCTCGCTGCCTCATAGAAGACCTTATTCAGAGCTACTTTAGCTGCTGTTGATACAGTGTTGCACTGCATGGTAAATGAACCCTCTGACTAGAATTACTGTATTAGATGAAGCCAGTATAGAATACATATTATAATTACAGGAGGTATGCATACTTACAGGCAGTCTTCACAGTTGTCAAAAAACCCCAAAAGTCTAAAAAACCAAATGCCTCACAAGAAGTGTTGCAGAGTTACAGAACTAAAACTCTGATGCTCAGATTTCTAGGAAGTTTAATCTAATTTTATTCATTGCTCCCATTGACATCAGTGGTGCAGATAGTTTTTCATAAAACATGGTTTCCTGAGTCACATTAAAATGTAACATGAAACAACATACAAAGTGTAGTGAACATGAAGAACCTGATTTCGTCCTGTATTTTGAAAGATGTAAGTATGAAATGTATTTTAATGCCAATTGTCTTGCATTACACCCTGATGCAAAAACATAAAATAAATCCATCCAATGACAGACAGAAGTCAACATTAACATTAATGATACATGTCAGTGTTTCTGATGAAAATCAGAACTGTGGTATATGTATAGCACTTTGTTCAAAGACACTCACAACAACACCCAGTTTTCTTCAAACAACTCATATACATATAAGACCAGTCTACTTGGCACAGCACAGAACTCTGCTTACTGTCCGCTTACAAATTATCACGAAGAGGAAAAAATATTTCTGAATAAGGTGACACTCAGCCAGGGATTTAGAGCCTTGTAATTTAAGTTTTCATTTATCCTGTATTTCAAATTCTCTTGTTCTAGTTAATGAATAAAATGTCAGGTTCAAGATTGGAATCATCACCCTAATTTACACAGAAAGTATAGTGTACCGAGGAAAGAAATAGCAATAGGAAAGAAATAGTGACACCGAAAAGTTTATGTCTGATGACAGATCCTTCATTTATACAGATGATTCAGCAAAGAAATTTCACTTCTTACCCAAATCAGAAAATAGCAAAACAATTCAATTTAGCTTACATTACTTCAACCAGGCAAAGTCTATCAGCTGTCTGAAAAAAAAGTAAAAATTTATTTGCCTTTACATGGCTTTATGATCATGGTTTAATTGTTATATATCTAGTCAGATTAATATTAATTCCTTCTTCCTGACAAATAAATGACTAGATAAGCCCAATTCCAAAGTGAGGTACGACCAACTTTTCCTGAAAATTATTCTTCTATGTTAGTCTGTTATAAATTGAGAAATATTGTATCAGTGGCTATTAGGCTTCACTTGAATAAAACTTGTGCTATTCCTTTCAACAAACCTCATTTCTCTGTAGAGCCAGGTACTCAAGATACAGTTTGAAAGCTGCCTTTGACAAATCTTTTCTGCAGCATAAAATATTTTTGTCATTTTTTATTAGTTATAATTATAGCTATATACTTGTTAAGATAAAATATTTTAATATTTAAAAAAAAAGATAATCCATTCTAGATGTTCCTAATCATTTTCCTGCCCTTCATGTGCATGGATTTTCAGGAGAAATTACTTCATGTTCTTCTTGGGACTGAGGTGTAGCACTCTAGCCTGTAGTTCTTTAAATCCTCCAATTTGCCTTCCTCTTGAAGATGATAAAGAAATGGCTCAGCAAACAGCACTTGTTAATATAGAAATAAAGGTGTGAACAGAGTTATATGAGTGAAATGCTGGAAACAGCGGTTCCTAGAAAAAATAATATTGTTAATCTCAGGCAGTGATTAGGGAATGACCAAGAGATTGTTGGGACAACAAAAAAAACAGTCAACAGGAAAAGAAAATAAAAGAAGCATGAATATTTGTGACAGCAAGGAGAGATGGTGATAGAAGCAGCCATCACAGGAGGTCTGCACACAGGGAACTGCACCTTGGGGTGCAGAGGACACAGCCTGGGAAAACTACTTGCTGTTGTGTGGACACTTCTACTAAGATGATACCTACCATCCCTACCATGGTAGGGAATTCAGAATTATACACAGAGCTGGCACACCCTCACTGCCAAGAGGAAGGGATTGCACCCAGGGGAACCTGTGCTCCTAGGTTAGAGGCAATGTGATAGTGGTTACTTGGCTGGCTGGAAGGGGTGGTTAAGTATGCACACCACTGTGTAAAGGTGTACGTATGGATGGGGAGTCAGAATTTCTTGGTTTCTGCTGCATTCATTCTGAAGTATCACTGTTAAGATACCAATAAACCACATCTGTACTATGAATTGAGCAGATTTTCTCTGCTACAAAGCTCAGACATTCTGAACATACCTGTACGTTCTCTGCACATCCATGTGTTCCCAGTGAGATGTTCTCTTGACCTCCCCCCTCAACAGAGTGGAATATTTTCTTTCTTTCTTTCCTTCTTTTTTTTTTTTTAACGTTGAGAAGGATTTCCTTGAAGATCAACCAATTGTCCCGGGTCTCTGCTTTCTCCCATTAGATGCTGCCATGCAGATCCCTGAACAAACTGAAACTGCTGTCTCTTGTCATGAAAATAAATTTACTGAATATGAGAATAGTGAATTAAAATAGAAAACCATTTTTATACGAAAATAAAAAGAAGCTTATTGTGCAGCATCCTGCCAAAGTACAGGCTTTGACTATGAATTACATTTGGCATCTGGGAACTCAATTAGAACAAGTAAAAGGACAGCCTTCTAAATTAAGTGTCTCCAAGTAAGTATTTAATTTCTGCTTAATAAGGTAATGAGAGATGGAGGTGAAGGAATACATGCATAAAATTGAATATTTAACTATTCTGTTATTGAGAAATAAATAGGAACTGAGACAGGAACAAAACCCGGATATTAATTTTTTCAATTTAATTTGTCTGTGTCTCAAAGAGAGAGATTTCAAAATACTTGACAGCATCCATATTCAGCTTAAACAAAAGGGACAGGAAATATGTAAAAGAAGGTTACTAAGCATGAATGTAGGCTGTTAAAGAATTATTATGATGCAAATAAATATTTTGTGACCCTGAACTCTCTAAAATTGGAAAAGAGAGTTGGGCAGATACAAATAAAAAGAGTAATATTCATTACCAGTGCAAATACCCCTAGCAAGAATAGTTTTGTCTTCTTTAATATTTTCAAGGCGTTTACCTAAAAATCCCTATTCCTGGATGAGCCAAGAAATATGTGAAAATATTTCAGTCACCAGTCAGGAGAGCCCCTGGTCACCTGGCTGCTGCAACACTGGGATATGGCAACCCACAGATATGAAACTAGATGGTAGTGACTATTCAACTGAAAAAAAAAAACCCAATAAAGTTACCATTTTTCCTTTATGTAAGATCATTTAGACTCCCAACTTATGAACAGGTTTAATTTTCAGGAACACATGAGAGATATAACATAATAGGCTGCATTTGAACAAATAATGTGCCTCAGCATTCAAGTTGCAGGTGGTGAAATAGTTTTTTAAAGATTATTCAGTCTTCCGTAAATTATTTAACAATCAGTTTTACTTTGTTCTATTGAGTCACTCAAAACTGCAACAGAAAAGGGTATCTAAAGAAAAGCAAGTCAGGCTCTGTGCCAGGGTTCTTACACTTTCACCCAATGAAAAATTAATAATTCAGGTATTTCATTGTATTTTAAGATAGGTGTATAAATAATCTACATATATTTTTACTTGAAATTTAACCCCTAATTTTCAGATGTATCATAAAAGGCTGGAAGGCAGGTGGCAAGATGACTCTGTCCTTCATATTTCAAATAGTATGCCTGCAGCAGTCCTCCAGCAATGCAGTTTTACTGTCTATATTCCAGAGAATTCATAGGTTTGTAAGTGTGGTGGATTACACAAGCTTCCATAAAAAAAACCACAAACCACTTTTTTTTTCCCCTGAAAACCACTCTAAGTAGTATTTTGGTATATAAGAGGTTATGATTCAGCCTGTTTATAATGAACTTTGTCAACAACATAATGTGCTAAAAACATCTAGACCAAGTCCCTCAAATTTACACATTGCTACATTTTTCAGAGCCAGTAATACTTTGGACTTTAGTACCCTGACTTCCAGGTCCTAAATATTCTCAACAATTAATATGTTTGTTGTTGCTGAGTTCTAGCAATGCTTAAATGGCACATGCTTAACTATGCCCAAGTTGAGAAAATTTGTTGCTAATAATAATGTGTGGGCATTTTTCCATTCACAAATGCAGATACAACATTCAGTAGAATCATGGAATCATTAAAGTTGGAGGGGACCTTCACGGTCATCAAATCCAACATCTGACCTGCCACCATGCCCATTAAACCATATTGTGAAGTGCCACATCCACTCATTTTTATAGCACTTCCAGGGATGGTAACTCTACCACTTCCCTGGGGAACCTGTTCCACTGCTTAGCCACTCTTTCAGTGAAGAAATTTTTCCTATTATTTAACCTGAACCTACCCTGATGCAACTTAAGGTTATTTCCCCTTGTCATTATCTTTAGCTGCCTGGGTGAAGAGGCCCCCTCTCCCCCTCCTCATACAGCAAGCATATGTTAAGTGCAGTCCTCCAGCTAGTGGGAAAGTACCATTATTATACATTTTTTTTACAATGTACTTTCAAAAATTTAGCACATATTATATTCTCCAACAACAAAATATGAACTAATACAATAAAATTGAAAAAACAAAGGTGTTGCTTCCAGTTTACATGTTAAAATAAGGATTTTTATGCTTGTTAATCCAGAAAGGCCTCTAAAATAAACAGAAAATCATTGACAAAAAAAAATCCAAACAGCTAATTTTTATATTCTTTTGATTATTCTTCTATCTTAGATATTTGCATTAGCAAAGTAAGCAAATACAAGAAATTCTTCAAACTCAAACAAAAAAACTCACTGGACTTAAGCAGAGTTATAGTTGTATATGCCTCCGGAGAACTTGATTCCATGTGATTTTGATGCCAAACAGCTCTGCAAGTGTAAATATAGAATATAGCAGGCACTTAAAATTAAACTGCCTGGGGCTTAAAAATATGACCAGAATTATTGACTCCATCCCACTCTTAGTCCTGTAAATTCTAGAAAACTGAATAAGCAAACAGAGACCTCATTTAAACATATGCTTATTTTATTACAAGCATCAACTGGAGTTTTCTTCTAATTTGTTTTCTTCGTCTTCTGTAAATAGATATTGACATGTTTCTGTGACATACAAATATTAATTGGTTAATTACAGTGTCCTTTCTATGTTTGGATTAACTTGTGTTGGCTTTTTGTCTCATATCGTCATCCTCACAAATCTTAAAACACATCAGTTGATCCCCAGACAAAGTAAGAGCCCTTTGAGACATTTCTATTTTTTCTGTACTATTTAAATTAGATGAGCTGATTTTCAGAAGACACAGAAAAGAGGATAGCTACTGTTGTAGCTTTCTACAAAGGTGATATTAAAAATGAATCTGAGTGTGTCTTGTTGTTTAAAGAATTACTTGTTAATTTTTGATAAGAATGGCTATTGAAAACAATGTTTTTAACTCTTTGATCTGTTACAATGATGATCAAAAATATAACTTATTTAATACTGTTCTTAGCGTAGAAACACATAATCACGGTGTGATTATATGTAGGTGCTTTTATGGAAGAGCTCTGGGAATCAGGGTACAGACCCAAATCTGATTCCGACATGGGTTTGAGGTGATACAGTTTTATACTCTTCCCTTATATAACTGCTATAGAATCATAGGTTAATCATCAACTACACATTGTACTATTGTAATCGATCAAGCATGGTATTCAGGTTCTATTGTAATCATTCAGGCATATACTTCAAGCCCCTGTCCCACAATATTCTCATAGTTCTTCTTGATTATATAATATGTAATTTTCGAATAATCATCTTGTACCTATAACACAGTGTAACTGTACTACTTGTACACAGGTACGGAGTCGCAAGATTTAACAGAAACAATGCTTATTCAAAGCCTATCTAAGCTACCACAATTTTAAAACATTTTAACCCTATGCTATCACTGTTATCCATATTTGTAAAGCTTTGAGTAGGGATCTTGCTGTGTATTAATCTTTATGGAAGACAACAAAACTCAGTAATTGTCTAGAATAGCAGGGGTTAGACATCTACTAGCCAGGTGAAGTATCCAGTGCAATCTTAACTACTGGGGTCTGAGCAAACAGGTGAAAACATAAGGGCATAATAAATAATAAAAATTTCTAATAACTCTCATATGCAGGAAGCACACTCATTATCAACCTGGCATACGTAAGTGAACTGACTGAACAGTCAGATACTATAACAACAGCTGCAACATCTTTACAGACTTTGCAAATTAATCCCATCAAGTGTCTACCATTTTTATCTCTTGAAGGACAAGGAGACTAAGACATTGGGGAAGAGGATGTGCCTTGTGCACAACAGGACATCATTCTCCTGGTGTTGAGAATTGGTGTTGGCTTGGCCATATCTCTGTCTATGTGTCTATGAGGCGTGGCAATAGGCAAATGGAGGATATCAATGTTTTTCTTGGGAATGTCCCCTATGTTTCCTGCTGCAAAGCCAGAGACGATCAAAACCAGGCTGCCTGCAGGTACAAGGAACATAAGAATTAGTCTTAATAGTACTTCCAGCTTCTAGTCACTTAAGGCAAATCAGGAGGAAGAAACTACTCACTCATCTCTCTGAGGGAAGCGGTGATTTTGAAAAGTAGAGATAACATACTGGGTTTAAGAAGAGGTGCAGTGTACTTCTGCACTTCTTTTTTGTTTAACATAAAGTAGATTTTGAGCTCATCCTTATCAATCTTGATGGAACTATGCTGCTATTGCGATGATAATAGTGATTTTGACCAGATCGAGAGAAGAATCTGCTATCACATTTTCCTGCACAAGCAGGTTTCTTGCTGGGAATAACCAAAAATACAAAAATTTTAAAAAAAATTTAAAAGAATACTGTGAATATACTAGTGCCTGTATGATAAATTCTTAAGTCCCATGGGGCATATAATCACCATTGAAATCCACCTTAAAAAATACTTTTGTAATAAGTATTCTTTAGATATCTAAAACTTGATAAAGGCTGTTTAGCCTAGCTCTTATAAAGCCCTTGTAAAACCTTTTAAGATCCTAAAGGGTTTTGTTTGTTTGTTTGTTTTTATTTTAAATAAATATTTATAAACATAATTAAGTATTAGGAACTTAGCCATTTAGGTACTGTTAAATTAACATCACCTCAGCAAATTTCAGTTGGTAGACTGATTTTTGACAACCTTCTTGAGGACTACTTCTAATCCTGTTACTATGGAAACATTTTTGGACTGCCAAACATGTTGTAAGGAACACATAAAGTGCTACTATTTCAGATGAAATATCAAGAATATATTATGAGCTTTCAAGTATTATTCCAGACAATGTCTTCAGAGTAGTATGTGTTGGTGGGAAAAGATAATCGAGTCTTCAAGTGCATCCTTTCCATACACACACATGCACACATACACACCCTCTCCCTTTCTGCCGTCTGATGGGCAGTGTGGTTTGTCTGAAAATAAGAATACCAGGTGGGTACTGGGGGAGAAACTGTGTGAATGCTGTCGTAAATAATGTATTCCAAAGATGAGGAGAGGTGAGATGTTTGTGACGGCCTTTGGTGCACTTCAGCCTGCAGAAGTGTACAAAATACTGCTAGAGATTTGGTCAGCTGGGCAAACTGGCCTACTGAGGCTGAAGGCAGCTTCTGGGTAGATTCCCACTCTCAGAGGGATGCCTACAGGATATTTCCAGCCCAAAGACAGGGAACACTCACTTCTAAAGGGGTGAAAAAAAGCATTAAGATCTGGTCAAATACAGAGATGAAACTCTAAAATAGTTACACAGGAGTTTTGCTGCTTTGTAATTGTGAATTCTGCAAGGTCAAAGACAGTAAAACTGTTTCTAGCTGAACCTGCTTATATTATCACTTCTTAGCCTTAAGGGTCATTGACCAAATCTGAGACTTAGTGGACCTAGCTGCACCTCAAGTTTTCTGATAAGTTCAGAAAGCAAGGGGGTCTCACTGAAGCTTGTGACACAACAGGAGGGGCTAAGACCTGATGATACTATAATCTGCTGTAATAGATGACAGAGTTGTTATTTAGATACTGCATTAGCAATATTTAGATACTGTATCAGCAACAGCAAACATATAATCATAATCATCCATGTAATCATTGTGTCCTACTTCTCATGCCTTGCTGAGAGCCCTCCCTCAACTGCTCTGCTACATAATCTATGTTGGTAAGTTTCCAAAAATATGTGTCCAAAAATATTTTCTATTTATAAAAGCTCAGAAATGTACCTGAGAAGAAGCAGAAAATCTTGGATACATCTGTTTACAATGGATATGGCAAACTCTGGGGATGAGTAAGAAATATATGTGTTTTGTGGCATGAGAAAAATTTTACTTTAAATTACAGTTGCTGTTCGACTTTCTGCACCAGACTTCATCACTGACAGTGTATAGACACATTAATGTCCTAAATGGATTCGAGAATGTGGGATTTAAAAGGAAAGCATCCCAAATACTTACTGACAAATAGCTTTCCCAATAACCTCATCTAATAAACTGTTGAGATCTGTTATATAACACCTGATCTCATAAGCTATGTATGTAAAAGATTTTATATAAGGATTTGAGGAGTTTGATTTCAAAATTTTGCAAATTTTAATTCTGAAAAAAACTGTTGGTTTTTGAGAATACCATCATCTTAGATTCCTCTTGTTGGAATACCATAAACTTTAAAATAAAATTACATTAAAAACCTGATGGTTATTTCATACTGCTGTCCAAATGAATTTTCTGCACTAAAAAAAAACCAACCAAAACCAAAAAACAAATAAATCTGTAATAAATGGCTTAAAATTTGACCTTTATTTGCTATTATTTGTGTTTTAATGTCTGTTTCCTTTTCCTTTCACTGTCATTAATTTCTTTCCTCAAATAAAACATTCTTAGATATAGACTCTAAGTGGGAAGTTAACATGATCCAAGGATCTTCTTTCTAAGCTTTTTTAAAATTTTTAATCTTCAAGGTTTCTGCACTTAATTTAAGCAATGCTGACTAGAATGTACTGCTATCTACGTAAGTGGAATTCCTTTTAAATATTAGGGTCTAAAATGGGTAATGAAACAACTTTGGATGTACTAATACAACAAACATATCCAGAGGCAATGAACTTCAACCCCACAACCCACATGGCTGAGTGAAAAATCAAATATGTAATCTTACAACAGTATTTTAATGCATTTAGGGTGGTGTTATGAGCTAGTAACACCAAAACTGGAAGCAAAGCTTGGCAGACAAGCAGTTTGGCTGAAGTGACTGAATACAGATAAGCTCTGGCTGGAACTCTGCAAAGGAGGCTGCTTGTGTATGTGCTTTGTTGCTCCTTTTTACTTCTAATCCATTTTGCTTATGGCAACAGCAAGACTGATGCTCATATCATAAATAAGAGTAGATGAGATAAATATACCATGGAGTGAGAAATCCAAATCTAGCTTCACTAAAGCTGAAGCAGTAGCTTTATGCTAATATTAGTATCATGTAAAAGAAAACCTGAATGCATTATATCATTATGGTACAGCCTAATATAATCAGCCATGTCCGTAAGAAGGAATGGACCACTGTCCCTCTCTCGCTCTCCCTCTCTCTCTCTCTCTTTCTAAAGCCCTTAAAAACACTAAGATATCTTGTGATAAATAATACAGACTAAATAATATGACTCAGATCATCCAGATGCAGGCTCTGAACATTGTGAAAGAACCATGTGCCCATATTATTCCAGCCAAAAGAATTTCCTGCTTAACCAGTTTTCAAGACTAGAGAATGAAATTATAAATCAGAAATGTGGCAAAAATTCAAAGTGGGGGATGAAATATGGAGGCAATGGTGTGGGGTGTCCCTTTGTGCTGACCTTTTTTCCCCAAGTCAGTTGCACAAAACATTCTCTGGCATCTGGTTTATCGGCTTTAGGTGCTATATTCAGTGGCAAACACCTACACAATAGATATGCAGATCTGTATGTGCATCATCACAGATCTGTCTGAGCAAATGAGATATTCCATTTGTTTGCAGGGAAAGAAAATCCATTAAAATGAAAAAGTTTGCTAGCCTGAAACATTATACTTAAATTTAATGGGAAAAGGAGCAAGCAAACACCTTCCTTCTGTTTCTTTCATTATGGATTAATAACAAAGTACAAGACTTCATTTCCCTCGCTGTAAAATAACATTAGCGAAACACAAGAGCAAAGAAGTATCTACTAAGGAAGTGTGTTTCTGGTAGAAAGGCATATGTTGTTTCTATGCTGTCCTTACATTTCTCTATCTCCTTTCTACCTGTCTTGAGATACTTCCATTTTAAAGATACTACTCAGAGAGAGAGAGAACACTATTAATTATCTTATTAAAATTTTCAAAAGATTATTAGGTTTTATTTTGTTTATTTATGGTATTTAGGGTATTTATCTTTAAAAATTCATTTACTGTTTGTGAGAGAAATATCTCAGTATGCCCAGGTTTTTTCTGGCTTCAGACTGATAAATTCAAAGAAATTTCTGCCTGAACTCTTAGTTATTGTCTTTGCTATCTGGCCTAACTCTACTTTCTCAAGTAGTTGGAGAACTAGCAGATGTGACAAAGTTGTTTTGTGCATAGAGTTAAATATTCCTGCAGATACTACAGGTTCTCATGAAAAAAACTTTGCCTCAGTGAGATATTGAACCTCTGTTTTTATGAAGATCAAAACAGAAGCCTTTATGTATTGCACACCAAGTGCTTTAATATTGCTAAAGGTATTTGCAGTTTTAGTCTGCCTTTTTTCTTGCAGCCCACACAACCTGAAGCTTTGGGGGCAGAGTTTAGGCAATGTATTATTATCCTCACTGCCCTGCATTGGTACATTTTGAAGCATTGTCATTCTGTTTTCACTCAGAAGGTGTTTGTTGAATGGGGTTTTTTGCTTTTATTTTTTGTTGCAGGGTTGGGTTTTTTTGACACTGTCTCTCACAACATCTTCATAGGCATGCTCAGGAAGCATGGATTGGATGAGTGGACAGATGAATTTAGAACTGGCTGAACAGCAGATCCCAGCGGGCTGCAGTCAGTAGCACAGGGTCTAGCTGAAGGCCTGTCACTACTTGTGTGCCCCAGGGTTCCATACCAGGTCCAGGATTGTTTAATTTATCCATCAAAGACTTGGATAAAGGCACAGATGCCTCCTCAGCAAGTTCACTGATGACACAAAGCTGGGAGGAGTAGCTGATACCCCAGAGATCTGTGCAGCCCTTCAGAAGGACGTCAACAGGCAGCAGAAGTGGGCAGAGGAGAACCATCTGAAATTCAACAAAGGCAAATACAGGGTCCTGCACCTGGGGAAGAATAACCCCCTGCACCAGCACAGGCTGGGGGCCGACCTGCTGGACAGCTGCTCTGCAGAGAAGGACTTAGGGGTGCTTCTGGACAACAAGCTGTCCATGAGCCAGCAGTGCCCTTGTGGCCAAAAAAGACAATGGTGTCCTGGGGTACATTAGGAAGAACATTGCCATCAGGATGAGGGAGGTGATCCTGCCACTCTGCTCAGCCCTGGTGAGGCCACATCTGGAGTGCTGTGTCCAGTTCTGGGCTCCTCAGTACAAGAGAGACGTGGAACTCCTGTAGCAGGTCCGGTGCAGAGTTATGATGATTATTAGGAGCTGGAACATCTCTCTTGTGAGGACAGGTTGAGGGAGCTGGTCCTGTTCAGACTCAAGAAAAGATGACGGAGAGAGGACCTCATCAATGTCTATCAGTATCTGAAGGGAGAGACTCAAGAGGATAGAGCCAGGATTTTCTCAGTGGTGCTGAGCAATAGGACAGGAGGCAATGGGCAGAAAGTGATGCACAGGAAGTTCCACCTGAATAGGAGGAAGAACTTCTTTACCATGTGGGTGACCATGCACTGGAACAGATTGTCCAGAGACGTTGTGGATTTTCCCTCACTGGAGTTATTCAAGAACGTTCTGGGTGCAATCTTGTGCAATGTAATCTAGGATGACCCTGCTTTAGCAGAGAGATTGGATCGTATGACCCACTGTGGTCTGTCCAACCTGACACATTCTGTGATTCTGTGACTCCATACTACATGATAGATAAAAATGTCATGGTTTAACCCCAGCCATCAACCAAGCGCAATGGAACCACTCAATCACTCCCCCACCAGTGGAATAGGGGAGAGAATTTGAAGGTTAAAAGCTGGAAAACTTGTGGGTTGAGATAAGGAGAGTTTAGTAGGGAAGGCAAAAACCATGCACACGAGCAAAACAAAATAAGGAATTACTTCATTGCTACCCATGAGCAGACAGGTGTTCTGCTATCTCCAGGAGAGGAGGGCCTCATCACGCGTAAAGGTGAAGAAGGATCCACTCTTTAACTAAATGTAAATACTTTCCTCCTCTACAAATCAAAGAAACTTTTTCATATTTCAGATCTTGTGAAAGCATTTTAGTAACAAACTAAACACATTTCTTTCATATTTCTGTGGGTTTTCTATAGGTTATCGATTTAAAAAAAATCTTCATACAAAAAAAAAAAGAAAAGGCAGAGAGAAAGAGAGGAGAGGTAGTGATGTCATTACATCACATTTTATTGCACTGTATTTCATTTGTGCAAAGGTCTATATTCTGAAGAGGGGCAAATTAGTGGTTTTAAAAACACCATTGCAATTTTCACTGGCAAATTTATCAAAAGTAATTTTTGCTGTAGTAGGTAACTCCTGTGGATATAATACTGAAGCTCTTTCAGTGGCTATTTATTTTTAAAATGTTCCTTATTCCAAGATTAAAATGAAGTGCATAGGATGCAAAAAATAAATCTTGGATATGTTTACTTGATCACTTAAAAAACTTAGTATCTGACTGTTTATGAAAAGATATTCTGGCTAGAAAAAATTTTGGATTTCTTTGCTCTGAAAGGGATAATTTTTGTGTTTTTCAAGATGTAAGGTTAGGTACTTTATCCGTACTTCCCTGTTATTCACCTCAGAATCTTTCAAAAGGCTCTACTGCAAATCTTACAGTGTTTTTCAGCCTAGTAACAAAATGTTTTTATGTTCGCGGTTTTTTAATATTTATTACATATAGATACAGATATATAGATATATAGATATTTATCAGAAACACTTAATGGAATCAGAAGAGGAAACTGACCAGCTTTTATTTCACCTCAAGAACTGCTGTCTTGTGGAGTTGAAACAGGTGTCAGAGAAATGACCCTGTTCCATCTCATGGAGCATTATTATACAATTAAAACATTAATCCTCAAGACTGTTAGATTTTATAGTGTATTTCTGCACTTTATTTTCTTCATTGTTTTTCAGATATTACACAATAGGAACTCAGTCTGCAAAGAAATAAGGCACTTAAATCCTGATTAATTGTCCCTGTAGGCAGTTGCATATAAAATGAAGACAAGATGTTAAATGGCAAATACATTTTTTTATTCAGCTTCTGTATATTCAGAGAGCTTTCATTTTTACCATATAGCCTAAGCATCTAGGGGCTATATAAACTCTGTTGGGGTTCCTTATTGAAGATAAGTGCATTCCTACAGTTACATAATTAAACCTTGAAGAGAGAAGAGCTTATGATTTACTCCGTAATCTATTGTATGTGACTCACACTCAACTGCTAGTTTTGACTCTCATTCTTGGGCACTTAATCCTCCCCCAGCATGAGTGCAAGAGCAGCCTAGGTAAGTAATTTAGGACAATGTCAAATAACAGGACTCTTAAAAATCAGGTATTTCCTTTTACTGTGATCTTTCAACTCAGCATCCACAAAGTTTCCTGTGTTCTTTTGTGGATCTACACGTCAGTTGTTCATGGTTTGTAAATAAGATAGTCAAATCTCAGATAATGGAAATCTGCTTTTAGTCATTGCAGGGCATTTTTTTTTTGCAGCACTGGGATTGCTGCCATGAATGCAATAAGTAATCCAAGGTAACTAATTTTTCTGGTTTATGGCTTATGTTTTCTACCTCTAAAAATCCTTATTTTATTAGGGGCTCTGTTGCAAATGAAAATGCCAACTGGAATGGGATTATTATTCTTATTGTAATACGCAGTAATGTATTCCCTATCTGTGGAAATCTTCATTCAGATTCTGTGCAACAGCATGTCTGTGTTGCATAATTTGTTTATACTTGAGCTGGCTTAGTACTAGCAAATAAAAAAGAACCCCTGAAGTCAAATTACATTGATTACCTCACATCCACACTGCTTAAGGCTAGCACTCCTTATAGGTTTGTCTCAGAGACAACCAGTCAGTAGTGACCTAACAATTAATAAGGGCAAAAAAATGAGAAGACACTGAGTTCTTCATTCTTTTCCATTTATCAGTTTAGAACTACACTGAGATCCCTGAAGTAGCTCCTTAGATGGTATAAGTGAGTACTCTGGAAACGGCTAACATTTTAAATTTAACCCCACCTACAGCTTGATGATTTAAACATTTTTCATGCAAGAAAAGTAAGTTTGAATCTTCTAAAGAAGTGCAATGAATAGAATCTGAGTGCCTCATAAATACATAAAAAGAAGACAGCTCCATTAACACAATGCTTTCTAAAGTAGTCTAGATGTTCCATCAGGAATGCTTTCTGGTCTGTGGAAATATTCAACATATCCCTGTATTAGGGGCTCAAATCAAGACTTGCTAAATGGTCTGAGTGATAGTGTCTTAATTTCTGCACAAGTACTGGTTGCTATAGTTCCCTTCTGGAGGTTCTCAGTATAGGTCTATATCACACAATGCTCTGCTATTTACATGTGCTGGTGCAAACTACAAGTAGGTTAAAGATAATACAGATATCACAGATGTGGTATTAGTAGCTCTTGTTGATCTGTGTGAGCTCTGAAAGAAGTCAAATTCAGGCATCAAAGAAACAAATCTTCATCTTAGTCACTATCTATCAAAATAATTAATTTTATTTATCACGTCATCCAAGAGTTGCCTTTAAAACATATCTGCAACAATTTTTCTGATTAAGACATACTTATATAATAAAGAAGCACAGCAAAGTTAGTAAAAGGATGGGAAAACAAGTCCTGTGAGGAGTGGCTGAGGAAGCTGGGGTTATTTAGCCTGGAGAAAAGGAGGCTCATGGGGGACCTTGTTGCTCTACAACTATTAGACAGAAGGTTGTAGCAAGGTGGGGGTCAGTCCCTTCTCCCAGGTAAGAAGAGATAACACAAGAGAAAATGAGCTCAAGTTATGTCAAGGAAGGTTTAGACTGGATATCAGGAAGTAAGTTTTCACTGAAAAATTGTCAAGCATTGGAACAGACTGCTGAAGGAAGTGATAGAGTCACCATTCCCAGAGGCATTAAAAGGATGTGTAGATGTGGCACCTGGGGACATGGTTTAGTGGTGGACTTGTCAGTGCTGGGTTAATTGTTGGATTTGATGATATTAAGGGTCTTTTGCAATCTAAATGGCTTTGTGATTCTGTAAAGGCAAAATATAAAGGTCTGAAGAAAACATTAAAACAACATAAGGCATTCTCTATCAAAAAAAAAAGGAAGACATGAAGCAATCTTCTGATAGCGTTCACATTAGAGTGGCAACACTTAGAGAACCTACTAGTTACAAAAAAAAAGGAGTAGTGAGAAAGATTTGTGTTAAAGAATTGAATCGATATTGCAAACAGTGAGTCACAATTAGACAGCAAAAGAAATGTCAGCAATGCTTGAAGGAACCAACTAGTTCCTTTTCTAACAATATGAAAAATACAAATGTTGATCTATAGAAAGTGAAATCTTCCTACATCATGGTAAAATTTTAATTTATCATGGGAGTTGTAAGTGGTACTTAATTCATTTTTAACTCTGGAATTTACATATATTTGAGTGCTTTAGATTTCTTTCTAATTTACTCAGATAAAGGTGTTATATTTCAAAGTGAGCATATGGATTTGTGTCAATCATGAAAACTCTCTAGTTAGACCAGGAATATTTTTAATTTAATTACTTTGACACTGTATCAGAAAGAATTAAATACACCTGAATGAATTTATTGTCTTATTACTGTTTTTCCTGTGAGCTGCTTTACATAATTTGAAACTGCTTGCTGAGAAAAAACAAATGTCAAGTAATGGGTCAAATTATATATGCTTTTTGAAATATAATTTTCCCTTTTCCTTAACCAATGCAGAAACTGCTGGAGCAACTTTCAGAAACATACAATATTGCAAGTTCAAATACTTTTAATGGTAAGAAAAATGAGACTTGAATATAAATACGTGTTCCCAAAATTATAGTATGACAGAAAACAGAAATAAAGAAACAGACACTGAGTCAGAGTTTCAGCTACAAACCCCTATGGGTAATACCTAGAAGTTTTGAACTACAAAATTCCCAATAGAAATTCATAAAGATGGAACAGACCAGGTGTGAGCAAATTTCCTAATTCTTACATAAAGAAGCTGCTGGTGAAGTTCAGCTTAGACTTATCATGCCTAATTTGAGGATCCTTATTGTACTATGGTGTGAGATTTGTAAAACCTGCCTTGACCTCTTTACTGAAAAGTATTTCAGGCAGCACTAATAAATAAATAAAAATATGTAAGCATATAAATATATTTCTCTCTCATAGGAAGAGTGCTTAATTCTAACATCATTTTGGGTGTTCTAATTAATAAGTTTTTACAGGCTATAATGCGGGTGCAGAGAGAGGAATAAATAAAGGGAGCTGGTGGAAATGAGGTTTGTATTTAAAGGAAAAAAAGGCTAATTTGCTTACATTTTAGGAGGTCTCTAGAAAACATACAGATGATTAGACCTGAAGGGTTTAAGACTAGTTAGCTTAAGTGGCTAGAAGATAGTTCTAGCTTCTGCTAATCCCTTTTATTTTCAGATCTGAATCTCCTGAAGAGGTTTAAGGAGAGCCTGTGTATCCACTGGGACACGTGGATTGTAACACCCAGCCGGGGCTGTTGTCATGTCCCTGCTGCCCAAATTTCTCTATCTTTCAGTATGATCCATTTTCAGGATGGCTCTTTGTCTGTATAGAGTGTAGTGTTCTATACCTCTGAACAAGATAAAATACAGTTAAACTGGTATCCACTTGTCTAAAACAATTACAGGAGAAAACACATGCTATACAAAAAATATCCAAAAGTGTTAAAGCGTTTTGAGTCTAAAGGTGTAAAATTATTGCTGTCAGATCCAATATCTTCACAAAAAGGTTATAAATGAAAATGCAATTAGGAGAGACAAAACCATAGATTTATATAAAACTCCTTTAATATAATCTGCTTCCAATTCACAACTTAGTGTTGTAGTTCAGAAACACTTTTAAAAATTCTTTTAATGTCAAATATGAAGGGCAATAGTAGCTAGGAACTCAGATAGATATGTTGTGTGGTAGTTAAATCCCAGTGCAAAAGAAAGGCTTTTATAAACTGCTATCTTTCATATACTAGAGTCTTTAATGAATGTAATTTCCTGGTTCTATTCAGTTTTGTTTTCTTCCTGTGATATATAGATTTGTAATTTTACTTTCAGTCTTATTTGGTTTATCTTTGCCTCCAGGACTGCAGTATTGTGGAAAAGAAATGACAGAATATTTTCCTCAAAGTGACCTAGGCATAGATGTGTTATTAACTGGAACTTTAGATAAATAGTTTATGATTTTTATCTTGTTCTCCTCATATTCATCTACACAGCAGATGTTTAAATGGAACCCAAAATATAAACAATCAATTCTTTTATATGGGAACTCATAGGTATTAACACATATAAATTTGAATTGTGGATTTTATGTTACGTGTTATTGATTTGAAGCAAGCATTTGAAATGACCTTTTCAACAGACAAAAGATTCATGCAGCAAATTTCATCCAGCTACAGAAGTCAGAAAACCTTTACATTAGTTCCGTCAATATTTTCATTGTGAAATATTCATTTTATTTCAAAATATATTATATTTTCATTATCAAAAATAACTCTTACGATGACTGGCCACAAAAAAATGGATCTTTTTTTTGCTTTACAAAAAAAATTGAAAGGACTTTTCATGTAAATGAAAATTGACTGGTAATGGGATATGAGAAAATATGAGATTTTGTGGTTTAGTAACTATTTAAACTTTGTGGTTTTTTGGATTTTTTTTCTTTTCTTTTGTGCTGTATGCTCCTGAAGTAGCCTTCTTCACAGCTTACTAATGAAGCTATGAAATCATCCAGCTTAGAAGATAAACTTATATCTAAATTCTTATTCCTTTGATTCGTGGGTTCATTCCAGAGTGACTGTAGCACCATCAACATTTTACAGTGTTTATAGCAACAAAAGAAAACAAAGCAAAAACCCAGGATCAGGAAATGCAACATTCAACTGTGATTCACTTTAAGACACAAACCCTGCAGTCATCAGACATGCCTAGAAAAAAGGAAAAATTCATAGAATAAGGGAATATATTATGAGTTTAGGGATTCTAAACAGAAAAAAATACAGCAAGGCTTGATTTTCTAGAAAATATTTGCAAGGAACAAGCAGGAAAATATAATGATTAGAAATCTGAGATGTCTATATAGGAGCATATGACTATAATAAAAATTGCGTTATGTTTTGATGCAAAACCTCACAATGTTTTACATGAACACAGTAATGCAGGAAATCCTATTGCATTTAGTTTGCTGAACCTCATATGATTCAAGCACCATTTTTTACTGAGGTTGGAAGAATGTGAATATGTATTACAGGAAAACCTTTTATACATTAAATTCTGGTAGCACTTCTGTGAAGTCTGCTTCTAACTTAGAGCTACTACTTTCACTCCTCCATAAACTGCTGATTTACAAACTCTAGTAAACCAGTTTTCATGCTGGTTAAGATATCATTAGTGGCTATTAATCTACAGCTCTTCTAGTATTAAAGACATCTCAACTAACTATATTTCTATAATTTTTTTCTGTTTTGTGGAATAATGACACGTGTTTGGAATTTATACTAAGTTTTTCATAAAATCTTTAAAGGTGTTGATGTGCTAAATATACTGGCATATTTTAAAATTATAAAGTAAACCTATAATCTAACACATTTCATCAGTCTGGTTATTTTACATTCTAAAAAAAAACCCCAAGTATTATTATTAAAATCAGATGCTTGGGGGTTTTGTTGTTTTTAGATGTTTGGTTCTTTGATTGTTTGGTTGTTTTGGTTTTTTTCTCTCGTAGGATGAATCCGTGCAATCTAATACAGATGTTTATGTTGATTTGAATTCCCAACGTGTTCCACTTCTCTCTATTGACCATATAAAGGAAATTTCACTGCCTCTGACCACACAAGTAACTTCAGATAACCGATGTTAGCTCAAATAAATTTTAGTCTTAAATAAACTGGGAAATACCAACTATTTCAGCAGATTTTGTAAGCCAACACGTTTTCACTTTACTTTGCTGTCTTTCTTTCCTAATACAGCTCGAAGATGTGAGAAAGTACCTGAGATATACCCACTTCACTCTGTGAAAATGTGGATCTGGAGGATTAATCCAGTGGACTAATCTTTTATCTTTAAACTAATTAAGGAAACAGAACAGGATAAGTACAGATTTTCAAGGGCAGTAAGCATTTATTTCCCCTATAAATATCATCTGTAACTGTTGTTACTCCAATTCTCTGGATCATTATGGTTATGAAGAGTTAAATCAGCTTAAAGGCTGTGGTCCTTGCCTCTAGCCTGTCCTTTGCTTGAGACATCTAAGCTCAGTGTGCTTTGACCTTTCATGAGTAGACATGAATAAGAATACATTCTTCAGTGTTATTTTCAGATTTTCTTCATAGAATAAGGAGTTTAGAAACAAAATGCAACTACACTGAACCAATTACATTTGGAATTTAAGACCTTTTAATACTATCTTTAACAAGTCATTAGAAAAATGTGCAAAAAACCCCAACTTTAATTTGAACATTTTTGAGATACTCTAGGCCTAATCATGTTACCATTGTAGAAAAAGCTAAAACTCCCACTGATTTCAGTGGGCTCAGGATTATATACACAGCAGGGGACAAGACTCAGTAATCCATGAAGTCCTTTTCATCCATATGTTACTACAATAGGAGCAGAAGTCTGCAGGAAGCATGATAATGTCAGGGTTGCAAGGCTTGAAAAGTTTGAAAGCTAGACTTCCACATGAAAGATATTCTTTTTGAGAAGTGCAACTAATATAAATGAAACTGTGATTTTGAAATTGAGTTTCTATTGGCTATAAACATTAATGACTACAAGATACCAAGATCTGCATTTTATAATTATTTTGGCTTAAGATTGCGATAGTTGTTTGAAATCTTTTCTTACTGTGAAAAGGGGCAAGATTTTAATTAGTTTTATTTCCAGCATTCAGCTGATGTGTGTGGGTGACAAAACCAAGTATGAGACATGGAAATCATTGTGAAGCCTTTACTGCAGTATCAGTACATTTATTCAGGGCAGAACAACTGGAAATCAGCTTGAATGCCCTGTCAGTGAAACTAACTCACCATCCTCTTTTGCATTTCATGTTCTTTTCCTCGCTAACAACAGCAGCAGCTGTGCTAGTCTAAATTCCCAGTTTTTTTTTTTTTTAATCCTCTTCTTCAACAATCAAATGCTCTAATTCTAGAAAGAGGTAACTGCATCAGTTTTCCAGGTTTGGCATCTTAACAGTTTATGCTGTTGTGATTGCCTGTATGTCACCAGACTGAGAGCAAAAGATTGGCCATTAGAAGACAGGATCAGATCTCAAGCTGAGTGTAAGCATTGAAATCACTGGGTAATTCAGAAATCTAAAAATGGGCATTTAGGTATCTTACACCATTTTAAGTGTTTAAGAGTGCCTGAATAAGAGGTCTCTTTCCTCTTTATAGGTAGCCAACATGCCTTTCATAGCCATTCAGCTTTCTGTATGCAAACAGATGATTGATCTGAGCTTGTAAACAGAAAACAGTGGTAACAGGACTATATCTGTGTTCCCTCCGATCTCTCTGATAATAAGCATGTGGCTCAGTTCTACTGCACCTCCCCCCATCCCCTCCTATCCATGTTAGCCATCTGCATCCACCTGGGGTACAGAAGACCTCATCTTTGTTGGAGAATAGATGCTCATACAGCTAGAAGACTTCTGCTTTTTAGGGCTACATTTGATCCATTCAAACTAATCAAAAGTAAGTGATGTGAGTCAGAAAAGTGCTTGAAGCATTTTGAATATTTTTTCCCCTCATTGGAGATGCATGGCAGGTTTTTTTTTCCTTTCATAAACATCACAGTTTTCCATAGGAAGATACTACAGCCTAATAAATCTTTAAAGTGAGAAACATATTGCAACAGTGGCGTATTTGATTTCTTATCTTAGATCCTCAGTGCTATTTACAAATGTCTTATAAACAAACTGTTTACACATTCTTGAACAAATTTGTTACCTTAATTTGAAGAAAATTTTGATTAAGGATCATCAGCCTGTTTAAATAAACAAAAGATCAGGATTCAACAAACTGCTTGTTGTTGTTTATTTCAACTCAAGTTCTAATTCAAGTTGATTCCATTCAAAACGACTCAGAAAAAGAATTAGCCTCTCATATGGTCTTCCTGCTAATGAAATAAAATAAATCAGCTTTAAACTGATGTGATAGTTATAAACCTGGCATTGAATAATCTTTCCTTCTTTTTTACTTTTTAATTTTTTAAAATTATTTTTTACTCAATTTATGCTCGTGGAAGATCCTGTATCAGGAGTCCCAGGAACTGAAATTCCTTCTGTATTGACACAACAGATAACAGAGACTGTTCAGACAGCTTTGGTGATCCTGCTCTATCCTGGCAGCATATCTTGTCTTTAATATACTGAAACATTCTGAAACTGAAATGGTAGATAAAATTTCCAGTTCTTGACTGTGCTTAGATACATTCAGGGCTGTAGTTTGAAAGTTTTAAATATATGTTTGTTTAGACACCTTAGAAACTGGTAATTTCTTTTCAAAGTAAGTTTTAGGCTAAGGGGTTCCAAGCTGCTGTCAGCAACAATGAACAATCCTTGATGTTTATAATATAAATCCAAGAAACAGATAGTCATGGAATGATAAAAAAATGTTGTTTTAAAGATATTGCTAAAGGCCAATGTGTTAACATTTCGTTCAAAGTAGACCTGTTTGCCAGCAGGAGATCAGGTTGGCTGTGACTTTGGCTGAGTCTCATAGACCTCCAGAGGTGCAGAGCCCAGGATTGTTCAGGGCAACCTGTTTAAGTATTGCACTACCCTTTTAGATACAATTATTTTCCTAATGCCTCATATGAGCCTCTCAAGCCACAGTTTGTGCCCATTTGTCTCTGCTGTATCATCTGGCCATTTTCATGTTTGCAACTCCCCCTCAGGTGATAGTAGACTGCTGTGAAATTACCCCTTAGCTTCCTCCTCAGGAGACTAAGCAACCCCAGCTCCCTCTCCCCATCTCATGTGGAACATGCAATCTAGACACCTGATAAATTGGGTAGCCTTATGATGTGTGTCTTTCATATCTCAAAATTCTTCCTGACTTAGGGACCAAAAACCGCAGTGCAGTATTCCAGAGGTGTAATCACCGGTGTTTGCACATCACTCTGGCTTTCTCCTTTTTCCCCACTCTGCACTTCCCCAGAGAGCAGGCTGGGGTAGGCAAGAGACTGGGAGGGGGCAGACCTGAAAGATCTGACCTGATCCACAAGACTTCTCAATTCCATTCTCATTTCCAAGGAAAGACTCTCCTTCCATTTATTCCTTGTACCATGGGAGGGGGGAGGGAGTGTGCAGCTATATCAGTGTTCAGTTGTTAACTGGGATCAATGCACTGGTCTCCAAAACAACAGCATCATTTTGTACAGAAGCTCTAATTAAATTAAAGACACAAAGCATTATCTAATCGTTTATTATATCTCATATCTTTACAGAGATAACTGAAAGATTTAAGTAAATAAAAGCAGACAACTCCAAATTAATAGGACACATAAAACTTTAATTTACATGTTTTAAATTTTAAACCTATTTCCATTATTTCATATTTACATTGCCACAAGAGGGATCAAAATCTGATTTCCTGCCTCCGAACTAACAAATTCCATTACAAAGGGTTTCTAGCATCTTGTATACAGAAAGTTAACAAATTAAATGCTTTCTTAATCTATATAGGGTATGAAACAGGAGTAATATGATGTTGATTTTTTGATAAAGTCTACCAGGACTTTGAAAGTGTTAGTTTGGTTCAATAGACCTATATTTGATATCTATCTTAAGGATGCTTTATTCTTCACGGTATTTTTCATTTGTTGTGTTGAATCTTAGGAAACTGTGAAGCCTGGCAGGTATCTTCTGTGTCCCTGAGTCTAGCATCCAGCAGGGAAGTGGACTGTATCTTTTCCTGAAAGGTCAAAAACTATTAAAACACTATTGAATTTTTTTTGGGGGCGTGGGGGGGATAATTCTTTTATTTCTGCAGTTGAATGCAGTACATGAAACCACTACTTTACACAAGCGATTATATTTTTTTACTTAACCAGTAGGTCGCTGTGAAAGTGTTGTTTTGGGGATTTGAAGACAAAGCATAACTTTGGTGGAGAGTTTTCTTGAGTTAAGGAAATCTTAGATGATATAAAGAAAGCTCTACGTCTTTCTAATAAACATCATCCCCAGTCCTAATACAACATACATAAGTTTCTGTAGTATGTGAGTAAAGGACAGGCAAAGTCAAGATATCAGTCAAAATGTCCCAGGAACTTTGTATACACATAGCTGTATCAAAATATCATTCTTCTAATGAGTGTTTTCCCTTACTTTTCCTTATTTTTGAGAAGGCTGGTCATCTACAGCTAAAGATCAAACCACTAGATTAATGAGATCCCCTCTGAGTGATCAAAAGAGGTATGGAAAAATAACACAGTTGCTTTAATTTACAGATGGAATTTGGTGACATATTTTTTGATACACAGCATAAACCTCAAAAAAATCATATAAATTCCCTTTAATTTTCAGTATTCTGAAGCTATTAATTACTACTGGCAAGTTTCCAGTTTCTTTAGAGTAATATCCCTTTAATTCTTCTTCAGCATTTATTTTTCCATTTTTCTCTCCAAAATGTTTCAAAAACATTTTAAAAAAATATATAGATTTTCCAAGAACTAGAGCATGAAAAAATTTCCGAATTTATACAGTTGAATGACATTCTGAGATATGGAAGACATACACAATGACCAATGGCAATGCTTTTAAGCAGTTAAATTATGTAAGACTGTTAATATGATAACCCCAAGTGACTTCAAAAAAAAAATTAAATATTCTTTAATGAAAAAAAATCCCAAACAAAACAAATCCCTTCTAAGTCAAAATATTCTGTGAATCTGAAAACCTCCTTTGCTTAATTGAGTTGCAAATGTCATTCGTCTTAGATTACAGACTTTCATTTCTTAGAAAATTTTAATTTCCTGCTTACATTACTCCTTTCTGTTCTGAAGTTAATATATTCCTATTAATATTTAAGAACTCTGCAACTGATAAAAAAGCAGCCTCCCAGACAAAAGTGTAATTTTGCATAAAATGCAATGGATCATCACTCTGAGTCCTGTTTCTAACTTTATAGATGTTTTCAGAGTCACCCCAATGAGATAACTAGAACTACAGTGTTTTGAATGCAATTAATCCTTATATCTATATATGCTATTTATAAACAAAGGAAGTTTAGTGTGAAAATTAAGAAACTATGTAGCAGTTTAGATAATAAATTTTTCTGTACTAAAACCCCTATTAGTATCTGAGACCTTAGAAATCTGGGGATTTTTTACTTACATTATGAACTTTGGGCCCAAGTCCACTTTGGATAAACACACATCAGTGCTTTCCAGTGTCTACCAGAAACTCTGACAGCAAATACATTATCAAATTTTGTTCTGCGTGTCTGTATATGAAACATCAAGTTCAGTTCTACATTTGGCTCTGGTATCTTTCATTCAACCTTATTAAAACCAAAGGGGTCACTTCAAATTAACGACTCCATAAATTTGCCAAAGGATTTCTTAATATTGTGACCAGGGAATTGCAGAATGTGAAGGAGTGATTGATGAGAGCTGTTCTGATATTGCAGTAATGAATTATCTGCACAGATAAACATGACCAATTGCTTTACCAAAGGAAAAAAAATTGGGAGCAAATCACAGTTGAAAGCAGATGAGCACAAATTAGATTATGTTATCATTATTTCTCAATCTGAGTGTAACACGAAACCAGTAGATCATCTGTCAGTTCCTCAGACCATTTGACAGCTTCAGGTAAAATCTGGAAAAAAACCAAAATTTGGGGATTATGTCCTGTTTGGCAAAGATCTACTCGATGTAGAAGATCCCTGTAAAGAAGCTGCAATGCTGATCACTCAGAGAGAATAATAAAAAGTCTGCTAAAGAATTAAAAGTATTAATTTTATCAAAAGGAGATAAGTATTTTCTAAAAAATAAATGGTGTCATGCATAATAAGTAGCAGAAACACACCATGCTGAGATACTTTTAAGAGTGCACAAGTAATAAATTTATTCAGGATAAAAAATTGCCTGAAGGTTATACATCAAAACAAAAAAGAATGATAAAAAGAGTATTTGAAAAGGAAAATCTCATATTTACATGATTTCTTCTCATACACTATGTTTCTTTAAAATATGTTATAAATTTAGACAAAAGATACCCAAAGTTTTTTGCACTTTTAAAACGAATCATGAAAATAGGAAAAACTAGATTGGATGGGATCTTCACAAGTCAGTTAGAACAACGCACTACTCAAAGCAGTTCTGATCAGATGAGATTGCTCAGGGCCATGTACAATCAAATCTTTAACTTCCCTAAGGATGAATGTCCCACAGTCTCTCTGGGCAACCTGTTCCAGAATATGACTATTCTCATTAGAAAAAAAAAGAAAAAATTGCTCATATTTTCCTTATATCTGTCCCACATTCCACTTTGTGTTTGTTAACACTTACCCTATCTCTGTGCAACTCTGGAAAGAGTCTGACTCCATCTTCTCTTTGTCCTCTGATGAAGTAATTGTAGACAGTAACCAAGATTCCAGAGGCAAGGCTGAGGGCTGATCCCTCAGCTTCTGATTATAGAATGTGTTCCAGCCATGACTATCCTGATGAACTCCACTTGACTTGTTCCAGCACGTAAAAATGCTTTTCTTCTTGGGAAACACAGACCTGGATATATCACTCCAGATGTGCTGAACAAAGGAGAAGTCTCATAATCCTGGTCCTGCTGGTGACGATCTCACTTGCGCAGACCAGGATGTATATGGCATGAGACTTCGAGGCTTATTAAACTGGAAGACACATATTGTTAGTTGGTGCATTATTTTCTAAGGTAATGAGATGGTGGAGCCTATATACATATATATGCACAAAAATTGTGTAGAATACACGTGCTTTATGATGCAACTCACCTTCCACAGCCTGATCAACTTATACCTGTTTCTTCTTGTGTCAGTGCTGATAGTTATTAATTCTTTGCATATTTAGTTGATTTTACTTAGTAAAAGACACAAAATATTTTTTAATTTGGTGCTTGTTGTATCAAAAATGCTTTTGAATATAATTCTCTGAATTTATGTATATATCAGCACAATCTATTTCCACAGTCTATAAAGGCAACGAGTTAATCAAAACAAAAAATTGTCTCCTATTCATCAGCAGAATAAAGTTTGTTTCTATGCAGAAAAAACCCCAGTGTTGCTCAGTAAGCAAAATTCTGGGTAAGAACAAGTGTGACAAAATGTGCTCTTATACTGAAATAAATTAAGTCAAAACATATAAAAAGATACCTGAAGTAAAGAAATTAATTACATGGAGTTTTTGGTATATCCATAATGAAATTATTACATGATATTCCAGAAGAAAATAAATAATACTCTGTTGTATTGAAGTTCATATACTGGAAGAAAAATGCTTCAGAAAAAAATTGTTTAAAATAACGGATAGCATCCTATAACACTAGAAACACAAGTATGTATTCTAGTAAAGTGCTTAATTCAAGGACAGATCAAAAAAAGTGCTGCTTCAATAAGGTGAATCAAAATTAAATAATTTATAATGGCAATGTTTTAAAGTCAGATCTTGAGACATAATCTAGTCAGTGATAGGAAAGAAAATCTCCCTATTTCAATGAAAACAGATTTGAAGAATTGCAGGAACAGGAACAGAAAATCTGAGCATTTCTTATCCCTTGTTGAAGTAATTCCCTCATTCACAGAACAGAGAAGTAACATAAAGAACTCATGACCTAGAAAATGTCTAGGAAAAAAACATTGCTGCTATTGTAAGAAATAGCTGCCATAGATACCACGCCTCTCTGATCTAAAGCTTTGTACATCCTAAATTGTGAAAGAAAGTGTGGTATGCAAGGCCTTGAATCCCGGTTCTCCAGTTTCTCAGGACAGAAATTCATTGCAGCACAGCTGTATTTTCTTAGCCTTGATTCTGATACGCAGTGTATGCATCAGGACACGTGAATGCAGTTTGGAAATTGCTAAGCATTAATCTAGACTCCAGTATTCAAAACAACTCTTGCTAGCAAACATGAGATCAAATGTCTCATCAGTCATTTTCCTTTCCAGCTCTTGGATCTTACACCTGTGAAATACTCTGTAGGACATATTGCTATCGGAAAGAGGACCCTAGTTCCTGACTTATACAGCTGTGGAATTTTAATTCATCAGTTTAAGCTGGATACTTAAGCAAATTTTCTCTTAACTTTTCATAAAAGTAAGAGCAGCTAAATATATTTTCTCATATTATAGTGCTTTTACTTATTATTTAACAAGTACAAAACATGAATATTACTAGCTGAAAGGATTTGTGATGAGTCATAAGGAGCTAACAGTTTTTCTGTCTGGTTTTGTCACCACCAGAAATCAAAACAGCTCCACAGCATGCTTCTCAATACTGACACAAAGGACATCTTTTCTGCACTGCTTTCTTTGGAATGAAAAAGGCAAATGGCATAATATACTTGTCTTTTTTACTGTACTATAAAAAAGGGAATGAAAATAAAAGAATCCAAATAATTAAAAAATTATTAATAATAAAAATAATCTGGAGCCTTTCAAAAAAAAAAATAAGGAAGAAGAAAGAAAGGTTAATTACTTTTCTGCTATTTGACATCTTAATAGTCACAGTGGAAATCTTAGTTTGATGAAGAAATGTGCAATTTTTTAGTAAATCCAGTCCATTTTATTATTAACTTTTTGTGGTCCAAACACAAACATGGACCTGGTCTTCTCCATCCAAAAATACTAAAGTCAGAAGAATTGCTCATAGTACAGTATGTGAAGCATGCCCATCTCATGCAAATATGTGGATGGTTACCTCGTGTATGTGTGCTTTGTGGCCAATTTTAGCTCAGGATAGAGGCAAATGAGGGTTGCTGGAGAAAGTGGCTTAAGAGCAGTTAAGGATTCCTAACGGAGTTTTGTTACTGTCTTTGGCAGAATCAGAAGACAAAGATCTGTCCAGAACCTTGGCCTAGGACCTTGTGGGAGCTCTTCAGGGAAGCAGAAAGCAGCAGAGAAAAAAACTGGAATAACCGAGGTAGAGCAAACTCAAAACCAGACAAGAATACAGGTTAGTGTTTTCCTTTCATTTAGTATGTGGGATAATCCTGACTGTGAACAAAATCTTGACCACACAGAAAAAGGAAGGGTCACAGTTACTATAGATTGATTTTTTTTCTGATGAGTATTTTCATAACATTTTTTGTTCCTATGTTTGATTTTTTACTGCAATGAGACATTTTCAAAGATTTCGCCATCATATTTTATCCAAGGTATGAAGGCTTTTTATTCTGCACTGCTAGAAATATGACCATATATCAGCTTCATCTCAATGGGGTTTTTGCAGTTTGAAAACATGCCTAGTGATACAGTTTGGTGTTAAAGAAAATATATACAAAATTTAAGAAAATTCTTAAATAGAAACAGATCATTTTGCTTGGTAAGAATACTAAATATGAACAGCATACTTACACGTTTGTTGAAGTGGTGGAATCAGAATGATTTGGTATGGAAGGGACCTTTAAAGTCCCTCTAGTCCAGACCCCTTGCTATATGAGCAGGGACATCTTCAACTAGAGTAGGTTGCTCAGAGGACAGTCCAACCTGACCTTGAATATTTCAAGGGATGGGGCATCTACCTCCTTCTCAGGGAACCTGTTCCAGTGTTGCTTCTTGTCTGCTTGCCTAAAATGAATTCAATGTTTTCTTCCTGATCTATGAGTCAGGTCTTTACTGGGAAAAAAGTGTCATAAAGCCACGGACTTATGCAAAGCTGACTTAAAATAATGCAGCCAAGAGTATAGCTCTGTACTGTTAATGGAACCAGGAATAGTCAAGCATCTTATCTTTTTAATCCAAAGGAAAAGAGAGAGAAAGAGAGAAAGAGAGAAAGAGAGAAAGAGAGAAAGAGAGAAAAAGAAAAAGAAAAAGAAAAAGAAAAAGAAAAAGAAAAAGAAAAAGAAAAAGAAAAAGAAAAAGAAAAAGAAAAAGAAAAAAGGAAAACAAGAAAGAAGATCTGAAACAAATCATTGACAAAATAACCAACGTAATTTGTTTCAGTATACCCTCGTTTCCAATAATTCTTTTGTTGACACATCTTTATTTTATTATAGCCACCTGCCATTGAAGTTGAAATAATAGAGTCATGAATACCTTTTATTTCCATACTTACATGAATAATATTTCCATACTTGAAATTTCCATAAGCCTTAAGAGATCTTTAAGGCTGTGACAGGATATCATTTTAAACAAATTGATGGGGAAACACTGAGAAGCTTGGGATTCAAACCAAAGTCCCAGTTTAATATTCATTATGCAAAGTTCAGAGTTAACCCAACATTGTTGAGATTGAGTTTATACAAATTTCATGAGATTAATACGAATTCTGAGCACAAAGTTAAAATAACACATTATCCTTTGGAAAAGATGATTCTATAGTTGCAAATATTATATAGGAAATGGGATGAGTTTTGTTAGGTTTGGTTTTTGGGGTTTTTTGCCTAAAGAAAAACACATCACTATTTCCATCAAAAAATTAACTGAAACAGTCCTTTCACCATAATCACAGTTACTCAAAAAGAAATAAGTAAACAAACAAACAAAAGGAAAAATGGACAGGGAAGGGACGTAGAGAGGGTGCAATGAGAGACTGAGTAATCTTTTTGTGCTGCCCTGGCAGTTTATAGCACAATCCAGAAAAGTGTCCCTGCAGGAACTGGCAGAATCTGTGAAAAGGGGATGAATACAGCCTACTTGCCGGGATAATTGTATCACACAATGAGGGATAAATTAAGAAGTTATACATGTGATACACCATCTGTGTCTGTTTTTGTTATTTTCTCCATATACATCTGTTTCTATTCAGCTATAGGGCAACACTCCATCATATTATGCAGACCAGAATAACACAGAAAGTTCAGTTTTGTTGACAAAAAGAAACTTCTCTTCCTAAATATATGGTAAGGCAGCAGAGTAATTTTTGATCAGTAAGCTTTGAAAATTAAAACAAGAGAGTTGATCCAAATATATTCACATTTTATATTTGATATTTATAACTCTGGATGAAAATCTCCAGATTCTAACACATAGTTGTAACTTCAGTCAGATGCTACAGTGGTAGGTGTTTATTTTTTGGTCCCAGCTGGAATGTAACTGAAATCTGGAGAAAAAGAGAAAAATAAAAAAAAAATCTACACTATGTACATACAGAAGTTAACCTAGATACAAAACAAAGAAGGATATCCAACTGTATTGGTGAACTGCTATGATTTTATATCTGATCTCAGGTCACGGCTGGAAACTGAGCTTGGGGATTTTCCTTAGTGTCTTTCTCACCTACTCCTCTTCTGACCTAGAAGCACAGCTTTGACAACAGAACTAAAAACTCTATGTACTTACTGTTAGATAATGTCCCAAAGTAGTTTCTCAGGCACTTTCAAAAGTGATTTTTATAACTGTTGCTCATGTAGTTTCCTTTTTTTTTTACCCTCATAATTATATGTCTGATTAATATGGCTCTAAAATTCTTTTCAATTCTGGAGGTTTTCAGATACAAAAACAATATAATGTCACATTCAGAGAAAGAAATATAATCTAGTTAAATACAGAAACCTTGCAAACCTGGACAAACAGCATCCCGTTTGGAGCTGCAGAGAAGAGAGGAGAGATGGTACGTATTCTTGCTTGAACCAGAAAATACAATTTCATGCAGCCCCTGTAAACTGTATATATATAAAATAGGGTACTTCTGGACTGCAGCTGTGGAAATTGAAATACAGAAATGTAAGATCTGTGGCTGGTTGCCACAAATCAGAATATAAGTCAGGAGGGGTAAGAAACCAACCAATCCAGAAAATTACATTTTTTTCTCATTCAGTCACTGTGGTAAATTCCATACTTTCAGAATTATCCTATTAAGCTAATTCTACCAATTTTGTAGTACTCTCAGATACTGATCTCAACTAGGTTTTAATATGTTCTTAATTAACTTTGGTTTTTTTCCCTCTGAAAAGACCATTTATCGAAATATCCATGTGGCCGAGAACCACAAAGGAAGGAGCTCTGACAAGGACTGCAGATGGCAGTAGCATGGTCTTTGAATGACTTGCCAAGTCTTGGGTCACTTCTGGGATGTGGTTAGATTCTAGGATGATATTTAACATAATAACTTTAGTAAACTTATTTCCTTCCACAGCAATGCTCCTATCTAACAGAGCTCAAGACTGAGAGACGGAATTCTTTCTATGATGAACTGGTGTTAGGAATAAGAGAAACATTTCTGAAAGAACACAAAGAACACAAAAAATAAACCATAACCTGATTCTTTCAAAGATGCTATAATTGCCTTAATGGAAAGCTAAATGAGGAAGGGTCAGAAAATTGTTAGACCCTTCCTTAACACAGTCCTTATAACCTCTAGTTGAGCTTATTAGCTTTGGTCTTAGTATTCCACTAAACCTCACAATTAGTGGAACAAGACAATAAAACTTCTATCATCTCAAAATCAGTTCTTAAATATATGAAAAATATATAACAGCGCATATTGTACATTAAAATTTTGACTGTAAAAATCATTATGTGTAATCTGAATGCTCACACAACATCTTTAATTTGTGTGTTTGTTTGTTTTTCCTGTACTGAGCACATGCTCAGGGAGGGAGGGGCGGGGGGGGGCTTTATCAACCATAAGCAGCATGGATGTTGCAGTTGTTCTCTACAAATGACTTGCAAAGGGATGAAAAAAGCCACCATGTTAGGGGAAAATAACCTATGTGAATCTACATGCTTTCCCTGAGATACACCCTGGATGACATTTCACTGGTGTTCATATCACCTAGTTTCAAGAATTCACTCTCTTGTGAGAAAAAATGTAGAAAGGATTGATTATCCTATAACATTTTTATCTCATGAAAAAACAAATATGTAACAAAAATTTAGACACAGAAGCCCGAGCTCAAGAAAGTAATTTATAAAAGCTCAGTCTAGTTTTTACAGGAATCAAACATTATACCAAGAGGGGAAAACAATCAAACAAACAAACAAACAAACAAAAACAAACCACCAACCACACACACCTTTTTGGGGGTCTAACAGCTGTGTTATTGCAAACGTTCAATTGTCAGCTGCACTCCTGTCTATTCCAACGTTATTCCCTGGGCACTCATTTTCTGCCTAATATCACTTTGCATTGAGGATTTGTAGCTCCTAGGTTCAAGACTAATTTAGATATAAATGCTCAGACTGTAACAATGAGGGTTGTACATGCTCTTTGCAAAGCATCTTAATGATCAGACCAGTCATTCATTAAGTAGGAGAACTGAGTTCTCATTCTTAATTACAATCCATAGCTTTACCATCCTAGAAAATTTCCTTACTGGAAGAAAAAACCTGTCAAGTGGAAGAATAATTTTCAATATACTTGTTAAAGATACAGGATTAAAAAAAAATAAAAACATTCTGAAACTGTAAAAAATGAGTAGATTACGTTCCCATTTTTGGGTACATAGGTGAGGAATGAGATATTAAGAATTCTGCTCTCTAGTCTTCTATATTTTTTTATTGGTGGGGACTTTTTCAGTTTATTTTGATTTGCTGGTGTTCAGTTTGGGTTTTTTTGGTTGTGGTTTTTTGTTGTTGTTGTTATTGGTTGGTTGGTTTCTTTTGGTTTTTTATTTGTTTGTTTTTGTTTCCTCCAGTGATAATATTTTGCAAAATATAAAAATAACGAGATGATCAAAACCATGAAAACAAACATTCTCCTACATGGTATATCCTTACCAATTCATGCCACTTAGCAGATTTGTTCTTATCACTACATCCCTTATTATTGTGTTGGTCAGATTTGTATGTTCTGGTTTCCTTTTCCTTTGGCCAGGCAAATTTAAAGGAGCAGATACTTTGCTTCCATATGCCCTTATACTCAGCCAGTGAGTACTGTGACTCACTACTGTCTCCACTTTTTCTTTTATTGTCAAACTGAGCAAGTAATTTTGTGGGAGAAAACTTCATAATCACTCAAGAACACATACATTTTTGGGTCAGTAGCAGAGACTTATCTTCAATTTACTCAGTATTTGTACATTACTTTCAAAAACAAACCTTCCAGTATGTTTGGGAGGCTATTTTTAAAGTTTTGAGCTGTCAAAATTGGTTGATTCTCATTGATAAGGTGAAGCTTATAGTAACTGTTTGGTAGATAGAAGAGGGATGGGGAAGGGGGATATCACCATTTCTACAAAGAGAACTTTATTACCAAATCTTCAGACAGATTTTGTAGGAGTCCATACTATAAATCTGGCTATTGTGTACAGATGATAAAGTGTCAAGTACAGGTGATAATTCGTACGGTGTCGGTGTTAAAATCCAACAGAGAACTTTGCCAGTATATCATATATATCTCTCCCAAACTTTTTGGAAACTTTTTGAGCTTATGTTATACTGAGAATGGAGGCTTCAATAGAAGACTTAATCTGTCACTTGCTATACCTTCTGATTTTCTTAGAGAGCTTAGTGTCCCACAGTATTTTGAAAGACCTGAGTACAAAAAATTACAAAGTCAAATATATAATTAATCAGAGGTGAAACAGTTAAATTTGCTACCGCACGTGAATCTTTATGACTGAAATTTATATCTACCTTCACTGTAAATGGGATTCAGGCCACTAGAGTCTGGTTCAATTTCACTGTCATCAATAAACCTTAGGAAAAACAATTGCACTTGACCTATATTGAGAGGGCAGGAGACCAAGTATAAAAAAAGACATTTAAGTGAATACTATAAAATCATTCTATGGAATGACATTTAGAGACCTACGACGGACAGCTTACTGGCACTAATTTCCTAGGAACAGAAGCAGAAGCAGAATGAATTACTCAGAGGAAGCAAAAAGCAGAAAAAACTGTAAAGCAGAAAAAATAGAACATTGACATGCTAGCTTTTCTTTTCAGCACTAATTTCCAGATAAGAGTCATCAAGAAAGAATGTGGTGATTATGCCAAATATCAATCAAACAAAGGAAATTAATAGTATTGCCTTGTTGCAATTATGTTACTCTAAAGCTTTCTCTAACTAATCTTATTATTAAATGAGTTAAATTGTTAACAAGTGTGTGTGGGTGGGGAAACCAGCAGAATAAATAACAAGGATTTCAGACCACAGAGATATATATTAAGCCAAAAAAAGTATAGATGTGTATATACTTTCTGATGGAGACACAGACAGTCTCTTGGGACTGTTCTTTTCAGTTTTGTATTTAAAACAATAGACATAAAATTTGGGTTGTAGGCATAGAAAAGATATTTTGTACCGAAGATATGTCATCTAAGTATTTGAATATAGAATTTAATTAAATGTCTTCATAATTAGGCAGTACCACTATTGTCAAATGTACTTTGAAATGCTGAAGAGAAAAACAATATCTAATATAAAGAGCTCTGAAACTACCAGGTCCCTAACCCCCCTCTTTTGCCTCCCTAAAACTCAAGAGCCTAGTCCTTCTCAGTCATCTCTTTCACTAAAAACCAATAAAATAAAAAGGAAAAAAGAGAATCACAGCAGCAATGAAAGGGGTTTTATCTGTTGATTGTGAAAATTTAATATGAATGCATAGAAAATGCAGTTCCAATCAAGAAAAATTCATATGATTTGGGTTGCTTATTCCCTGAATAAAGAAATAGGACCTCACAGAAAAGCTGAATCTTGAATATATTGCTTGCTAGAGTATTTATCAAACTCCTGAAGGAATACCTAGATGTTCACTTTGTCTTTTTTATAGTTTATTAGTTGTTTTTCAGTTACTCTTAAGCTATGTTCAGGATTCAAACCCAGTCTTATTCATCAGCCATTTGCAGAAAGAAAAGAAAGTAGTTGTTTTTTTTTTTTTCTGAAAAGGCTCTTGACCTTGTTATCTCTTTATCCACAGCTTGTTTTCTCTAATTTTAAAACTTCACCTTATCAGCTACTGAAACTGTATGATTACACTTTATTAGTGTAAATTTATGTACATTTAGTAGATTGCAATCATTTATGGTCTCTTTTCTAAAAATGTGGTTTCTGCTCTCTTACTTTTGTTTCTGAAATTCTAATCACTCATTTTTTTGTCCTTCTAAGAATGTGTTATTCTAGGCTTTGATATGTTTCTTAGTTTTATGTGCATCTCCATTTTCTGTTAGACTGATACATCTGAACATGACCTGAAGTCAGCAATTAATGCATTAGCCAGTGATCTACAAGATAAATGTTATTAATAACATATTTTGACTTTTACAATTTTATAAATTCCACTGTCTGCATCATCTTGCATCTTGCGAGCATTAAACTAGGAAGTAAACTTCAGACACTTACTCTGTTAGGTTTTCAACTTTGAATCCTTTCAAATTACTTGTTTCTGAATTGATTTGCAAGATAATATTTATCTTCTGTACTTTAGTAATAGAGTTTGCTGTAGGAAATGACACTTTATTCCCTCTCCTCTGGTTTTAAGCACAGCGGTTCCATTTTCTTGTTATGGTATCTATAGCTTGTTATCACCAACATAAATCAAATAATTTCCTCCTTATATCTGTGTATATACCATAAAATTTTCTCCATTACAACTCTGATACATAGCTTAGCTGGTCATATAGAATAAGACTAGGAAGCAGTTTTAGTATAATGCACTCAGTGTCTACAAAAACCCCAAGCAATCAAATAAATATGAGATAAATCTAAACATAGACAGAGCAGTCCCAAAGTTATCTCCCATGCTAGCTGCCACAGCAGTTTTTAAAACGTTTGAATTGATGTAAGTTAATGTGAATTTTCCTACAATGATCTAACATCTAGATCGGTTATTTACTGTTAGTCATTAAAAAGTGGAAATTATCAAAATCCATATTATTAAGAGTCTAACAGCTTACCCTTAGCATAAATCTAAAGTAAAAGTGAGTTTGCTGACAGAAACAGTAACGTAAGCAGAGCAGAAAGATGTGCTACTACCTTACTGTGAACTTGCCTAAAATATTTCTTTAAGAGTAGAACAGAGACAGGTGAAGTCTTTGATTGTCTGGCAGCTACAACTGTCCTCACAAGGTCTAGGAGAGGTGAAATTTGAAAGATTCTGCTCGTTGTACATATTCTACTGCTTCCTCCGTCTGCTACTCTTTTATTGAAGGATAATGACATTTCTCACATAAAAGATTGGAGTATATGGAGACAGAAATTAGGCTATGTTCTTGCAGCCTCATCTTATATCTTAAGTGTTTCTTTCCATTCTCTTAATTCTCTTTCCCTTGCAAGCCTGATGCTGAAAAAAATGATAACCCTTATATTCTTCTTTTATATGAGTGAGAAATAACGATAAACTATGTGTCCTTGTTGAAAAGGCTTTCTCTTTTGAAGCTACTGGCTTCCTGAAGAATCTCAGGAATTAATTCCTATCTCTAAATTTCCTTCAAAACTGACACAAAAGGGGAGACAAGTTGTTCTGGTTTTTGTTGGGGTAGAATTAATTTTTGTCACAGTAGATAATACAGGGCTATGCTTTGGATGTGTGCTGAAAACAGTGTTGAAAACACAAAGATGTTTTTGTTATTGCTGAGCAGCACTTGCACAGTGCTTTCAGCTCCTCACATAACCCCACCAGCAAGGAGGCTGGGAGTGCACAAGAAGTTGTGAGGGGACTCAGCTGGGACAGCTGACCCTAACTAGCCAAAGGGATATTCCAGACCATATGGCATCATGGTCTGCAATAAACCAAGGGGATGGCTGGCTGGAGGGGCTGCTGCTCAGAGATTGGCTGGGTATCACTTGTCTTTCTCATGTTTTATCTCTCTCTCTCTCTCTCTGTGTCTCTTATTTTCCTTCTCATTACAGTTTTTAAAATTAGAATAATTATTATTTTATTTTCTCTTATTTCAACTAACAAATTGTTCTTATGTCAACCCACAAGTTTTCTCACTTTTATCCTTTCAATTCCCTTCCCCTCATCCTGCTGAAGGGGAGTGAATGAGCAGCTGTGTGGTGCTTAGTTGCCAGCTGGGATTAAATGATTACGTGAGGAGTTCGAATGTACAAGGGTAATCTATATAAAATTTAACACGGGTTAGCTGTGTGAAAAAATTCACGGTTAACAGATTTTATGAAGTGTATAGAACTCTCAAACAGATTTAGACAGGATAGAGGAATGACTAAACTGTAGAGAATCACAGGACCAGTTCTTTAAGCTTATCTTCTCTGTTTCTGCATTGCTTTTATCCTTCCTCCTAGGACCATGTGAAAAATATACACATGAACTATGAAGTAATTTTTATGTTTGTTTTCGTGCTTTGTTTTTCAAGTGTTTATTGTTGTCTGGCTTGATTTATGGATGACTTTATGAATGTATAAATAGAAATATTCATTTATATAACACCTTTTATTTTGACCACACAGAAAATATTTTAAGCCACTACAGTACCTGAAAAAATAACTCCTTCAATGTACAGAATTAATTTGTCCATTACTCAACAAAGATTGTAGTCAATAAATTATGAGGTTAGTCACCCCAACAGAAGTAGTTGTTCAGCTAAATTATTCAATGAGCAATGAAATACATTTAGCCAAATCCATTTCTTCCAGCGAGAAAATAACACCTAGCCATTACCCTGACATCTCTTCAGAAACAGAAGATGCTTATATACAATTCAAAACCTGAATTATGTGGACAGTTTTTCAGTATTTTTCTGTAAATAAAATTAACATTTAGAAAACAAGTGGGAAAGAAAAAGAAAGCGTACAGTATTTTTACAAGAAATAAGGTTTTTAACAGCAAATTTCATACTTGCAGTCTCTTCTCCACAAATTGATAATAATTTTATAAATATTGAACTTTATACCAGATCCTTCAGGCAGCAACTGATAAAGAAACTAACGGTGTTTCTAAGAACAACTGCTTATATAGTTCAGGAAATGTTACCTGTCTCTTTTTCTGCTGCTTACAATGTTATTGAAGAATAATATTTTGGTGTTTAAAGATATACAGCTGGTTAGATTATCTTAGCTATAGTTGTCACATGGAAGCTAAGAATATTTTATGACAAAATCATAGAATGGCTTGAATTGGAAGGGACCTTAAAGATCATCCAAGTCCAAGCGCCTTGCCATGGGCAGGGATACCTTTCCCTAGACCAGGCTGCTCAGAGCCCCATCCAAACTGGCGTTGAACACTGCCAGGAATGCAGCAGCCACAGCTTCCCTTGGCAACCTGTACCAGTGCATCACTACCCCCATAGTAAATAAATTCCTCCTAATACCTAATCTAAATGTAATCTTTCAGTTTAAAGCCATTCACACTTGTCCTGTGTCTAAATGCTCTTGTATAACATCTCTCTCCAACTTTCTTCAGGTGGATTCAAGATGGAACAGAAGGAGTGTCAGCCTTCAGTTAACATGATTTGTGGATATATCAAAGTCCTCAGAAATCTAAAGAACTGAGAACTGTGCTAGTATGCATGTAATACTAAGAATAACCAACCAAGGGCTTCTAATAAACTGGTCCTTTTTTTTCTTCTTATCATAGAATCAAAGAATATCCTGAGTTGGAAGGGACCCATAAGGATCACTGAGCACAGCATCTGGCCTTATACACAAGGACTTCTTATCCCTCTACTTTTCCACATTGATTTCTCACAATTCCCATTTGATTCCCACTTTCCCTGCCTCTGCTTCCTCATGTAAACATTGTAAATAAGTAAAGCTCCCCCAGCCTTGAAGGGGATCTGGAGAGCCTCCCCTGCTGACTCAGGGTGTTGGTTGTCTACCCTGGGTCCATGGGGCTCCAGGAACAGCTCTGGGAGGGCCAGACCAGCAGCTTTTATTTCTGACAGGGGTGTTGTTCCCCCACCTGCCATCCCTCCCCAGTGCTCCTCCATATTAGTAGAAATAAATGTTTAATTATGTAAACTAGTGGTCACCAACATACATAAACACTTGTTTTGTTTTATTGCTTAAAGTTTGATGAAAAGTTGTCAGAGGCAGCAGTATTACAGTGTTCTCTTTAGTCAACTATTTACTGGGAGGTTTTCTTGTTTAGACCAAAACTTAACTTTCTTTATATGTCTCCTTGAGTTCTTCCTTCGCCAAGCAGACAACAATCTCTTTGACAAGAATCGAGCTGAACAATAGAGGTCTGTGCTTGCTAGCTAGGTAAAGGAGCTGAGTATAACACTAAGATAAATAAGTAAACTACAGCTTTTAGAAATACAATTTCAACAGCCAAGAAATATGTATCCTTTTAAAATCTGGAAGGGTATTGTCAGCTTGGCAAACTTTATTGCAACAGAGGACTGACTGCAAGTACGTGAAATAGTGTAGCCTAGAGGGGAAGCCACAGGAAGATCAGCTGAGGTCACTTGCTTTGTTCAGCCTGGAGGAGACTGAGGAGAGACCTCATTCCAGCCTACAACTTCCTTGTGAGGGGAAGAGGAGGGGCAGACACTGATCTCTTCTCTTATGACCAGTGACAGGACCCAAGGAAACAACATGAAGCTGAGTCAGATAAGGTTAAGTTAGATATTAGGAAAAGGTTCTTCACCCAGAGGGTGGTTGGGCACTGGAACAGGCTCCCCAGGGAACTGGTCACAGCACCAGCCTGACAGTTCAAGAAGTCTTTGGAAAATGCTTTCAGGCACACGGTGTGACTCTTGGGTCTGTCCTGGGCAGGGCCAGGACTTTGATGATTCTAGTGGGTCACTTCCAACTCAGGATATTCTGTGATTCCATGATAACTTTAATTTCAACACTGAGAATGAAATTTTTAAGAGATACTTTCCTGAATTCTGAAATACTTTTAAAATCCCGTCTAGTGAAATCTAGTCCACATTTATGTTGTACTAAATCACCTGAATAAGCAAAAAAACAAAGCACAGACTGAGACATATGCAAAGCCATATTCTCAGGCACCAGATGCTCTTACTACACAAGTTGTTGTCATTAAAATGAAAAACACATGCTCCTTGCTTGTGACATTCCATCAGTTATGCCAGGTTTCTGATAACAGGCTATTTCCAGGCAGTGGCTCCAGCTGTGTTGCTTCATTTCTATGCATGGGTTGAATACATGAAGTCAGACTTTGCACAGGAGCCAATGTATATATGTGCTGTGCTCTGCTTAGTTTAGGATTTACCCTGCCAGGTCTTGTTTCTGACACAGAACAGACATATTCTAGCTTTATTTTCCTTTGTGGATTTTTGTTTTCTTTTCTTCTGTTCTCTTTTATACTTGACATATCTGATTATTGAAGAAATGCATTAATTCCACAGAAAAAATATTTTATAGAAAAGGTTTCTGTTCATGTAAGAGATCCTAAAGGAATGAAAAATCTACAACAAATTATGATGTGCAGATATACAGAATAACAGTAACAAAAATCCCCCAATCTCACTACCAGCTAGTTTGCTAATACTGAGAGAACAGTACTAATTTTCAGTTTTCCCACACCTTGATATTGCTTTTTCCATCACCTGTAATTAAACTGATTGCCCATATCTTGTTCAGTTGCTTAACAAATTTTGCTCTATTTCAAAATAAGGAAACTGGAGTGAAAACTGAATGGAAGAACTGATCTATAACTTATAACTCAATTTCCTAAGCAAATAGTTAGGTCAGAATCTAATAATATTCAGATTAATAAAATAACAAAGGGAATTTTTATAACAAAATAGGAAAATAAAAACAGGGTTGACACCTAAGCCATCCAAAATTAATGATGGTGTTTGGCTGCAACCTTCCTGCTTATGGAATTCTCCAAAAATTACTAATTTTTACTTCTCTTACAATCAAGAAACTAATGAGCTTGCAGGGTTTTTAAAATTTTAATTGCTATAAATTGCAGATATTATAACATAGCAAGAATTATACTGAAAAGAAAATTCCAATCACATATTTTGGTGACTAAATCTGGAACAAAAAATATATTTCAAAGGCCAATGTTATCAATAACTGTTTCGACAATTTTCTAAACTGACGTGACAAATTGTCCCCATCCAGGATCCAAACACCCACGCAGTGTCTCTCACTCTCCTCTTCCTAAGCAGAATGGAAGAGAGAAGTAAAGCAAAACCTCAAAAATCATGGGTCAACATAGAGACAGTTTAGAAAGCGAAGGATGGAGGAAAATAACAGGTGATACAACGACAATCATTCACCGCCTTTTCACCGCTGATGTCCAGCCACCTTGGAGGACAGTGCCACTGCTTTTCAATCTACTACTAGTGGTCAGTTTTGGGTCAGCTGTCCCATCCATGTTTCCCCCTAATTTCTTGCCCACTTCCAGACTACTTGTTCTGGAGCAGGAAAAACTGGAAGGAAAAAGGGGAAAAAAAAGGGAAAAAGAAGGAAAAAGGGTAAATTGGTAAACTGTAAAACCTTGACCTGCTCTAAGCATTGTTTAGCACACCTAAAACACTGTATTCTTATCCACACTTTCAGCCAGCAACCCAAAACACCATGTGGGCTGCTATGAAGAAAGCTAACTCCATCCGAGCCAGAGCCAGTACAAGTGATTTATTTCCCAATCGAAAGATAACCTAGTTTTGATCATCAATGCATGGTTTCTCAAATAGATTTTTTTTACTGCTACAAGCAAAATGGCAAACACCGATTTCTGGCATATAGCAAGAATGAACTGCCTTGGTTGGACTGCAGGTTGTGCTATTCACAATATCTCCCATAGTACACCATGGAAACACATCAGTAAGTAATTGAATTAGAAAGTTTATAGTCGTCTCCAAATTCTCTCAGTTCTTTTACCAGCAACAAAAGATGGTACACACTGTGCCCACATTTTTGGCAGTGAGAAGTAATGATAAAGGGGCAAGAGGACAATAATCAAATGCTTACTTAGTGTCTTAAGCATTTTAACAACAGCAGTTAAAATCACTGAGGCATATGAAATTTGCAGGATATTTTGAAATTCAGAAATTATGTCACATGAAACTGCAGACTCTGTACAGAAGGAAAAAAATCTCAATGGGCTGTCAGACAGAGATTTATTTCTTGGTCTTCCTTGCTATAAACCAAAGTTACATCCCTAGCCAAAACTCTGGCAGAAATATCCACTTATTCTCAGAACTACCATTCTCAGGCTTTAGCTTTCAGCATTGTGTCATTCAGATCTTGTTACTGTAACTGCTAATAGAGATGAGACTCTTGGGGGATAGTACTCCTCAGCATGAATGAGACAGGATAATATCCTCATAGGAGTTCTACGACTGCATGTTAGGAATGTGCTTGCAAGAAGAGCTGTAGAAGCAGAACCGAGGAATAATACGTAGTCCCGATTAATCTGATAGCTCACAAGAACATGAAGACTTAGCTTCGTTGAAAAGATCAATATGACTGACTAGGAAGACTAGAAGTGAAAACTTGAAGGTAATCTGCAGTCAACTGTTACAGCAAATACCACACCTCTCAGAAATAAGACTGATCTACTCTACAGTGTTTAGCTCCTGAGGTTGTAGGCAGTTCAAAACAGACTCAGCAAAAAAAACAAACCAAACCAAGCTACCAAACAATCCATATAAAAAACTTAATCTGTTCCTTCTTCAACTGAGGACTCTGTATGATTCAGTTAGGTGAGAAATAAGTCTTTAGTTGTTGCTTTAATTGCTGGTTTTGCATTATGCCTGATTTTATTGTTAATTAGATTATAGAAAATAAACTGGATCCTCGAAAGAACAGAGTTATTGCTGTTCTTTCTGTATATAAGCATTGTTTCCTGCTAATTTTGCTTCTGACACCCAGAAGGAGTTCATTTAAAGGTTAATATTGATTTAATTGCTGGAACTAAATTTCTAGAGTTAAAATATTTTGAACTTGAATATTACACAATAAGCAAATTCTACTTGTTTATTTGTTATAAGTAATATATTGTGAGGAATCATAGATGTTTTTCCTGTATTAAAATTATGACATATTTTCAAATATTAAAACAAGTAAAACCAAATAAAAATGAAGTAAGGATTCCTGGAGTTCTTCAATTGCCAATTTCCTGTACCCCTAATCTGTCCTGTTGGAGATCTGCTAAAGAGTTGTTGGAAGAGAAAAATATAATATCTTTCCACTAATCCACCGATGAAAAGCAAAGGTATATAGACATATTTTTATGATTTTTTTTGTTTTGTTTTTACTTCAGCTGCAGAGAATGTGGTCTGCTCTGATTCTTCCTCATTCTCCCTCACAAGAAGAACCTACTCTTCCCTTGCTAACCAAGCTAACCTCTTCTTCCACTTTTCTTCTTGACTACAGGACAGTTGTAGTTGAGGCTTGAGTCTCTGGTTTAACAACAGTGTTCATTGTATGTCCTTAGTTCCACAGACCCTCTTACCCCTTTGAGGGTGCAGAACACAGGCTCCATAGCTGTAGCATATATTTTAACATTTCCATCTCTGGTGTAGGCAAGGCATCTTTTCTCAAATCCATGAGGTTTGCCACTTCAACAGGTTATCACACTGGTTTTGCCATGAAGTCCCAGACCACAGGAGAAGAAAAACACTACAAGTACCTTTCTAAATTCTTCTTAAACCTTGCAACCCTTGTCTGTCTAGGGCACAGCCCTGTGCAGCATTCCCAAGTGGTTGGCTAAAGACAAAACCAAATTCATAGAACACACCAATACAAGAATTCTGGTTACACGGGGACATTCAAGAACTGAAGGGTGATTGCCACAAGGCAGGAAACACATGTCCCAGAGCAGTAAAAAGGAGAAGTGCCATTCTTATATTCCCCCATTAATTGACTTCTGGAGAGAAAGAAGAGAAAAGTCTAAGTGTTAAATTTTCCCAATTTCTTTCCTGGGGTGCTGAGATGGCAGCAGTGCACGGCCCAAATAGCAGATTAGGCTAAAGGCCAGTGTTTTTACCACAATACTGCTGGGCAAAATAATAAAGAAACAGAAGAAGCAGAAAAAGCTGAACACAGCCAGGTTGGAGTTCAATGTACAGCACGAGAGGCAGCGCACCGCAGAGCAGGTGAAGGAACAAAGAAAACAGTATCAAAAGCTATCAAGTCAACTTTGTGACAAGCAACAGCAAGTAAGCACCTGCCAACTACCTGCTAAACTGTTACAATAACTATAAATGCAGACTAGCATATTCCAATCAAATCTGTAATTATCTAAAAATTCTCAAGACCCATTGTCTCTGTTTGAGACAAATTGGAGGGACGTCTGAAATGAACATACTCTGATAGAAGGCAGGTTTCAGCTGCCCCTCCCCCACCAGGTTTGGAAAGAAATTCCTCAGAGGAAAGTGAAAAACCCCATTTATTTAACAAGTAAAGTGCACGCAGGCATGGAAAAAGAATGATGTTAAATAATAAAACCTCTCGCTGTGGAGAGAACCTGGGTAGATTTCAGAGTCCTTTGTGGGTGTGGCTCTCTCGTCTCCGGAGCTGGGGTTCTGCCTGGGCCCCTCTGGGCCACGGTGTAGGGCCTCCCAGTGATGTTCTGGTGTTGCTGAACAGTCCAGAAGAGAAGAAGAAGAAACCAAAGTCCCAGGGCTCCGTGCTTTAGCTAACAAACAAGAAGCTAGCTAAAAAACAAGAGAATGCCACTCTCTTCCCTGCTGCAGAGGCCGAGCAGCCAGGCAGAAGGAGCCAGCGAGCTATCTCTGTGTTGAACACAAACCGCCAAAAGAATTCCACCAGCTCTCCGCCCTCTCCTGGAGCTAGCTTTAAAGGCACAGAACTCATGTCTGGCATAGGGCAGATGATAGGGAATACAGTATCATACAGTCATTCCAGGACACCCCTGTCAGCTTCTAAACAAGACTTTGGTGGCTTGACCCCAGCCAAAAACTGAGCATTCACACAGACACTGACTCCCTGTCCTCCCCAGCAAGATGGGTGAGTGAAGCAGAAGAGCAAAACCTGAAATTTCATGGGTAGAGATAAAGAACATTTAATAGGTGAGGGAAAAGAGGAAAAAACCCAAACCAAATCCAAAGCAAAACAAAGCTAAAACAAACACAAAAGAACATTCCCTAAAAGCAAGCAATTTAAATGTAGCCGCTCACCTCGCCCCACAAGGAGAATGCCCAAAGAGTCTTTCAGCAACAGCTGCTTTGTAAATAACATGTCCCAATTTTATTGCTGAAAATTATGTTCCACGCTATGAAATAATGTTTTTGTCTCTGTTTTTCTACTTGCACTACTATGTTGACTCCCAACCTCTTGCCCACACCTTCACTGTTGCTCACAGTTGCAGCAGAATGAAAAGCTTGATGCCATGCAAGCAAAGTCCAGCAATAGCCACAATATTGATGTGTTATCATCAGTATTTTAGTCAAAAATCTAAATCTAAAACCCAGCTCTTTCCAGGGTATTGGGAAGAAAATTAACTCCATCCCAGTCAGACCCAGGTATGCCTAGTTAAACGTCTTAAAGTTTGCTTTGAATCTAGGTAAAGGGAGATTTCATTTATTTTCAAGAATGTATGGAAATGTATTCTGAGCTACCTATCATAATCTCTCTATCTATTACCAGTTGATATCATTAAAAACTTTTCTCTAATATTACTTAATAATCACAAAAGTTTGGGGAGACTTGCAAATCTCTTTGGGGATTACAGAATGTTTTGACGTGCTCTAGAAAGAGAAGATGTCACTCATTTAGATATTCTTGTCTGTGTGGCAGCTTATTTATATCATCTTGGTTTTTTGCAGCACTAAGCATGAGCATTGCTATATAAGCTACATTTCGATAACCGGTTTCATTATACAATTAACTATATAGTGTTATGTATACGGTTATATGTATTTTATATATAGATTAATTATACATAGAATTTTTAAAATATTTTAAATTGTCAAAAAATTGAAACGCTATTTCATTAAATACGAGACCAAATTATTGTTGTGTTTATTTATATTAGGACATATTCCCTTAACTTTTCTGGGTGATGATTGATCTGTATGGTCTCTTTTCTGACTTGATTGCCAGATGGTTAGTTTTATTAGCATTGACCTGTTAGCCAAGGGACATCTGTCTCAGACTCTCAAAATAAAATCAGTTATACATATATATTTTATTTTATCAAAACACACCTTTAACTTTGCAGCAGAAGTTAAATTAAATGAACCCTTAAGTACCCTCTCATACTAATCTCATGTGAAGAGCCAAATCTTTGCTAGAATCCAAACTCACCACATCTACTGGCTCCACTTGGTCAAACAGACGGGTATATTGGGTTTGCATGGCGAGGTTTTTGGTAGTGGGAGGGTCTACGGAGGTGGCTTCTGTGACAGGCTTCCAGAAGCTTCCCTTTGTCTGGCAGAGCCAATGCCATGTGCCTCCAAGACAGACCCACTGCTGGCCAAGACTGGGCCAATCAGAAATGGTGGTAACACCTCTGTGATAACATATTCAAGAAAAAAAGAAAGAAAAAAAGAAAGAAAAAGAGAAAGAAAAAAAGAAAGAAAAAAGTTATTGTGCAGATGTAATTATGGCCAGTGAAGAACAAGGTGAGAATATGTGAGAGGAACCACTCTGCAGACACCAAGGTCAGTGAAGAAGGAGGAGAAGATGCTCTACGCACCTGAGCTGAGTTTCCTCTGCAACCAATGATGCAGCCCATGGTGAAGCAGCTGTGCCCCTGAAGCCAATGGAGATCTGTGGGGATACAGAGATCCACTGCTGGAGCAGGTGGGTGCTCAACACTGGGCTGTGAACCCATGAGAAACCTGTGCTGCAGCAGACTCCTGGCAGGGACCTGTGGACCCATGGAGAGAGGAGCTCACACTTGAGCAGGTTTCCTGGTAGGACTTGTGATTCTCTGGGGGACCCACGTTGGAGCATGCTGTGCCTGAAGGACTGCACCCCATGGAAGAGTGATCCACATTGCAGCAGTTTGTGAAAAACTGTCTCCTGTGGGAGCGGCCCCATGCTGGAGCAGGGGAAGGACTCCTTTTCCTGAGCAGCAGGAGAATAAACACAACCGTAACCCCCATTCCATCTCCCTGCACTGCTGAAGGGGAAGAAGGTAGAGCCTGGGAAGGAGAAAAGGTGTTTTAAAATGCATTCTTTAGGATAACCTGAATAAATCAGACTTGAACTTTAAGTTCAAGGCAACTTAGCTAATACAGGCGTATTATGCTCACTAAGGGGAAGTAATGCAATAATGAGAATTAGTAATTTGTACTAAAACGGGCAAGATGTTCTGGATGAAGAAAGACTGTGGGCTTTTATTTCCTCTTAAAATTATCAGAGATTCAATTGAAAAGAAATCAAAAAGCTATAGTGTATATAACAATCATGAATATATAGAATATAAACCCATTACAGTGGTATCATAGCCATATTTCTCTAACACAGAAAATGTGTTTATATTCTCTAAATAATCCAGTTTCAAATATAAGTAAATACTAGATATTGTAAATGTAGGGGTTTTTTTTTGTCTAAACCAGCTTTAGTATATTTTTTTAATTATCTGATGATTATGATTTAGCGTGTTCTGACTTCACATCTGTGAATGACACACCACAGCTGTCACTATTTAACAAACAGCAGCCTGTTGTTACAGGGTACCACAGCCCAGGACATCATCAGGCACCTCTGTTGGGATAGAGACAAGGCATCAGGCGCCCCTGAGGTCAGGACAGGAGGACAGGGCATTAGCCTGGGGGAGGTTGTTGGGATCAGGCCTGGTGAGGAGATCCAGAATGGCTGGAGAGAGCCATGGGCATGAGGCCAGGCTGAGGGTCAACTAGAAAGTTAGCCCAGCAAAGGAAATAGGGGCAGAGATGTGGCTGTGAGGGAGCTGGGCCAGGTCCAGGGACTTTGCAGTAGAGATTTGAGGGCAGAAAAACCCCCTACAGTGATGGTGTCCTGGTTTTGGCTGGGATAGAGGTAAATTCCTTCTTAGTAGCTGGTACAGTGTTGTGTTTTGGATTTAGGATGAGAATAAAACACACCATTTTAGGTGGGTTTGAGTAGTGTTTACCCTAAATCCAGGACTTCAGTTTCTCATGCTCTGCCAGTGAGGATGTACATAAGAAGCCAGGAGGGAGCACAGCCAGGACAGCTGACCCAAACTGGCCAAAGAGATGGATATTCTACACCACAGAATCTCATGCTCAGCACATAAACTGGGGGAACTTGGCCAGGAGACACTTTGCTGCTTTGGAGCTGGCGTGGCATTAGTCAGCTGGTGGTGAGTAATTGTGTTGTGCATCACTTCTCTTGGGTGCTGCTTCTCTCTCTCATTTTCATTACTATTATTATATTATAGGTTTTTTTCAATTATAAAACTGTTTTTGTCTCAACCCATGAGGCTTTTTTTTTCCTTAACTCTCTTCCACACTAAGGCTGGGAGTGGGGGATAGGGGAGTGGGAGTGGGAGTGAGTATCTGTGTGGTTCTTTTGGGGCTAAATCATGACAGATGGTCAAGAAAAGCAGAACTGGCCAGTGAATTCTAGACCTTGAGACAACCAGAGAAGAACGAAAGAGACTGCAACAAGACTGAAAAATAGTCCCAAAGAGACTGCAGAACTTTGGGAATGATTGCTGTGCTCTATCCACATTGTTAACTACTTCCCAGCAAAGAGGGAAGGATGGAGGTGATTGACAGTGGGCTCCAGTACACTTTGCTCAGTGGAAATCACCACTGTCAACCTGAAGACCCAGGGACCACCATAGAGAATGAGTACAATGCTGTGGCAGAGGGGTGGGTGCAGTAAGGACTTTTGTTTAAAACTTTTTAGTGTATTATTATAAAAGAGTTTTTCCTGTGTTGATTTAAAGTATAAGTGTCATTGTAACTGGACTAATGGTCACTCTTTGCTCCATTTCAAATTGGTAACTCAGAATTTAATTAGGCAAACAATACTTACCTAGTTGTAGACATGAGTTCCATTTTCTCTATGCATAATTTTGACTGCAACAGTACGGGTGATAAATACAACTGTTGCTACTTAATATCTCATAGAAAACAACAATACATTGATACATTAAAAGAGTAACTTAACTAAAATATGTCAATCAATTAAATAAATGAAGGAAAGGTACTGAAAAGGCTATTATCTCTTTCAGAAACAGTAATGAGAAGAATCAGTTTTAAATTTTTTAGTTTTTCCAGAATAACCCTACAGTATTAACAGACGTATCAAAAATCTAGAAAACAAAATCTTCAAGTTGACCATCAATAGAATTTATCATAAACTGTTAGAAAATGTGTAATCCCCTTAGAAATTTCCCTTTCTCAGTGATTCTGTATTTTAAGCAAAGCTGTTAGTTTAAATTTCAGTATCTACACTAGAAATATGTTCCATTCTTCTCTCCTAAGTAGTATGTCATAATTTAATGGTTACAACCTAATCTCCAAAAATGATTTAGTATATAGTGACAATGAGTTCTGCAATGTTTACAATTGTGAACAAATAGCTTTTATTATCAAAGTTGTACAGAATGAAATTATCATGCAAGAACAACCCTGGGTGTTGTAATCTGCCATATGCTTTAGAAATGTACAAGTAGAAAATTATCATGAAGAATGATTTGAACATAAAAGGCTGAGTCCTATGACATGTTTTTTTCTTATTGAAAAAACTCCATGCACAGAAAAATATTTGAAGCACATTAAATGTTTGACTTTAAAATGGATGGATATAAGGCATCACATTTTTTTACTGAGATTTGACTACATGTTACACTGAATGCTTATTTGATAAATCATGAGGTAAGTTCTGTGCTTTAAACACTGGTGGTCTTGTCAATAAAGATGGCACATCCAAATCATGTCTGTGCAAGTTATATATCTATTTCAGTAATAAAGAGAAAGTAACCATGACATCTCCTGCCATTTCAAACTATCAGTCCCTGACAATGTCTAAAAAACTTAACATAAACCATCCTAAAATCTTTTAAAACTTTTGCTTTTGGGGGGAATTTTACTCTTCTTTCTGATTTGATTTTTTTCTTGCATTACTTGTTCATCTAACTTCTCCCACTTGCAAATTTGTGTTTCATTATTGTTAGCCTTCTGTCATTTAGAAATATTAAACTGCTAATAATGTGAAATGCAGTAGACATCCGCTGTTCTGAATTTAACCATTCTATATTCATGTAGTTCTGACAAAAATTAATGTAGTTTAAATCCTCCTGACAGAAAAGGCCTTTTGACACTATGTTCAGTTCTCTTTTTCTGTTGGCTGTATGGTTTATTTTAAGATTGATTTTTAATTGTATTATCTGCCTTGCAGAACACTTGCAGGACTTATCTATGTTGCTAATGAATGTATAGATACATCTATTCTTAGGAAATTGGAGATTTGGTATGACCCTGTTAAAGACAGAAAACCAAATTTTTTTCAAATTTTCAATACACATTGCCAGTGCTTAATTCTCAATCATTATTAAACATTGTAATTACATACACAAACAAATATTCTGTATGAAACATATACTAGCTTTTCCTATGACTGTCAGTATACAATACCATGGAACTGATGTTGGCTTAGCACTGGTGGCTATGATGCTTGATGGTTCCTAGTCCCAGGCATTAAGGTGGTCAGGCTTGACAGCATGGCAACACAGAGATGAAAAAATAAAGAGGGCCTTCTTTCCTTCCTTCTTTCCTTCCTTCTTTCCTTCCTTCTTTCCTTCTTTCCTTCCTTCCTTCCTTCCTTCCTTCCTTCCTTCCATCCATCCATCCATCCATCCATCCATCCATCCATCTTTCATCTCTCCTGCTCTTTTCATTTTTCACTGCCAGTACCCAAAACAAAAACAGGTGATCCCATTTGCTACTCGTATCTTCTTTTGAGGACCAAAACTTGTTCTGGTTTTGCTTATTTTGCAAAAGTATTATGTTTCACTGGACACTCTTCAAGTCTTCTCCACAGGATCCTTTGGCATTTACCAGATATCTCTGCTCCTTGTTTATATCTTATACATATATTTCTTGCAGTGCACAAGAGCCTACACTGCAAGGAACCAAGTTCAATATTCACAGCTATACGTGGATGTTCAATAATCAAATCAAATTAGTACAAATAAAAAGAACACCATATTTTATAAACATAACCCAAACTCTTTAAAGTGATCAAAGTGGGTTTGCTTTCACAGGGGCTCTGAGTATCCTTGAGAAATACTGCTAGGTGTTGGACAATGACTCTTTGACTCACTGGAGCAAGAGGAGACTATCTTCTGCCCCACCTGATGTGACATAAGGATACATATAGTCTTGTTTTTATGGCTTACTTAAATATACAGCAGAAGTGAAATAACTGGAAATATGGAGAGGAAAAAAGAGCTACAGAGATAAAGATTTTTACAAAATAAAAAGAGGAAGGAATAAAGATTGCCTAGAGATGCCATGGAAAGGATACAGAAAGGTTTTACCGGTCTGCAACATTTTCTTCTATGGAAATAAAGATAACTCCAATTTCTATTAGTATAATAAAATATTTTAAAGACAGTCTTTAATCAAGTTTGATTTAATAAAATATATTATAAAAAGATTCTGTTAGGTTGATCTACTTGCTCTTAAACATAATGGCTATCCAGGTCACTGTTAAATCCCAATAATTCTTTCACAGAACCCTCCCCATTAATCATAAAATTGTAAACTCAAGTGTTTCAAGAAATATATAGACCTTGTATCACAGCTGTCTGCACCATCAGTTGTCCATGTAGCCCAGTTTAAAAAGCACTAACCCAAATCCTTACTAATATATTATCCATGTATGTGACATTGCAGTGGAACATAAAAGAGGTTTCAAATCAGATTTACTGTTGTCTAGGAAAGAAAATTTGTTCAATAGAATGAACACAAAATGTTGTGTTTTTTCAGATGGTTTCAGATGCTTTTTTCTTGGTTTTGTTTGTTAGTTTTTAACCAAGCAGTCAATTAAAATGCTCTCTTGCCATGTACTACTGAACTTTTGTAAAATTGAAATTATTTTTAAAACTCTCCTGGATTTCTGTGGATAAAAATTGAGTTTATAATTACTCTGTTGATGTCTGAAGCTGAGATATCTTGGAAATTGTTTATGTTTTTTTGAAACTATTTTTATTCATATAAAGTAAAAAACATTATAAAATGTTAAGGAAAATTCAGTTTACTAATATTTGTGAACATATAACTGAATTGTTTTTGCAATATATTGCTACGGCAACAAAGCAAAAGGCTTTGTTCATTAACTTACTGTAAAAGGTGTTTGATATGTGAAGATAGCACGAAGAGCACATGTGGTGTATAAAGATCTCATTCATTCAAAAATTACCAAGGTAATGGAGAAAAGTGTAATTTAACCAATATAATAAAGATGATAATGGGGATTGATGTATGGTAGACACAAATCTTTAGTAAGGAACAACTGAGAACCTTTTGTCTAAATCTTGATAGTTACTGACTCTTGTGAAAAGAAAAGATGTCTTCATTTCACAGAAAGTTAAAAGTGCATTTGTCAGGAAAAATGATTCTATTTATTTGTTGGCTTATCTTCCATTTTAATTTTTTTTAAAAATACACTCATACTTTTAACATTACAGAGAAATAGCTTTTACAGTAATAATCTTAATTTATGTTAACTTTCCAGTAATAACTTAGAACTTGTATTTTTTAATAGCAGTTCCTCCAGTTAATTGCTCAAGATGAGTCATAAAACGATGGGAAAAAAACCTTTTTTCCCCATTTTTAGTTTTACCAAGGCTGATTTCGGAAATCTTAAAATAAAAGTGGTTGTTTCATTGACATTAAAACGAACTTATCTCCTGATCTTTACTCAGCAACTTTTTTCTCAAATTTTAAATCAGTTAAATGCAATGGTGGATTTCTGTACTTTTTACAGTAAAGGCAAAATTGGCAATAGTTTATTTTCAAGACACTGTCAGTTTTTATACTGCCACACAGTTCAGCAGTCTAGTGGACTTCAAAAAGAATAAACAAGAATTTTTCAAGCTGCGGGGACTCATATTCATCTGACTTTAAAGCTAGTCACTTAGGAGCCCTCTGCAGTCAACAAAAAGTACTATTTCCATAAAATTGTTCTTTCTGTCTAAAGAGATCAGAAATAAGCTGAAAGAGTACTACAAGGGACTCTTTCTTTATATGTATGGGAATTCTCATTCAAGCAAGATGGGTTCCAACTTCTCCAGACTGTGAAGGAAAATATCACCTGATACATTTCTTCTCACAATTTTGCATGTGCTCTGTATTCATCCTCATTAACATATCGCATATCACACCCATTACCATTTGAAATACGAATCAATTAGCAATAGATGTGAACTCTTCATGTCCGGTTCTCCATGTGTCTACAATCTTTTCACTTTATAGGGAGCATTAATTTATTTTTAACTGTTATATTGCTGTAAAGCCTGTTTGCCACTTTATCTTTTTAAGCACAAATCTCTGGTCTTCTTTGTATTTAAGAAAAAAAGGAGTTGTGAATGTGCTCTAGAGATCCAGATTCACATATCGCTTCCAGAGAGTTGAGTTACACTACCAGCTTAGTGTATATCACTGCAAATGCGAGAGAAATAAATATATTTTTAAACCCACTTATAAACTTCTCTCTAGAGGTTTCTATTGGGAGGAATAGAAGACACTGACAAAATGGTAATTTTTTTTAACATTTCAGCACATATGAATATTTTATTAATATTTATAATAAGTAACAAATGCATAATTTCAAGACTTTCACAGATTTTTTTTCCTCAAATTCTATTCCCTAAATAAAGCTTTTAGAAATCCCTGCACCTGCAAGAAAAACTGTCAAACTGGAGAAAGCCAGCTGTCAGGATTTTAATTTCACAGGAAAATATTTTTATAAGACCCTGACTTACAAAAATACAACATAATCAGTAGCTTTCATTCAGTAGTGGAAGCTGAGATATACACATGAATCATGAATGAGAATTTTCTTTTTCTCTTGCAGGTTTAGAAAATAATTTCATAGAGCATTTTTTAAAATTATTGGTCTCTATATTCGCATTTCTGTTGTTTCTCCCATATGATCTAATGGTCTCATCTACATTTTTTCCCTACTTTTGGTAAAGTTATATTTTCAAAATGCTACAGTATCAAACAATCTTATGTGTTATAAGTAGAAAGTATACCACAAAATTTAATAAAATATTTCCAATACTCTGAAAATTATTTGTGTAAATTTTGATGACCTGCTGTTATCAGCCCAGTTTCATTAGCCAAATTTGTTATAATCTAACAGATTTCCATGATAATAAGACTAATTTTCTTTTCCAGTGAAATATATATACAGAAGAGTTAATACAATAAAATTTTGGAGTTAATAGCTAATTGAACTACTGAGTCATCCTGTGACCAAATTTCAATTTTAGTTCCCAGAAAAAAAATGGTGAAATTTTATTTATAGTTCATGTTCTGGTAATTATAACGTATTTGCTAAATATAAGAATTCATTTTTGTCATCTAAATGTAATGGAGAGACAAATACTCAGATCCTGGAACTGTAATTGAGTGCTCAATATACTCTTATTTTATTGTCGTTTATTGTTATTTCTATCAGTTGGCTTTTCTATATTTTACTGATTTTATCTGACAGGTTGCTTAAAATATATAGGTCCAGCCAAGAGAAAGAAAATGTTAGCATGTAAAGTAGTACTGATCACCAAATATCACTTCAGTCAAACCAATCACATGAAGTACAACAAGGCAAAGCGCCAGATTCTGCATCTTGGGTATGGCAACCCTGGATGTACACATTGGAGAATGAGAGGCTGGAACGCAGTGCCATGTAACGGGACCTGGAGGTCCTGGTTGGTGGCAAGTTGAATGTGAGTCAGCGGTGCCCTGGCAGCCAGGAGGGCCAGGCGTTTCCTGGGTACACCAGGCACAGCATCGCCAGCCGGGCAAGGGAGGGGATTGTCCTGCTCTGCTCTGCTCTGGGGCAGCCTCACCTCAAGTGCTGGGGGCAGGTCTGAGAGTCGCAGTATAAGAAAGGAATACAGCTATCAGAGGGTGTCCAAAGGAGGGCAACTGAGATGGCAAAGGGCCTTGAGGGGCTGAGTCGCTGAGGTCACTTGGTCTGTTCAGCCTGGAGGAGACTGAGGAGAGACCTCTTTGCAGTCTACAGCTTCCTCATGAAGGGAAGAGGAGGGGCAGACACTGATCTCTTCTCTGTGGTGACCAGTGCCAGGACCTGAGGGAATGGCTTGAAGTTGTGTCAGGGGAGGTTTAGGTTGCATATCAGAAAGAGGTTCTTCACCCAGAGGGTGGTTGGGCACTGGAACAGGCTCCCCGGGGAAATGGTCACAGCACCAAGCCTGACAGAGATCAAGAAGAATTTGGACAATCCTCTCAGGCACATGGTGTGACTCTTGCACATGGGGATGGTGCTGTGCAGGGCCAGGAGCTGGACTTGATGATCCTTGTGTGTCCCTTCCAACTCAACAGATTCTGTGATTACAGAACTGTAAGGATGATTTTGAGGAACACTAAAAGCTATTCAGATAAAAAAAAGATGGTGAAGGAATAGTATGCAGATAGACCCTTGTTATTTAGAAATATAGTTTGTTTTCACAATCACTGATAATCCCACTGTGTTTCATACAACGAGGAGAACAACAGAGAATTTTCACCCTTTAGTGACTAGTTGTGACTTGTAAAAAACGTGAGGTTAGTCTCCGGTTGAGGGGTCTGGTGGATAGCTTTTTGCAACATGTGGGATTTGGATTCCTGCATTTTTCCTTGGCAGACTGTATAAGGCAGGAAGATGAAAAGTGATGAAAATTTACTAGCCCTGGGATAAAATCTGTCCATTGTTCTTTTATGGAAGCAGAAGATAATTCAAGGAAACAAAACAAATACAAAAACAAGACAAAAGATTACCAAAGGGCAGTTTGTTATATATTTGATCACTGAGTACGTTTAAATTATGAAAACTTTCTGTACTTGCCTTTTTGGTTACAAGACAATATTTCTTTCCTCATACACTTATCAAACTGAATGTGTTATTTGAGGTGAAGGTAATTAATCTTCAGTTTTTTCCTAGAGGAGAAGCTTAATGACTTAGCTAAAATAAATGTATAAACGTAACACTTACATAAAAATTTCACTATAAATCTAAGTGGATTAGCTGATTGTACACACACATTGTATATATTTTTGTTAAGTGAAATAACTCCATGCAAGGATAAAGAAATGCAATTTTACTTTTTCTCTTTATAAAGAATGAGTTGGCCAAAATAAGATCACTTAAATAAGACAAAGAACACACAGCAAGAAAAGAAAGCAGTAAATGTTAGGATGCTAACCAGAGGCTTAGCACACCTGATTTTACTTCTTCTGATATCCCCATCCTATCTATTTTCCAATCTATTGAAAAGTCTTTTAGGTTTAGATGTAGAAAAGGCCTTATTGTAGACAAGCCACACTAAACATAAAGCAATATTTCATTGCTTTAAGGGCAACTTGGTGAAATGAATACATAAAGTTAAGACATCAATGTTAAAAAGTCCTGTCTTAAAGTATTTGGGAACATGAATCATCCATATCCATATATAAATGCTGATAAAGCATCAGCTTGTAATCTGATGCCAAGTGACACTGACTGACTTTTATCTAAATTGGGTAGAGCTTCTCCCTTTATAGTGACTCTGTCACAGAAAAAAGTAATTCGTGTGGTAAAGAACGCAAACAGGGACTGAAATGACAGATAAATAGGATAGAAAATCAAGGGTTCAGCATGAGTTTAAAAGAAAAAAAATAAATTCTGTAGTGAAAATTCCTTAGGCACTTGCAGTTAGGTTCATTTTATATGAGTTCAGTTGCCTGAAGGTCACATTTATGGTCTAAAATAATGGTTTGACTCTTCGTCAGTTCATAAAAAGATAAAACAGTTAATTCTATTTCAAAACAAGAGTGATGGTTCATCTAAAAAAGCTTACCTCTTTTTATTTGAAGTAAGACTGAGATTTCCATACTCCATAACCCTAAAATCAGATTTCTGAAAATAAATATCCCTATTTGAGTTAAATCTAAACCTTTTTTTTGTTACAAATGAGATGCTGTTCTTGATCTTTTGCTTGCACAAAGAAATTTAAATTTAAAGGAAGAGTTGTTTGTTTGTTTGTTCTCTTTTGTTTTTAATCAGACTGCTTAAGCATTTTGGAGGCACGAATGAAATCAAAATAAAATATGCAGCAGGTCAGCAACAGTCTAGTTTCACTGATTATGAAACAAAGTCTGGAATAATGAATTTCGGGTTCATAGCAGTGCTTATCTGCAGCTATGATGTATGGAACTAGACTAGAAGAGATTATGGTAATTAAACCTATCTCCCTGTGCAATGTTATCTATTAGTGGCTTAAGCTAAAATCAGTGCAGTGATGCTCAGAGGTCATCTAGTTCCAAGCCACTTGCCATGGGCAAGGATGCCACCCACTAGATCAGGTTGCTCAGGGCCCCATCCAGCTTGGCCTTGAACACTTGCAGGGATGAGGCATCCACAACTTCCCTGGATAACCTGTTCCAGTGCCACACTAACCTCTAAGTAAAGAACTTCTTCCTAACCTCTAATCTAAACCTACCCTCTTTTTGTTTAAAACTGTTGCCCCTTGTCCTGTCACTATCTGCCCATGTAAAAAGTCACTGTCCCTTTTCTTATAAGCTCCCACTAAGTAGTGGAAGGCTGCAATGAGGTCCCCCCAGACCGTTCTTTTTTCCACGCTTTTCTGGAGGTGGCTGAACACCTGCTTACAGATGGGAAGTGATGAATGGATTCCTTTTTTTGCTGTGCTTGCATGCAAAGTTTTTGCTCCAGTTATTAAGCTGTCTTTATCTCAGCTCAGGAGTTTTCTCACTGGAAGTAAAAAGCCAGATGGGATTAATTATCTAACTGTAAAAGTATGAGAAAAATATCTCCAGACCTAAGCTAGTCCTCCTTGGATCTTCTTATAACCAATTGAGAGAAAAAAGTGCTCTAAGGTCATGATTTATCTCAAAGGATATATCTAGAGGTAGGTTAGATCACTTACACGCTTAAAATATTTGTTTCTTTCCACTGACTGTATAGAGGTCCAGGAGAGAATAGCTGACACATCCACAACTGATAAATAGTTTCCTCTTTCATTCCTGCCTTCATTTCATTCAGCTCAGAGAGAATCTGAGAAACTTCTTTTATCCTTCTCTTCTGAATCTTCTAATTTTCTCTTAATGCATAGAGCCACAGGAATTTAAAAGAAGCTTCTTGAACCAAAGAGCAACTTTTATACTTCTCTGTTTGCTCCTCTTTATAATTTCACAATTTAGACAACATTATTTTTATAATTTATGCATATTCTCATTAGACAAGGAAAGATAATCAGCTATCACTGGAAGATTTACAGGTTGCCTAGAAAATAATACTTTTTTAAAAAAATGTTTTCTAAATTCTCCTCCCTGAGAGAAAAAACTCTTAAGGTTTAATAAAAATTCAATATTACTTCTGTGTCAATCCTTTCAGATTTCTTCGGAGCACAAGAAAATGGAAAATTATGGTGGATTCATATTTAAAATTGAATATTTGTTAACCTAAGCAAACTGGTCATGCATAAATCCATAGACCCTTATGAGAAGCACACACGAGTGCTGAGGAAAGTGGTTGATGATATTGCAAGGACAACCTCCATAATATTTGATCAATCATCGCAACTGGGAGAAGTGCCTGAGCACTGAAGGAAAGGAAGTTTAACTCCTAGCTTCAAGAAAGTGAAGAAGAAAGAACTGCAGAAATACAGATCAATTAGTCTTACCTCAGTCCCTGGGAAGCTGATGGAGCAGCAAACCCTGGAAATCATTTCCAGGCACATGAATATCAAGAAAAGCATCAGGAATAGTTAGCATGTACTCACCAAGGGGAGTTCAAGCTTGACATGATAAACTTACATAAAGAAATAGCTATCCTGATAGATGAGAGAAGAGAGCGAATAATGTCTACCCAGACTTCACTGAGGCCTTTGACTCCATCTCTCACAGGATTCTCATAGACAAGCTGTTGATATATGGACTGAATGAGCTGGCAGTGAGGCAGATTGAAAACTGGCTGAATGGCTGGGCCCAGAGGATGGTAATCAGCAACCAGAGGATGGTGATAAGGTGTAGCTGAAGGCCAGTAACTGGCACTGTACCCCAGAGTACAGTCCTATTCATCATCTTCCTTAACGATCTGGGAGGTGGCACAGACTGTACCCCCCACAAGCTGGCAGATGACTGTCACAGCGGGTGTTCTGGTGGGTGCCACAACCTTCCGAAAGCGTCTCAGGCAGAAAGCCGCTCGGCAGGGCCACTGCACTCACACACACACCGGACAGCTTCTTCGACAAATCGACGGCAAAGCGACGGGAAGGGTCCCCGTACAGGGCTCCACGGGAGAGGTTTATTCAGCCACACACGTGAAGGATTCCAGTGACGAAGACACAGAACAGTGGGGGGTCTAGGATTATATACAGGGCGGAGAGAGCATCAGGGACCAATGATCTGAGGGCAAGAGGGCGGCAGACGGGCGGGGCTAGGGTACGGGAGCCAATGGGGAAACTCTGAGGGAGTGGCAAAGGAACAAGGGCCAATGGGAGAGCAGGGAAGGGAGAAGTTTCTGGATCAGGGTAGAAGGGGGCAGGGAGGCCAACTGGCCAACTGGGGAAGCAGAACTGGGGTACATTAACATAATGAAACAAAGCATCCTGGGAGAGGCCTTTTCTGTCTCCGTAACTAAGGAGGGTCTCTTAGGGTTCTCCCCTCTAGGGGATCCTTGTGGCTCCTTTGTCAACAGGCCCACTGGCCTCCACAGATGACACCAAACTGAGAGGAGTAGGTGATGTGCCAGAGGATTGTGCTCTCATGAGAGAAGGACTGCAACCTGGTCCAGTGGGGAGCATCCCTTCCTAAGATGGTAGGGTTGAAACTAGATGATCTTTAAGGTCCCTTCCAACTCAAGTTTATGATTTCTAAGATTTTTATGATAATTTGGAGCGAATGTAAAAAAGCAGCTCAATAGAGTATTTTTAAATGTTTAATCAACTTTAGTATGCTTAGAATTAAGACCCATGCAACTTAACAAAAATAAAGTAAATAAAATATATACAAACAATACAGAAGCTGGTGACTCTCAATAATTTCAATAGAAACAAGTTATTTTCCTCCAAATTGAGTAGCTGTGACTTTTGACAAGAGAAGAAACTGACTTCCTCCTGATTTTTGATATTTTTGGCCAAGATACATTAGTTGTTTGCCCAATTCACCAGACGACAACATTGCACCTCCTGGGCAAGCGTATTGATGTCCAACTATTCATTTTGAAATAGACACCCTAGTGAGGTATTTTCAAGCTGAGAAGCACTGTAGCATATGTTACTGACACTGTAAGACAGAGACTTGTCTTGAATCAAAGTTGGTAACTTGAGTGTGTAACTTGTAATGCACACTGACCTATGCATTTCAATTCTAGATTTTTCACTTAATTTAGATTAAAGAGGCACGTATCCTGAATAATCTCTGTACAGGTGCAAGTAAGCTAATTAATCAATACAATTACAACTCCAGTAAGGTAAAATAAGTTTCAATTATTAATTCTTTCAGAACACAGCTGCAAGCATCTTCAATTTAAGCCATGACACCTAAGTAGAGATTAATCTGAAATTTGAAAGTTACCAAGATGGTTTGATTAAGCTGGGCTTGATCTAGTCCAGCCAGCTGTTTTACCTCATTCACATACAATGTTTCTGGCATTCAATTTACGGGGGAAAAACTTTGTCAGTATATTGCCAACTGTGACAATGGGACACCATGAAAAGTGTATAATTATTCCTCAGTTTTGTTTGCCTGTTCTTTTTTCCATGCACTATAATGTCTTTTTTTTTTTTTAACTTAAATACCAAACTTGGATGCCAATATTTGTTACCCAACATCACATAAACCTTTCTTCTGAAAGATCTTTCTTTAGAAGCTAAATTTAATAGCTTTTTTTCTTCTTCTTCTTCTTTCTCGGTCAGTATGTCTTCACCATATGGCAGCAGGCTTTTAACTAATAAGTTGCCACTTAGAGAAGAAAGGGATGAATAATGTTTATGGTTAACTTTAAATCACAGTGCACTTCCAGATAGAAAGAGTGTGTTCAAGTGCCAGCAAGGCATAGAACGTTTGATTATATTGCTTGCCATCTCAATGAAACAAACAAGGACTGAATATTCAGTCTTGATATACTTTAAACTACATTATTTTCCCTCATGTCCATGAAATGTCTTTTGTATCAAAGTGATGAAAGCTTATTAGACTTCACTAAAAATCTCAAGGAAATGCTTAATCATGATAGATCAGGGTCTGTGAGTCCTGGGGAAAGGTATTTTATCAAAGCATTTAGATAAAACTGTTTTTGAAAAACTTGTTTGTAGGAAAGTAACATATTGTTTTCTTCAGTTGGTAATTCTGCTTATGTTACGGAAATAGAAGAACTAGAATTACTTTGTGGGTGCAGTTTACTTGGTGGATGTGATTATTACTTCTAAATGCCACCTTGGTGTTGGCAGGTCAGGTTGGCACAGAGGGCCAGGCTAAGATGAAGATGACTATCAGCCATTCTCAGAAGTGCTCATCTGAAACATTACATTAATCTTTAGACTTGGTCATACACCTAATTGTGCAAACTCTATGGCATTAGACAACTTAATTAGAACATCCCCTGGAGGCTACTTTGGATATAAGCACACGAATAGCATAAAAAACTTCTGAACACACAAGGGTGGATAATATTTGGAAAAAACAGAGTAAGTTTACAGAAATCAAGAATGCAATTCAATTCCAGATCATGTACTCCTACATTAAAGTGTCTAGATGTGGTGTCAGTTGGTTATAAGTTTACATTATTAGGATACTCAAAGAAAAACAAAACCACAATTTATTGGTTTCATCACAGGGGTCTCACACCACTTTGGGCTCATTAGAGTAAGTCACCTGGCTGTATGCTAGTGATCCAGAAAGACTCTAGTCTCCTTTAAGATCTGTATTGGACTCTTCAGGCTTATAAGAGTGCTTCACAATACCTAACCACTAGAAATGCTTTTACGCGGTTATGTTTCACCCCTATTCAATATGGTTGATGGAAACTGGAGATCTAAATTGTCTTATGATAAGTTTAATTGTTTATATTTCAATGGGATGTTCGATGTTTTTCATCAGTAGCAATCCTAGTATGCTCCTACAAAATACGCATTATGGAGAACTTTACAAGTCCATCTTGGAAATAGAAATCCAAGTCAGTGTACTGCTTTATCCCTAGGTATTGTCTTTTGTCCTCACAACATGATACAATGATCTCTCTTGGTTTGTGGAGTTAACAGCTAATGGAAATGTTCACAGGCAGCCACCCCGAACCTGTGGAGCATGAGAATATATATATATAAAAGTAATTTCAGTGAAGATTTATTTGGTGAGTAATCTCTTTTCTCACCTAAAATTTACTACCAGAGGAATTCAGTTTGATATTTAAAATAGTGGCATGTTTTATAGTTACTGTTTCTTTCTATTACTATAAAAGCAAGGGACATTTAGCGTCTTTCATGTTGCACAGAAGCTGAAATAAAATGTAAAGATAAGTGTATATAGATACAGAATATTATTGGCTCTGGGCTGCAACAGCTGTGTTACAATGTTTACTGCCACAAGTTAGGTATTTCCAGACGGAAAAAATGTTGTAATTCATGAAATTTCTAGGGAAAAAGAGTTTGCATGCTGTTGGAAAAAAGCTACCCATATCAGTGACTACATAAGGAAAACCCCACAGTTTGGTTAAATAAATCTGATTTGTTACCAGAAGGATGCAAAATCAGCAGCTTTTTTATTGTGTTTTTTAGGGTGAATAATGAAGTGATGACTCATGCCCAAGGTACTACACCGGTTTCACAGAGATATGTTGATATGAAAGCTAGAGTAATACAAGTGAATCTAGACTGTGTTTTAAAATATACTGCAATCAACACTTTATTAAACCCTACTAACAATGCTGATTTAATAGCTGCTTAACTTAACTTAAAGCTTGTTGTAAACCTGAGCTAGTGAGGCATTGTTTTTTATCAAACCAAGCATATGAGGGAGAGCAAATGGAAACTTATGAATATTGTTAATCTATGCCGAGTTTGATTTTCAGGCTAAATGAAAACAGCTTCACAGGGAGAACAGCTACATTTGGAAATATTTTCCCTTTCATCCTGCAGAGGAATTTGTTACTTCCTGTGGTTTATTTTTCCTTGAAAACATGGATCTGTTGCACAGATTCAGGAAGAAATATACAAAAGTAAATATTAAAAAGGTATCACTTGAACTGTTTCTGCAAAAATATTTTTCCATTTTGTAAATCTTCTAATAGAATTTCCACAGAAGATGTCCAAAGACACCCTTCAGAGAAAGAAAGAAAAGAAAAAAACACCCTACTTGGGTATTGATTTCAAAGAAATCAATACATTTTCAAAGAAATCTCAATCAAAGAAATATTTAGGAAATTAACTAATTTTTTTTTCTCCTAGAGATGTAGTTACAAAAGTATTGAGCTTATGCCTTAATTTTCTGTTAAAGACTTACCTACACTTTCAGAATCACAGATTATTGGTAGTGATTCTAACTGGAAGACTATTGCATGAGGGAGTTGCTGATCCACCCAACAATCAAGATGAGTACGTGCAGGTGTGTGAGATGCTGTGAACAGCTCTTTGCCTTCAGGCCTGTGTATGCCAAACATCCTCCTTGCCCCTGGATAAAGGTAGCCAACTGATTGTGACAGATGGATTAGCAGGCATCTCCCACTTGGCAATGACGCTACACCACCTGCAATTCCTTTTCTCTTTGTTAAGGTAAAGCAGGATGTTCTCATGTGAACATCCTTGTGCTTCACCTTGGAGATGACAAATAGAGTTGTTTTCTTCTGACAGCATACTATCAAAACTCTAAAGACCAAAAAGCCGGGGAAACTCTACATGGATGTGATCTCGGTCATGTGCTTTCCCCTAACTGGAGGTCCTTCCAATTCAGCAATACATGGAAGATTATGGAAGGAATGTAAGATCACCTGCACTCTATTTCATTCTGGTTTGGGATTTTTTAACTCTCATGTTAGTGCTAATAAGTGACCTTTTATGGTGTTTGAGTGCTTTTTTGATTGGGACTACTAGAAGCACTTGTACAGGTTCATTACATTATCCAGTCTAGTTATAGATCAACAATTTAGTAGATCAAAGAACTTCATTTAGAATATTCTTGTGAATAAATTTGGGGGAGGATGTGCATTTGGTTCTACATTCTTAAATTTTGGCATTGTGTATTTGTTTTAAGATAAATATGTAGGAAACTATTAATGACTGTGAAAGCATGCAACTTAAAATAATATAATGCCCATATTTTATTTTATCTTTAAACACTTTTGAAAAATATATCACTCGCTGCACATCAAGGCATTAAAATGTATTCAAATAGTAATTGATACTACGTGCTTCCAAATTCCTTTATTTTTATATATAGTCTATTTCCATGAGAAAAACTGGTTGTTTACTTCCATATTGATTTATCTAGATGTATTTCTGAACCCTACTTTTTTTTTTTTTAATTGTTTACATACTTTGGTTCATATTTAAAATAACATCTGAGATACAGGTGTAGCATCTGAAAGTGATCTTACTTTTTGACTCTTAACTCCAACTGGGAATCAGTAGTATCTAAGTACATACTTTTTTTGATAGGTTGTATGATCACAGTGCGTACTTGTTCTGGACTTTTACACCTGCAATGGCAGTGAACACTAATACAGGTGTCCTACATAAGCTATTAAAACTAGTAATAAAGGTATAAATACATGTTATATAATCAATTTAAGCCTCAGGATTGCCAAATGGGAGAAAATTCAGTTTTATATTTATGTCTTTATGAAGAGAGGTCTCACAGTATTTGAATGTCCCTTCCTCACACTTCTCTGATGGGGCATGTGGTATGATTTCATGTCATATAAAAAGCAAAGCTACTGTAGCATATGCAAGACAGCTGTTGATTTTTCTGAGAGCTCACCTAAAGCCTAAAATTTGAGACTTTGTGGGTTTTTTTTCATTTCATCATAAAACTGAGATTGAAGCATTTTGACAGCTGATACAATAAAACCCCTATTACTATGCATATCCGAATGTTCCATTTCATTTCAGTACATCTTTTGTATTATAAAATCATTGGGTCTGTGTCCTGTATTTAAACAAGCTGTCATGGTTAAGGAATGGTACTCTCCAAATCACACTGACACTTGTTCAATCCTGCGCTCCTCTGCCACCTTCGGTGGGATGGAGAGAGGCACAAAAGGTAAAGACCTCAGCTTGAGATAACAACAATTTATGGAAACACAAATGAGATCAGAAAACGAGCAACAGCAACAACAATATTAATAACAAAAGTGTACAAGAGAGAGGTGAGTGATTCACATGCAAAATACTCAGAACCAGGGTTACCCTGATCACTTCCTCCGCCACCCTTAAAACCAGAATTCCTTCTCTGGGAAAGAGACTCCGTTCCCCCCACCTCCAGAGAAGACATGTGGTGGTATAGAATAGCCTCTGTGTCCTAGTCATGCCCCCTCCTGGATACTACAAAAATTAGCTTATAACTAGGAGGAATTAATCACAGAATCAGTCCAAAGCAACAGACCAACACAAACACTTGAGTATTATATAAAACTAAATTACATGAAATATTTTTATTNGGTGGTATAGAATAGCCTCTGTGTCCTAGTCACGCCCCCTCCTGGATACTACAAAAATTAGCCCTGTCCTGGCCAGAACCAGGACATAAACTTAATAAATATACCAGTTCATTTATAACTAGGAGGAATTAATCACAGAATCAGTCCAAAGCAACAGACCAACACAAACACTTGAGTATTATATAAAACTAAATTACATGAAATATTTTTATTATTAAGAATAACTCAGACCATGCACACAAACAAACAAAAAATGTGTCCTCACAGGGCAATAGTAAGAAATGGAGATGTCAAATGAATGTTCTGAAAAAGGCTTTCCCTCTAGTCAACAGGAAAAAATAGACACTTTAGACGATGAGTCATTTGACTTATTTTAAAGTCTGCTTTAAAAGAAAATATTAAATGTAGCTAAAAATACTTGTTTGTTCTCTTCTGACTCTAAATAAAGACTAGATATTGACCTTAAAAAGACATGTCTACATTACAGACATTTAGACCAATTCCTCTCCAGACTCCAGACACGTGAAATATTCCTCCCCCACCAATCTTTTAGGATTAGTAAATCTGTGTCTGGGTTTTATATGGGTTGTGTTTGTTGTGGTTTGGTTTGGTTCGGTTTGTTTGTTACCTTGGGTATAAGAAGTTTTTAGCAGAATTTATTTTCAAAATCTGAAGGAACACGTAATGATTTCTTCAGGCTATAAGTCAATATCTGAGATTTATTCTGGCTACTAAAATATATTGCCTTCTGTGAGTCATCCCTAGCATGTAAGAAGACTCAGCTAACTGAGGAGACAGAACAAGTCTTTTCAAATCTAAGCAATTTCAAGGACTCTCAAAAAAAACCCCAAACACAGAAGCTGAAAAACTTTGAAAATATTTCAATATCTGAGAAGCTCAGGTCTAAACATGACAACATTGAAGAAGTTTTTTGAACATTAATAAAAGAAAGATAATACTTTAAAAATTCCTGCTAATGGTAAAAATTATTCTATTTTCTGAGAGAATTTTTCTCTCCTGATTAGTTATGATGAGAAATCATAGAATTTGTCCTAAAATAATATTAATTGTAATTAAAATGGAATAAGAAAATAAAAAAAACCCCATTTTTAATAAGTTTGTTCTGTCTACAATTGATTAAAAAAGCACTCGTTTTTCACAGGTGGTATTGTGAAACAGAGGTAGAACTGTTATTTATAGCATGAAAAAAAGTCTTGAAATATATATGCAGACTTGTCCTGGGAAAATAGAAGAAGACAGCAGAAACCAGTTTTTTCTGCAAACCATAAAAGTATACAGGCTTAAGAATTCCAAATTAAGTGTGGAAAGGAGATTTTGCATGTATGACAACCTCTGATTTGAAAGTCAGTTTGAGCAACTGCATTGGCAGATGAACTTTTCCTGTGAGAAATTGCAATAATTAGGCTACAAAAATAACTTCTGAAGAGGCAGTACTTATATAAATAGTATTAAGCAGGATGAGAGTACAGAATTATGACTTTGGGTCTATGCATGTACACTGTGAGGACTATTAAAACAATCACTGTTGAGATTTGTTGTTGGTAATTTCTTGAAGAAAACCTAGGCTAATAACATGTAAACGTAAAAAAACTCATAAAGTGTGGTTCACACCTGCATTTAACTCACTTAGTATTATATTCTAAGTATATAGGATTATGGCAGCAACAAAACATATAGAATATATTTGGGTGTTGGTACTGTGTAATCAATTATTCAGTACATTATATTAATGAAATATTTAAATTCTGACTCAACCTTGCAGAACTGTAAAAGTTTAGGAACTGAGATTTTTTTTGTTCCTGTTTACATATTTTATGGATCTACCCATTATCTATTGCTATGAAATGGAATGGAATTCTATGAGGAATGAAGTACTTGCCCTTACAGAAGAATCTCGTGGCACTGTGGTTCACAGACTGCATGGCTGTATACTTTCTTTTTAGTAACATACAAGTAAGGATACAAAGAATAATACAGTAAGGGTCCTTACTATAGAAGCAAGGGTATCTTTTACAAGTGAAAAAAATGAACGTTTTAGCCTGGAGGAGTCCAACACGTCAAGCAAGTCTAATGTCCACTTCACCAGTCAGCAGGCATTCAGCTGAATACAAAGAATGATTTCTCAGCTTGAAATTCATGATGAAATACTGCAAATTCATCACAGAACAGATATTTAGGATACCAAACATATGGATAATTTAAATATCTTGAATGCACAGACCCACATCAGAACACATAATACAGAAATAAATTGAGAGAAAATAGCACTCAAAGCAATCAAATGAAAAATTACTAATGGTCTTTCTGAATTAGTTGAATGATACTGATAAGTAAAGGATATCTTTTTGTCAGTAAAAACTTTCCTATTCATTTATAGGTGTAGACGTTGGCTAAAGCTTTGACATCCAGCACTCGATGCTGGTATTTACGCCTACACTGCTTATTCCATGGAAATGAACAGAAGGGATTGTTCTGCAGATGTTGATGTGAATATTACAGCTGAATGAATATATCTTCTTGAAATTGCTGGCAGTCACACAGTGTAAGTTCAGATGTACTTTTTTTCCCAAAGAAAATTTTAAAAAGGCACTTGGGATAAGCATGTATTCAATTATCCCCGAATAGGCTAGTGTTGTAATTCAAGTTGTAGCAAGATATTTTCCTGCTTGTGAGTTCTCTTTTATATACCACTTACAATGTTCCATGGGTTGTTTTAAAATGTTTTCCATCATTACTACATTTACCAAAATAACCTAGTATATAGTGATGCAAATTGGAATTCTCAGTCTTCTGTGACTTCCATCCTTAAGGTTCTTAAATGGCAAATGACTTTTTTTCCAGTTAAGGAGTGTAAAAAGTACTATAAGAATGCTGGTACTCATCATGAATTGGGCTGAAAGTCCCATAAGTTATATTAAATATTTTACATGATTATAGCCTCTGTTGGTGAACTGGTTTTTGTACTGCTGCATGACACTGCACTGTACCATGCATTACCTGATTTTTTCTGTTTCTGAGCCTCACAGAATGAAGTCCAGCTGATGCTCAGAAAAAAAACAACCGAAGAAACAAACCCACAACCCTAAAATATCATTAAACTCTGAAGTATATTTATTGTCAGTACTAAATAAAAGGAAAGAAAAAATGTGAATAAATAACAGCTTTATATAGGTCATCATAAAGTAGCTCTCTGCTATCTATCTAACCCCCATTTTTACCATTTTATCTCCTCCTGAGATATTGCTGTTGCCTAGTACGGAATCAGAAATACCATGCACTGTGGTGATTAATTTCCCTTAGTGTTAAAGAATGAATTAGTAGATATGGCATTAGCAAAAGCTGCAACTTTTTATCATGTCATTTTGCTATCATCTGTCTTTGCTGTCTGGTCCTGCAAAACCCCATAAGGCCACTTTCCAGTCTCATACTGTAAAACCTCTGTCTAATTAATACATACAAAGGATGGTAACAGTTAATCTGCTTCGTACGTCCCTTGCAAATTTGGGCCATTGTCCAAATTAAATGTTAAGGATTTTTTTTTTCCATTTTACTATTGCAAGCAACAGAACTAGATTCTAGGTAGAAGATCTCCTGCTGTCTGTCAGATATAGTTGTCCTGATTTGCCATTACATTATTAATTAAACTCTTGTCAGTTCTGAAAAAAAATATTATGGGTAGCTACATTTAAAGAAAAGGATAAGAATTCATATTTTTTCCTATTAAAATTTCACTTTTGTTCCAAAACACAGAGAATTCTAATCTCCTGTGCATAATTTACTTATATCTAAACCACTTTTTTCAATCTTCTAAATTTTCTGTATTACTTCTGCCAAAACTCTGTGTATACTCAGGATGAATGGCAGGTCTAGGAACACTTGCTGGTGTTTTCAACACTAGGTATTTAGCACTTGGATGTATAGCTTTCATTTGTCTTCAAGACCATGTGTTTAATATTCTATTGACAGCTATTGACAGTGTGCTTTTCAGTAACAAAAAATTACATGAAGGTAATGTAATTGTTTTGTTCTCAAACCGGGACAAGCATTCTTTAGAAAAGCTTTCTAAACACACCCTTTAAAAATAAAGACCAGCAATGGTTCAGTCAGTCCCACAGTATGTTTGCACATGGGACCTCTGCAGCTCCATTTCTACAGTTTTCCCATGCTGGCCAATGTGTTCTGTGCATGCTCAGGGTGTCAGACCTGATGTGTGGCATCAATATTGGATTAAGGTAACTGTAAGTAAGATCTTTTTCCTTTTGGGTTAATGGCATTAGCTACATGTTTAATCCCTATTTAAAAAGAATTACCTAAAAAATATATATACTTATTTTTTAAATGCCAGATCAGATTGGATAGTGATGAAAATGTAATATTGTCTCACAAAAATTTTATGCTGTCATTTTTCTTCAACATGTCTCATGTAAATTTATATATATTCGCAGACCTACTCGATATGTTTTGCATTTGTGATGCCTTTGGAAAGATGTCTTCATTCTTTCTTTGACTTTTTTTTTTGTTTTATTTTCTTTCCTGAAAGAAAAGAAGCTCTCAGGTTTATAAAGGCTTCCTTCAACAAGTAGCTAAGGATAAGTAATCATGCCATAGGAAGAAGCAAGCCTTGGGTTCCCAGAGGCATAGCACTCAATGGGATTTTTTTCATGTGTGCTTATTTTATAAACACAGCAGAACAGAGTGTAAGTTCAACTCTTCATTATCATGACTTCTGTCATATAAGTGTCTAATTAATCAAATGCTAGAAAAATAGTGCTTTCTGTTCATGATCATAAAATGCCCTTGACTGGTGCTAACATTTTGATCCCAGCAATCTTTCTAACTCATTTTTTCTATTGACACCATTACTTTCTCAAATGTGGCTTGATAAAATAAAATATTACTGATGTTATAGTGTGAGATTCTGTTTTGAATTCCACCTGTTGATCTTGCTGTGCCTTAAATCATTCCTCCCCTGCTGGGGGAGGACTTCTGAGTCCTTGCCTGGATTTTTGTTAATTAATGGACATTCAGTCTTCTCTGCTCTCAGATAGTTTATTAAGTGTTATCAGAAAAGTTAGAAGTACAGCAGAGGGACGTGCACACTAAGGAAAATGCGCAGAATGCCACCGAAATCAAGATAACACGGCGTTTTTAAAGCTAAACAATCCAATCAGTGTTTGAAACGAAAGATATTTTCACTTTTCTACCAATATTCAACAAATGTTTTTAAAACGTCCACAGGAACTGCGGAATTTTCTATCCAATCACTTTAAGCAATTTTTCCGCATTAAATGGAGTAGCATGAAGAACAAGAAGGAGGTTATAAAACAACAACAATCCTCCATTTTCGAGTTTTTTGCTTTTTATCTATTTGCTACCTTAACAAAACCAACACCTTTATATTTTCACCTTGTGTAACCTTACATAATATTCTGTCACCTAGTTCACACCGCAGAGCGTTCAAGTTCTTCCCAGAGAGTTGGCAGCTTTCTCCATGGACGAAGGTCAAAACCAGTGTGTTCCAGGGGGGTAAAACTCCTTCAAACAGGCGGAGAAATATTCCCCGCACTCTGGACTCCGACATTATAGGTCTGCAAAATACATCAAATAAAAGCTGCTGTTTGGGATCCACTTCTGATGCAATTATCTCCCAGTGAGCACACCAAGCCAGAACTATAGGCATCCTTCACCTGTCAGATCAGTCTGTGTCAACCTACTGTTTCTGTATATTTCCTGTTCATTTTTTAAACTCAGTTTATTTGTTTAAGGTTATATTAATTTTACCATTTTAGAAATATAGGCTGAAGTGTTGAAATTGAATCCATGGTGGTTCTAACACAGATGTTTCTCTTAAAAAGGTGCTTTTGTTATCTTTTAATGCTTCACTGGAGACTGAAGTTGTTTAAGCTCCTATCTCTTTGAATTGCAATCAATCCAACCTTTCTCACTTTCATCTGTGTGACTCTAATTGAAATAAGGCTTAATACATATTTTTTCCACAGCTGCTATCTACACTGGCTTTTCTTTTACTTGATGTGATTTATTTCTCCCAGTCCTAGAGGCTTCTAGCAATGTTTGAGTCATGCTTCAGACTGTCAGAAGTGGTGGTATACTCTCTACTAATTACTGTCTCAGCTGTCATTCACTTTAGTGCCCAAAGGAATCTTCAGAATTAATTCAACTTCTGTATAACATTCCGAAATAACCATTAATATACAGATCTAGTCAAAAGACATTCATGCTTTTTTATTATTTTATTTATTTAAAGTAAGATTGAAAATTAAATTTTCTAGAAAGATATTTGGTAGATTTTGTTGTTAAAAAATCTTGTCTTCACACCCACAAAGGAACACAGAGAGACTATGGCAGATGAGGACCCCCAAATATACTCTGCCTAGCTATTCCCAGGCCTGTCACAGGGCTTATCAGACCACCAAAAGTCCATCTTCACAAGTCCAGAGAAGCACAGGGAGGCACAATGGCAAGCTGGAAACCTAACAGAATAGCCTCAGCCTAAGTATCTGTCTTGGGGTGACTGTAAGCTGTTGTATCCCCTATCACTGCTCAATGCCCAGACATGATTCCTGAGCCTTTCTGTGCCTTTAAAACTGGCTGTAAGACACAGAGAAACAAAAACTGAGTGAACTTTTCAAAACAGTTTATGCTTCAAGGACACAGAGATTAGCTACTGCTTCTGAGGAGCAGAGGAAGCACTCTTCTTGCTTTTCAGTCGGCTTTTCGGAGAGAGACGGAGAGTTGAGGTTTTTTCCTCTGGGACTTTGGCTTTTCCCTTCTTCTCTTCTGGACTTGTTCAGAACATCAGAACACCAGAACACACTGGGAAAATTTTCACCTTAGGCCTGGAGGGGGCCCACACCGACCCAGTTCTGAGGAGGAGGAGAGAGACCACAGCCACGGGACTCTAAAATCTTTCAGGCTTTCTCTCACAGCGAGAGGTTTTGTTATTTAACATTATTATTATTCTTTTCCTGAGTGTTTGTTAAATAAATAGTTTTTATTGTCTCCTTCACTTTCCTCTGAGGAAAATTTTTTTTTTTCCCAAACCTGGTGGGGGAGGGGTGGCTTTTACCTGCTTTCCTTTGAGGAGACATTCCTTTTGGACATTTCCCTGAATTTGGCCCAAACCAGCACAGTATCCAAATCTGAAACCCATCAGCAGGAGTCAAGGGGAGAGGTTCTCCAGAATGCTTTTCAGACTGATGGCGGTTGCTGCCCAGGGGCTGGGGATCCTTATAACATACAGTGGAACAGCATTTTGGGATTGCACAGGATTCATTTGGGGATATTCAGAGGAGGTACTGAGGGAAGGAAAAGGGAGAGGGCTGGATGATTTGGGGACTAACAATTGTGGGAAATAGAAGGATAAGGGAATAAAAGGGAGGAGCTGGTCCATGTGCTTGTCTGGCTATGCCCTCTGCCTGATCAGACACATCTGACATGCCTTCCAGTTAAATTCCTTTCTAACTCTAACCTGGATGAGGAGTCTTGGTCCTGTGTGTATGAGGGTGTGAGCTGATCTCTACTTTCTGCTGTTTTCCAGTAAGGGCCTCTCATATATGTGCATTTATGGGAGCCTGGGTTGTCAGCAGCTGGAGTGAGTATGGGTGAGCCAGAGAGTTTGTGACTGGAAGTGAAGGTCAGGTTGAATGGCTGAGCCCATGGGTGCTGTTTGTTTTCACGCCACTGATCTGAATGGCTGTGTGAGAATTGGGGCTCTTGCCCATGTATGCATGCAAGTATGTATGGATATAACTGGGGGTGTGTGTGGGATTTGTATACTTGTGTCTGCTGGACATTTTCAACCTCTCTGTGGCTGGGACCTGGGGCTATGGAGCCTCATCTCTCTTGGGCTGTCAAATCCTGAGTGGTGTATTTTCCTCTAACAACATTACATATAAAAATTTGATTTCAAAGCAATATTTTTTTGTCATTTTCAATAGAGTATATTGTTTTCTCAATTTTATAATCTGTAAGAAATATTTAATCTGTCCTACTACTGACATTTTATTTTGTTATTGTATTCTAGACATTAGTATTGCTGTAGTTTAAAGTTTTAATCTTCTACTTTGATAGAATCACTGACTACTGGTTACTCAAAATGTTTTAATAGACTAAAAAATATACAATGTGAAAGCACTTTGTAATACTTTGACAGAAACAAATAAAAAAACTACAGAACCTAATAGAAATACTTGATTTTTATAAAACAATGTGTAATGATATTAAGATAAAAGTAATTCCAAAATACATTAAAAGGTAGAAAAAAGAATTCCCTGAAATACTTTTCATAAAACAATATTAATTGCATTCATCCTCTTAATGCTATTTTGTTCCTTGCTGCTATTTCAATGTGTAGTGATTATGTTCCCACTGATTTTTAATAATTTTAAGCACATTTTAATATAAACAAAATATTTTGAAAGTTAACCTCAATTCAGTTTTTCAGGTTTTATCTGGAATTTATATGAAAAGTATGATTAACAAAGGGTTAATACATTTATGTTATGTAATACAAAAGAGAGGAACTTGAGCTTGAACCCATTTATCTGCTGAGTGAAGACAAGAGGTTTAAATTTCTCTAAGAACTATGCTAAATCAATTATGTAAAAGTATATAGACATCTTTTAAAAGAAAACTGTTCTAAGAGAAGTGAAGCCACAACCAATCTAAACTCAAGAAACATGCAAAAATACAACAGAGTTCTAGTCTCAGACATGTTCTGCCATCTTACAGGTGTTAATTGACTTACTCCATTTGCAAAATGTATTTCCACTTGTTTGAACAAATTGTAAAACCTTTCCTTTACATTCTGGTAAATCTTTTTATTAGAGATATATAACACAGAATCCTGTAAATTTTTGAAAAGGAATAAATTCAGGTTGCTTTTTCTTGGCATAGTAGTTCTTTCTTTTTCTTTTTGCTTTTACAGCTCTCCTCAAAGTGCTTGGAAGTTCGTTGTTATTTTTACAGAATTTGATAGTAGCATCGATGTTACATCTTTTAATAAAAGATGGGAGTCTTAATGCATCTTGAAAAGCATTTGAGAATCATAACTTAGCAACCAATTTACTTGTATTAATTTTCTACTTCCATGTCACATAAGCACTTTGCAGAACCATCATTTAAGACTTAAAAATATTGTTATCTTATCTTACATGGAGAGAAACAGAAAGCATTCTAAATAAAAGCAAAAGTGAACAATCTGTATGTTCTTAAATCTGTGAAATGGTCAGGATTCACAACAATGTATGTAAGAAACAAGAGCTTGTACATTATCTATATAAATTCTTCTGATTGAAATTTAATTTATAAAACATTAAAGTACTTGGAATTTAAAAAAGAGAAAAATTGGTTTTAATTATGTCTTTGAATGTTTTGCATGTAATGAGCAACTTTTCAGTACTTTTCAGTACATGAGCAGGAATGTGAGACAACAAAGTTAAACTTTTAAAAATCACTACTGGAAAATATATATTCTTTCCAAAGAACTAAACATCATATTTAATAAAAAACTCATTTTGAGATTACCTTTATAAGGCCAAGTGCTACCAAATAATGTTTCTAAAACACAGATGGTCTGAAACCTTTCAGCAAGGAAGAGATGTACCAAATTACATTTTCACATTATCATGAGAAATAAGCATGGATTTACATCAAAAACATTTCCATTTATTTTTGCATGTAAGAGCTATCACTCATTTATTACATACTTTAAACAACAAAGCATTAACAGAGCTATGTGACTTCTTATTCTTAAGCAAATATATTCTAATTATAATTTATTTTCAATTAAAATGACTCACGTATACATCTATCTGAATAAGTATTGCATTCCTGAAAACAAGGAAAACAAGCAGTTTTTCAATTGCAGTGCCTAGAATACTAGAAAAAAGATAATTACTAAATAATTACTATCACATCATAACCTTGAGCAATTAGAAGCTTAAAGGATAACAACTGTACTCATGAAAGTTCAATTTCTTGAACTAGAGTCATTTAGAGCATGTATTCCATTAAAAATAAATGTGTTTTAGTTTCTAGTGTCATCCTTTAGAAAAGAGAGGGCAATACCATGAATATTTATTTATTGCTGAATTCTGAAGACCTCAAGGGTGAATATTTTCATGCATACATATTTATTCTTCATTTCAAGTTATTGCTAGGAGATAATAGCGGGAACCACCTAATTATTATTTTTCAGAAAAAGAAACTAAATACTGATTGTGGAAATTAATTTCCAAGTTTTGTAATTTTAATGTCTAAATATAATCTAGCGGTGAAATTTAGGTGCTTAAATCTTGATGTCGTGGTATAACTTGAAATGTTCAGTTGTTTCATGTCTGACCTCTACCTATTGCTAGAGGAAGTCATGGTTATTTTATAGGTGCTTTATTTGGCAACTCAGAAAGAGGTACCTTATTTGCTAGGAAATCTTAAATGGCTTAAAATCATGCAAGTTATGGCTAATAAATTCAGATGAATATAAAATGAATACTTAGTCTTATAGCTACATTGACAGCTGTAGGAGTTTAGGCACAAATATGTAAAAGATAAAAAATGAAAGAGGAATGTCTCAAAGTATTAGGAAGAACATCTTTACTGTGCAGGTGATGGAGCACTGGAACAGATTGTCCTGAGTGGTTGTGTCTTCCCAGAGTACACTGCACAGGATGGCAACCAGATGGTTCTTGAGTATCTTCAGTGAGTGATACTCCATCACCCCCTGGGCAATCTGTTCCAGTGCTCCATCACCTGCACAGTAAAGATGTTCTTCCTAATACTTTGAGCCATTCCTTTGAAGCATGACTTCTGTGCATTAAAGTACGTATTCAGGAGAGCAACCAGAAAAAAGCTTAACTTATTCTAGGAGCAAGCAAACTTAACCTGAAAGAACCCATCTCCCTGAAAAGAGGGATTTTGATTGTTGTCCTGACCTCTACAAGAATAGTTTTGTTTTCTTTTTTTTTTAACCAGTGTTAAAGACGAGTTTTAAAGTCCCTGAAATAAAGAAAGTAATTGCTTATCCACAATCCTTTTCTCACTGCTTGGATATTATGTTTCTGTGTATATCCAATTAAGATATCTGTAAAATTAAATTCTAAGAAAATATAGTTCTACTTTTAGACTTGTAACTTAAAACCAAAAAGAAACATGTCTCTGTATTTCTAGATAGAGTGCTCAAGAAGCATAATTTGCATCTTGTCCTTTTCCTCAGCACTTTTTAATTAGTGTCTTCATTCAGCCATATACTAAATTTGCTGACTGACCACTGAAAAGTTCAGCAGGTTGACTGCTCCGAACTGCCACTTCGGATTCCAAAATCCTACAATGTAAACTGCAGTTAGTCCCAGTCTTCCTGTCTGTATTTCCAGCTCCACTGTGGAAGTGGTTTAATTACACTGAATTCCCTAATTGTTGTTTAACTACATGTATTAAGGCTGTATCATCTCAGGATATGCTATATTTTCTGTTAAGATGTGCCCCCTGGTGTTTCACATCAATGCTGTTGGATATAGAACTATCAGGAAAAGTACCACAACCAGAATTTGGTCCTGTTTGTATAGTCTGTACAGAGACTTACATTTTCATTTATACCATTTCAAATGGAAGCATAATCTAACAAGAGTTTCCTTCTGCTTTTTTTTCTAGAACTATAAACTTCAATATTTATTGATTTTTCCCCCTATAAAGAGCCTATGTTTAATTTTGAATTCACTAATATAAGCTTATTTGAAATCTTCCTTTTGACTGCTTATGACTAATATGTTTCTGCACAATGAAATAAAAAAGGGTTAGAAATCTAAGTTCATAAATGAAATAAAAAAATAAAAAGACATTTCCTAGAATAGCACATTATTTTCTAAAAGAATAAAGGGAATAATGTAAAACATAATAGACTATTATTAGGGCTTCCTTTACTGCAGTGAGAAGAAACAATAGAATTACTTCATTTAAGCTTCTATAATCTCTGTAAATCTGCCCACACTATCAAAGGAAAAGGAAAAAGAAGATCAAAATAAACTGTAGGCATATAAGCATAATAGATAATATGATACCTTAACTCTTGCACATTTTCATTTCTAGGGACAAGTGTAATAAATTTGTGCCTAAACACTACCATTCAAAAACAGTTTTGCACTTTCATGTCTTGGAGGTTAAACCGCATTTTCATTTCTGACCATTTCTGAGCTCACTAGCTAATACTGGGTAATAAGTCAGGTGATAATCAGAGGGCAAACAACAGCTCAGAAATATTCAGGAGAATCATTTCAGCAAAGTCTCCTTGGAAAATGAAAGGATGTAAAGAATGTATTCAAGTCTTGAATTTCTGGCAATGCAAAAAACATTATTCTATCTTTAGGAGCAGTACTTCAAGGCAAAGAAAAATCTTGTCAACTTCATATTCTTAAAAATGTCTGGTGCAGAATCAACAAGCTTAAAATCTTCTAAAAATTATTACTCCATTTTATTGGAACTCTCGAAAGAAAACGAAAGGGAACATTTGCTGTGACTTGACCCATTGCCACCTGAGTGTATGTTTTCAGGTTTTAACTTCCCCTAGCTGTCAGTTTGGGTATAGAACACACGGTGTGAGTGCTAGTAAAAACATTAGAGCAAGCCATCAAATTGTACTACATTGTTATTTACAGCTTTCCTCATTAAATTCTTCAATATCAGTGAAAGGTTCATACCTTATCAAACAACGCCCAGTAGACTGCATGTAGGTTTTATGTGCTTTTTTTCTCATATAATTTTTGCTTTTGTAGTTGAAATGTTGTATACTTACTTTTTATGTGCTGTTGTTTCTCCCCTCCTACATTTGAAACACAAATGAAAATATAGCTGGACCAGATTTAAGAATATTTGTCAAAGAGAAAGACTGAAACATACCAAGGCTAGTTAGGAAAACAGGAAAACATTCCTTTACCATCCTATGGTCTTACTGAAAGCCCACTAGAAATATTCATTGGCTTCAGCAAGTTTTAGTTCAGGCTGTAAGTACATAGTTAAGAAATAGTAGCATAACCAAAAGACATTTCTGCCTAACTCAGCTGAATGCCTGAGTCTATTTTGTACCTTCTTACTTTTCATGGCAAATCTGGATTAAAAGATAATCAAGTTGAACTTAAGAGTCTGTTCCTCAGTTCTATGATTTGCTCTGTATTTCAACATTTGTGTAAACTTATGCTACTGGTTTGACTTTGCAGTGAAAGTCACTTGCCATATCACTAAAAGAGAGAGACAAAAGAGGAGAGAAAAGTAAGAAAAAGAAAATTTTGCCTTTAGTAGAGAATAAGCAGATGTCTCAGAGAAAAGAAGGACATTTACATATTCTTTATGTTTGATCACTGTGATTGACACTGAATATCTATAAAAAATTAAATTTTTTAAACTGTGAAATAGCATTCTCTCTAAAAATGAAACTATTGCTCTTCAAAAAGAAGCATTGTCATGAGATTATGGTCAAATTTTACATTTCTACACACCTTAAAACACATCTTATGAGAAGGACTCGGGTTTGTACGCCATGTTTCTTAAAATACATATTTTAAGAATGGAAAAAAGAGACATTTTCTTCTAGTTTTGTGTGGCAGTTTTGGTACAGTTATTAGTAATAATGAAACTTATTTCAAAGTCTTTTGGCATCATACTGTTTAGTCTGGATATTCTGTATTTCCCTGCTAGAATTACTATTTCTTCAACATAATTGGGAGAGTGAGGCACAAATGACTTACTCCAGTCTTATTCGAAAGCACAGATTCCATATTTTCTTCAGTCCAGGAGACTGGCAAGAAGTATGGAACTTAATTTGTGCATGACTGACAGTCACGAAGGTCACACTTTTCGTTTTGCTGTAACTGTGGTATATCTGCACACCAGGACTGCGCCTCTGTGCATGTGCTGTGCTCTTGTCATCAGTTCCCAGGGTGGTCCAGGACCTCTCCAGGCAGTCACCTGCAGCAAAGAGCTAGCAGACTGGTTTGAAAGAAGGAGTCATCTTGAAATTTCTTCCACCAGCTTTTATTGATGCTCATGATGCCATATGTTATAGAATGGCCATTTTGTCAGTTGTCAGTGTCCCATCCCAACTCTTTGAGCACCTCCAGGCTCCTCGCCAGTGGGATGAGGTGAGGAGCTGAAAAGGTCTTGACACCGTGTAAGCACTGCTCAGCAAGAACTAAAACATCCCTGCATTAGCAACTCTGTTAACACAAATTCAGAACTTCTCCCTACACTAGGTACTATGAAGAAAATGATCCCAGCCAAAATCAGCATATTAATAAAGTAGAGAAATTTATTTTCCCATGAGCAATGAAATGTAGAAATCTTACAAAAGTACATACTTAAAATGGAGGGATAAAAACCAAAAAAATCCAAACCACTCAGGAATTACAGTCACTACCAGATCATTGAAATCTTCTAATGAAGAATTTACAGAAATGACCAAAAACTGGAAGGAAGTCATACTAGGAAGTCATAATTCCATTTTATATCCACTACACTACTTGGCCCTGCACATCCTGTGTAAGATGTGTGCTTGAGAACGTTATTTGTTCAACACAGGAGTGTTGAGATACCTCTTAAAGCATATGTGGAACGTACTGATTTTTCTCCTAGGGTGAAAGATACTGCTAAGAATATGAGAAAAATCTATGCTGACGCTTGTTAACACCAAGATTTTATCATGGAGATACATGATTTTGCATTTACAAAACATATTAATAGTTGAAGAAGTACTTAACGTTTAAGAGATCAAGATGAAGCCTTTTAAATAAACAAAAAAACAGCAACCAAAATTTTTTAAAAATGTCTTGATCTGTGACTATAACATGGCATCCAAGGCAAGGGACAATATTTCAACTTGTTATTCCACACCTATAGGTTTCTATTTAAGAACAATGAGCTCTTAATAAGAATGGCAGTTAAATTGCCATTCATTGACAAGAAAAATCAAAAGAAAATACAGGGGGACAAGCTGTCCTTCTAGACAACATAGTTTTCTCAGATTATATCCTATTTCAATCAGTGACCAGCAGTAAGAACCTCTAGGTGTCTTGCCTTGCCTTGCCTTGCCTTGCCTTGCCTTGCCTTGCTTCATCTGTCCTTCCCTTCCCACTCTGCCTCACCTTACCCTGCCTCATCTCACCTTGTTTGAAAATATGCAGGAGATAATAAAGGAAAAAACACTAAAATCCACATTATGGCAATTACAGAATCCAAATGAAATATACATTTTTAAGCCAGAGGTTACAATTTTCAGAAAGGTAGAATAGGTGCCACAAGGATTACCTAGGGATTACCATGACAAAGGATGAGAGCCGGAGCAATTTACAGAAATAATGTAAGTAAGGGTGGAAAAGCAGAACAAGAAAGGACAGGAGACAGGTGGATAGCAGGGAAGACTATAGCCCACCCTGGATCTGTGTTACCAAATATCAGGATAAAGAGGGAAAGGGCAGTAGGCGGAAGCAATAGGAGCTGAAAACTGCAAAAGGAAAGATAATCTGGAAGGATAAGTTGAGTTTAAATGAAGGAGAATAAAACAGAAGATAGAAATAGAAAGCAGGTAGAGTAGGGGAGCATTAAACTATTATAGCACTTCTGTGTCTGTAGACATATTCAAGTGTACACACAAATAGAGCCTGGGAGAATTCTGCAAAACTTCTCAGTGATTTCTTCTATCTTGGGCACAGTTCTTTTCCATCATCAATTTGATCATGTAGCACACTACTAAATTATCACAGTGACAGCACTATGATGGTATGCTACATTAATACATCATCAGAGTAGCTGTGATAAGAGGTGCCACTCTGGTGACATATTAGTCTGGTCCACCATGAAAGAAACACATATTCCATAAAGATGTAATATAGATATCACTAAGTTTTTGTTACCATTTCTTATTTATTCATTCACTTTCATAGAAGAAAATTCCAAAACCAGAATGTTTTTTAAATTAAATTATGTGAAAAGCCAATATAATCGTGTTAAATAAAGCAAGGAATATTTGGGCATATACTATAAACAAGGAAGTGGGACCTGAACTACTGACTATAAAACTTTAAAATACCACATGCTACCACATTTCTTTAAAACTAATCTAAAACTATCACTATTTTATTGAAATGTTTTCAAGTGTTTTCAGGTGTTTCCCTCACAAGTAATTATTGCAGACTCACACTTTTAGTAGTAACAGCAATAGTTAAAAAAATAAAGAGCATTGTGGTTCTTATCAAAGACAAGGTGCCCCACTATATTTGAAGGAAGAATAATTTTAAAATTAAGAAGTTTAATTGATTTTAAGGCCAGTTTGGATGGGGATCTGAGCAGCATGGTCTGGTGGAATGTGTCCCTTCCCAAGGCAGGGGGGCTGCAACAAGATGATCTTTAATATGCCTTTCAACTCAAACCACCCTACGATTTTATCATTATTTCCACAGGTATCAAAAATAGAATCATCCAAAACACATAAAATTATCAATTTATGATTATATGGATGGAAGGTCTCCTAGGTAAAAAACATGTCTGCATACGTTTGTAAAGCTTGTAATATTCCAGTGAGATAGATATATATATATATATATAATATTATTATTATTATTAGCATAAGTGTTTTTGAAACAGCAAACAAGCTAAAGCATGACTGAATTTGACTTCATAAGCTCAAACTGAAAATATTAATCAATACTTCAGACACTAAATTTCCCAATCACAGTATCACTGGCCCCTACATGGACTGGTATGAATGAAAAAACTCTCAAGAGATGTTGCCTGGGTGGGGTGGGTGCATCCATGAGTCTCAATAAGGAATCTCTGATTACTTTACATCCTTTTCTGGTGGCACTGATTTTAATGTAGGTGGGTAATTGGATGAACTTCTCATGGTCAGCTTCTCTCAAATCCTCCTCTGTTAATCATATAATCTTCATTCTTCACTCTCAGAGCATTGTATCTGTTATGTAGGGATTCCTTAGGGGAAGGTTCTTCCTTTACCCCCGAGTAGTAACTCATCTTGTGGGTTACTTGGAACCAGCAAGCTCAGGGTTGAGTTCAGGCTTATTTTACCCTTCCTTCAGTGGCCTTAAGGCCAGGCCATTGCTCAGCCTGGGACAACACACAGTCAATAGTATTGATCTATCACTCACACTCCTAGATACTCTGCTGCATGTTGCATGTCTCTTGTAACATAGCTACTTGTTTGAAACGTACTTCTAGCTGGGCACACTTGACCCTGTAACATCCACCACTGTGTTTAGGTGTTAGAGGAGTTTCCTGGTGCTGGAACTCTATGCAGCCTGAGGTCTGGATAGCTATTTCAGTCCCTTGGAGGTCAGTTTGGGCGGAGATGTTAGCATAGCTTTTCTTTCAGCAGGTCACAGTCACTTTGTACTTTCAAAAAATGGTAATTCTCCTGAAAGATGTTATACTTCTAATTCTCTGGAGGTCTCAAGCTTCCAGATAGTTTTGCATGTCCACTTCCCAGCTGGGGAACCATCAGGTTTGCAGCCTAAACCTGTGAGTGAGCAGAGCAGGCAGAAACCCAGTTATACTTGGGTATTTGCAGTCTGAACTCTCTGCAGGGACCATAAGCACTGCCCCACTGTCCTCTGCTCCTCTCGTGAGACCTGGCACTGGGTGCCTGGTACCTGCTTTTACTACTTAGAGTAAGTTTTTAGGGCTTAAACTGTACACTTGGTAGACAGGTTAACTGTGAGGTGATATTTTATACAGTGTCCTATTAAATTGCACTGGAATATTCTTAGCTTAAAAAGATCAAAATCATACAGAAATGTAGTTTTTATTCTGCTGACTGGTATTTCTATCTTTTTGAAAACTTACTGATAATCTTTTATGCTGACTTGGGTGTTTCTAGTTGGCATTTTCTCTACTCAGCACTCTTTGAGATCTTACAGCATGAATTGAATATATTTTAACAAGCATCAATCTGTCACTCTGCTGGCAATTAATAGACAGACAGACATCTTGGAGCACTACATATTTATTGATTTTTGTACATTATTGTATGTTATAGCTCACTATACAGACATTGCCTTATCATACATAGAAACTGCATTTTCTGCTGACAAGTCAGCTTCTTACACTAAAGTGTCTGAAAAGAATGGAACAATGAAATTTGTATTATCAGAGATTAGAGAAAAGAGGATTTGAGGGAACAAAAAGTAGAAATATTCATTGTTAAAAGAAATCCAGTATTTTATGTCACTTTATTTTAATACGCTTTAAATATCAGCATCAGCACCACTTTGTTTAATATGGGAGCCAGGAAAGCTCTCTGTCTTTCTTTTTACCAATGCCTATATATTTAAAATAAAGTTCAACAATATTAAGAAGATGGTAATATTTATAGGCTCAGCAGAGGTACTAATTTTACTACAGATAATTTTCTCCATATCTTGCCCCAGGGAACCACTCAGTTTTCCACAGGTGATATTCATCTGCCTTTCCCTTTCTCTGTGAAGGCTAATGGATTCATTACCATTCCTGTTGCAGACATCCTTTTCTGCTCCCCATATTCCAGCAGTCCATTTGCCACATTATTTAACTGATTTACATAATTAAGTTAAACCCCAAAAAATTGTGTACTTAACTGGAAGTATTGAGCTCTTGAAGAAGGGTCTGTGTGTCCTCCTCACACAAAGTGTGTGCTTCTTGCCAACAATCCCATAATTCCTGAGTTACTAAGATCATAATAAATGTAAGATATCGGTGCATATAAATTAAAAAGTTAATTCCTCCAGGCACTGAGACAGTTATTCCCCCACAGCTTTTGGAGAACTCACAATGGAGCTGATATCCACACTGCAGCCCAAGTTCCAGCCCATGCAGCCTGTCAGGAACTGCGAGCCCAGGAGAGAAAACCACACAGAAGCAACTTTTCTAACAGAACTGTGGACCATGGAGGAGCTATGCTGGAGCAGACTGTTCCTGAAGGACATGGAGAAGATCCAGGCTGGAACATGGGAAAAGTGTGAAGAGGAAGGAGAGGCAGAGAGGAACCGTCAGGAAGAGATTCTGTGTGAGCTAAAGCATGTGGCAACCTGATGCCACATATCTCATAAAGAGCTCAGTCTTCCTGCTCTCAACAGCAAAGCACAGATCTGTGGAGAGTTCAAGGAAGTTCAGCTAAAAGGTGCTCAAAGATATCCAGAGAACTAAAAGCATCCACCCTCCCATGTCTCCCTGGAAGTCTGAAGGTGATGGCTGGGTAACCAGAGCAGAATAGGTATATGTAATGCATTTCATTATGAAATGCCTTACACACTTATGTAAAGATATCTCGGAGCTGTGTGATACAGCTTACACTGAAAGATATAAAAAAAGTCTTTCCTTTCCAGTAACTGATAGAGTCCTCAGTCTAGCCTAGCTTCTTTCTCAGCAAGTTCAGTGTTTTCCTGGATTTCAGCACAGCCCCACTGTCACTGTTTAGGCTTGACTTCAGAGCTTACCAAAGGCAGAGCTGTTGTTCTGTAGGAGCCTCCAAAAGTCTGTGCACACTGCCAGCTTCCTGCTTGCTCCATCTTGGTCCTGACGTTCCATGAATTTCTCTGACATTCCATGAATTTCTTCCTGCTGAACAGGTACAGTTGCTCGAAGGAAGAGAAGATATCAGCCTTTTAAACATTTCCAGAAAATTTAGTTTGTCACAGATTGGATATGGCAAACATCCTCCTAAGCAGTTCTTTGAAACACAGATAACTTGATCTTCATGTAAACTGTGAGCAAACAAATTAAATGACAATATACTTCTCACAGAGATATTTGATGGAAACAGACAAGCTTTTGGCTTCAGAATGTAGAATGCTAATTTTACGTATGTTTGATTCAACAGAAATTTGTAAACTAATGATGATGTTAAAGCAAACACTTGACAAATGTACACAGTAGAAGCATTTAACTTTAAATGAATTGCAGTGCTGTTGTAAAAACTACAGTGATACTACTCAACTACCTTCATGACAGACAAAAGTTTCAGTAAATCAGACCATACTTCATATTTCTGAAGGCGGTACATGCTTTATTAATAGATACGTATTGTGCTATCAGTGTGCACTAAAAACTGAATTACTTTTTCAAGCTGGAAAACTTCTGATATTTTGAAAGCTGTAAAAATGAGGTAGTATTTTCAAACGCTGAAATTTTTAGTGGTATCTGAAACTTCAAAATGTAACTTTGGGAATACTTTAATAGTTAAATATTACTTTTAGATATTTGGAAGCAATTCTGTCCATTGTTTACTTGGTTCTCATATTTCCTTGGGAAGTTAGCATTTGAGTATTTTGGTCTTTCATTTATACAAAAAGTGATCTTATAAATTATAATCAGAATTATTATTTTTTAATTATTATTATTATTTTTGCCTAAACTCTCTTTTTCATTAAAAAAACATGTTGCAAGGAAATACCTATGATCTTCACTAAAATTGCTAGAGATTTATTCATAACCCAAGGGAACTTACAATTCAGTTGTGTTCCAATTCCTACAAGCAAGCTATAAAAACAGCTTTTCTTTTATCCTGTGCTCATCACCAGGGTTTCTTAGTGACTCCACTGTGGCATTTATGGTAATAAAAATTGTTTGGGCTTTACAAAATATTTATAAGGTGGCTCCTGTTGGGGTTTTTCTGGTATTATAAAGTGCCTCAATTTCTAGGTTAGGTAATATGACAAACAGCTTGCCAGCAGTTGCACTGCTGGAACAGCTTGCAGAAGCAATTGATAAAAGCAGAAAGAGAAAAACAGAGGAACACTTATGCAATACAATAAATTTAATTTCTTTTCTATTCAACTGGTTGTTTTCAGCCATAATTTTGACCTGTCCTCTTTTTTTAAAACCTATTGCAGTGTTTGTGTTATTGCTAAATACAGCACATTAATGCAAAAGAGGACAAATATATGTGTGTGCGTGTGTGTACACAAATCAGAATTGTAGCAGTGTGATGATTGATTGAAAGAAGATTCATTAAACTATGGATATAAATTGGTTGGTGTTTGACAGTTATTATTCTTACTATGTTTTCCAAGTTTCTTATCAAATAAATCTGCTAGCGATAAACCAAACACCTTGTTTCATAAATATTGAGTAGATTGTATTTGTATTGGGATCTGTTTCCAACATGATTTACAGTTATTCTTATAGTCCATTTTGCAGACATTTTGAAACTCTGAAACTCACAATGTATTTGTAGTATCTACCTGTCAACCAGACACTAATTTGCCAGGAGCTCAGCTATAAGAAGGATGCAATCCTTGCTACTAAAATAGCAAGGTTTTCCAAGAGGAGGTGACACTGTTTTCAGGTTGGCTGTGGTTTTGTGGTTTTTTCTTGGTTTTAGTTTAGGTTTGGATTGCTTTGGTTTTCTGGATTTTTTCAGTAGCCTTTAAGTTGTGGCCTCTTGATAGCACAGTTTAATGTTTTACTACCACAACATTGTTGTGCATCTTGCTAATTTAGACTGACTGAATTGTCACAAACACATTAATGTCCTAAGGTCTATGAATAGTTCACTCAAAAAATAATGATATATGTATGTAAATACTTGTGCATATATTCAATTTTTTTCAACGTCTTTTTATCAATATTTATTCGACCATATCTATATGCCTGACAACTTTTTTTCTTTTTTTTTCCTTCCCAGTTGGCAAAAAATTCTACATCTCTGAGAAAAGCAGAACTTCAAGTGTTCTGTTTGTGACTCCTGGTGGTAACACAGTTTTGAGGCAATTTCAACAACTACATCTGTAATTTGTCCTTATAAAAACAGGGACATTACTCTGGGAATTCCCTGGAAAGAAACCAGGCATTTTCAGGCTGATATTCTGTTTCTGGAATGTTTCATGCATCTCAGATGTCCATTTATTAAGCCCAGAAAAGCACTGTGTGGCAGATCAGTGCATCCTTAGTCAGCTTTGTGACTTATGGTAACAATTACTTTTTTCATGATGGGCCAATAGCCACAAGTTTAAAGTCTATAAATCTTTTATAGCCATATCATTTGAAGTTAATTACTGTGATATGGAGGAACCAGAGTGGATCAAACCACTTCTTTCTAAGCTTTTTCCTGCTGAAACATTTCTGCTCTGGCAAAGCTAGAACAAGTACATAAATGTTGATTTTGAAGTTATTTTCAGTATGAAGTTTTCTGAGATTCAGCATGGACACTCTGATGAGTGAATTATAAAGTAAAGTAGAAAAAGGGAAGAATCTGAAACCTGCCCGTTTCAGCTGAGAATAAATTACTTCAGTACAAGTCTATTTTTCAAAGGCTTCAGTGGGGATTTTTTTCAATCCAGAGCAAAAACCTACTTCAAAACTTCTGATGCTCACCATAAAAACTGTCACATAAATTGTTATAAAGAGTGGGACAAATTAAATATATAATTTTCAAATTAAGTATTTCTTTCTTTTCTTACTTTCAAGGAATCTCATCACAAAAATCTATTTTTTACACTTTCTAAACTCTGATACTCACACATGCTACAAATTGTTAGTGTGGATGCTCTTGGTGGATCTGGTAAAACAAAAATAAAGAAAATTGGAACTGTCCATGATTTGAAGATTGTATAGAGTGTTTCTTTGTTAATTGTGTTCACTTGCATTCTTATGCATGTACCAGCTGAAAAGAAACATACTTATTTTCAGAGTCTGAAATTATCTTTCACGTATGTTATCGGTAAGTAACACACTGCGCTGAATGGCAGATAGATGATTGTGAAGATGTAGTCTTTGTTTTAAAAGGATATTGTATTGGACCTAATCACAACAGCAAATAATTTAGCCTTTTCGCAAGCTGCAAAATTTGTATGGTAGAATGATACATGTAAACTCCACTAGTGAATAGTTTGGGGGTCCACAAGAATTTGGGAAGGGACAGGGAGAGGACAGCTAACCCCAACTGACCAAAGGAATATTCCATAACATATTGTATCATGCTCAACATATAAAGCTCGGGAAAGAAGAAGGAAGAGTGGATATTTGGAGTGATGGTGTCATTCCACCCAAGTCACCATTACATGTGATGTAGCCTGGCAATTCTGGAGATGGCTGAACACCTGCCTGCCCATGGGAAATGCTGAATGAACTCCATGATCTGCTTTGCTCCCACATGTGCCTTTTGATTTGCCTGTTACACTTGCTTTATCTTGACCCATGAGTTTTCTAACTTCTACACTTGCCATTCACTCTCCCATCTCACCACAGGAGAGCGAGCAAGTAATTGTGTGGTGCTTAGTTACTGACTGGGGTTAAACCACAATACTTTCTTGGGAAAAAGAAAGTCTTAAAAATAGATCTTCTCTAACCTTCTGAGAGAACCCACTTTTATATTTTTAACATAACAGGTAGGAAAATAGTTGAAAAACTTAGTGGTATTAGGATAGTACTTGCACATCAATTTGTATGATGATTTAGAGGTCTGTTCCTTACCAAAAAAGTGCTGCTTCATGGAAACTGGAAACAAAACCATAACATAAAGAATAAAAACTCTCTGGGCTAAGCCTAATATCTCCTATAAATATCTGTGCAGAAAAAACTGAGCTGAAGATGGGAAGAATATACTGTTGGACAAGTAAATGTGAACTGTCAATACTGGTATTACTTTATTTCAAGCAATAAAATATTTTAAAATAAAATCTAAGATTTATTTTTCAATTTATTGCATGGTTTTAATCTCTGTTAATTCAGCAAAGCTTCAAGTGTTTTCAGTTATTCAATTACACTGAGAAAATCCTTAGTTAATAAAAGTTTAATAATATTTAAGCTTCCCAAGACCATTAAATCTCAAACTCCTAATGCTATCAAATGCGCATGTCATTAGAAGAAATTCAGAATTTAATCTTGAGGCATTCTGCAATTATAATGAATAAAAATCTCTGTAATAATTCAGAATGAGGTACAGAATATTCTGAGTGAGAATGAGCAAACTTTATCTTCATTACACCTTAAAATATTGGAAACCCCCTACTTATAGTAACTAACTCATGGGCACATTTTTCTAGTATCTGGTGAATGTTCGTAGTTATACTGCTATAGAGACATTCTATTTATGTTAAATGCATTACCTTGAAGTAAAGTCAGTGAACAGTTGCTATCCCTAGGACTGAGCAGTCCTTCTCTAGCTGAGCTAAATTTAAGGACTATGTTGTTCAGTGAGATCTGAATCTAGACTGACTCCAACTAACCTCAGTAAATAAATAACCAGACATGTTTAATTAGCAAATACTTATGCAGATTTAATAATTTAAGAGGGAATCAATAACAGTGCAAGGCCTTTGGTGATTGCTAATTAAAAGTCAACATATTCCTTGACACCATAAGAGTTTTACGACATTGATTTAATTTTTAGCAGAAAAAATCATCTTCTTTCCTATAGCTTGAAGAATGTATTTCAGTGCAATCACCAAAACACCAACACCACTATTTAAAATTTAAAAACTATTTTTAATGTACCAGTTAATAACAGTGGGATTACACAAAATTTGGGATTCACGGCAATATTTTTTTACATAAGCTCAAATTTATGAAACGTATTACTTGCCTTTCTTTCTTATATATTAAATGTGTCTAGCGTTATCCTCACTGCATAGTATCAGTTGATTGCTTCATTCCCTCTCATCAAAGTAGGAAAGAATGAAACAGTGAGTTAATGTTGCTATTATTTCTTTCCATATATAAATATGCATTTTTCATATAAATAAATCATCACCTAAATTCCGAGACAATGAATTACATGACTTTAAAATGTCTTAAATTTTTTATGTCCACATGTGTACAGTAACATTTCATTTGGAAGCATTGAGAAATTCAATTATCAACAGATTATTAAACCTGATGATGATTTTAAATCTCATCTAATCCCTTGAGCAACTTGATCAGCTAGGCTGAACACACATTGATGGGGTGAAACTCTTCTAACACAAATTACTTCATCATAGAATGTTCAAGATTATTTATTGCAAATTTAAGTAAGCCTGAGATAAATATTTTCTCCTAATCTCAGTATTTTCTTGCTTGTTTACTTTTGCTAAATCTTTTTTTAGCCTTGGTGTGATGCCATTCTGAAGGGCTCAACTTTGCCTATACTCTGCACGTAGAGTTAAGGTGTGTAATAAAGAATTAATGTTTACTTTATGGAGTGGAGCTTGCCTAGTTTTCTAAGTGCATGAGTATTTTAGTGTTACAGCATTGAATTTTAATTGTTATATAATAATATAATATCATAGAATTGCAATCTGATAGTAATACAAAATGTAAATGTTATTGCTTATTTCTGGTGAGTGTGAAATAAGAATATCAAGTTGTGTATTTTTTTTTTTTTATATTGAATGTTTTAGCATTAGTTCCATAACCTTTGATGCTCATTTTTGCAGCCATTAAGGAATCTGTGGTGGTTTTCTGAGTGTTTCATTTCTGGGTTTGGCAGTCAGTGCAAGAATGATATTAGTTAACGACTCTGATAGCTCTCTGTCTTGAAGTGCTTTTCAAAACTATTACAATGAAAAGGAGATGATCATAATAATGGAAAACAGTACACCTTACACTGTCTTTCTCTTTTAATGATTTTAATATATTCTATAACAATTTGATTACACATGTTTATTAACTTTTATTATAACTATATTTTTCAGCATAGTTCTCATTCAGCTTGAGCTGGTGAGGTTTTATTTTAAGTAACTGTAATTCTGAAAACAGCTAGCTCAAACATGTACCACTGTCTTTGGTATAAAATCATGATTTTTGAAAGCAGTTGCAAATCTTCAAGTTGATCTAAATAAATTATAAAAATAAACTTCTCTTTTGAAGTCCTTTAAAGCTGTTGCAACTATCCAAGTGAGAACAGATTATTTCTTTGAATGAGGATGACTGATCAAACCCTATTTGTCATTTAGTTCAAAATACCCCTCTAGCACCTCTTAACTCCTCGATTTCAAAAATTATGTAATTTGGTCACCTTCAGCTTATGACATTTATCTGTCCAACTTCTTCACTAGATCTCTTTAAAATGTAAGACAAAGAATCAGTGCAATTAGGGAACCTTGTAGCACTCCTTTGTTTTGGGATTTCACTGCAAGGAAAATGAAGTGATAGTTTTAGGGGATTTGTTTGGGTCCTTTTTTAGGTTTCTTTGTTGTTTTTGCTGGGTTGGGGTTTTTTTGGGTTTTTTTTTTACTTGGCTTTAGGTTGGGCTTTATTTGCTTGATGATTCAGTGGATTTTTTCATTTATATCCTTTCACATTCATTTGCATCCTTTCATAATCCTTGGTTTATATCTTTAATGCTTTTTTCATCATATTCTATTTAATAGCTCTTTGTAAATATATTGCAAAAAGCTAGATAAATTAGGTTGATTTAGAGTGCTGTCTCCCTCAGAAGTATTTGCAGAACTGTAATAGATTAGCTGTTACTGACTGGAATAATTTAGCTTATACTTTATTTTGACAGGCCTCCTAGTTGTTCAGTTTTCTATAATTTCTGTGATTTGACAGAAACCAATATAATGCTGAACATAGCATTAAGCAAATTTACTTCTGTATATATCCTGCTTATATCTAGGCCTGATTTGTATTAATGGTGCAGTGCTAATATCAGTCTAGTTTTGCATGTTTTTTCACACACATTCCAACATGGATGAACACACCCCCAAAAAATATACCTATCAGAACCCAAAATATTTAATTGAAATATTGCCTTGAACCGTGATTCATTTCAATTAGTTTCAACATAGCTATGAGGAAGGAGTTGGCAACCATGAAAGGGTTAATATTATAGTTATTTTTTTCAGATAAGACACGTTTTAGATAGATGAGTTGCAATACTGGTTTCAGTAAATGCCTTACTGTGAAGAGCAGTGCTTGACAACAGCTCTGATCTTTAATCCAACTATGTCAATGGTGGTCCATTGTGCTCCTTTCTGAGCAAATGGAACTTGAGAAATAAGCACTCTTCACATGAAATAATCTCCATTAAACATTACTCAGTTATAAAGCATTAATGTATGTAGATTTCTAGGATTCTGATAGAATGCTTCTTGAAATAATGAAAAAGTCTGAGAATCAGCAGCGTGCTAATAAAGATTTCTGTCTAACTGTAAATGTTTGTATATATATGTGTATACATATAATGTGTGCAAATATGTATGTATAAATAATGTGTGCAAATATGTATGTATAAATATGTGTGTGTAAGCATGTACAAACACACAAGTGTGCATTGCTACAGAATATGGATGTCCATACCTTTGTTTTGCTGATTTCTTTCACTGCTTGAATTTAAATCAAATTATGGCTTTGAAATATGCAATAATTTAAATCTGTGGCAGAAAAGAAATGTCTAGAAACTGACAAAGGAGAATATTAACAGAAATTATTCACTATACTTATTATTATTTAAGACTATTTCAGTTTATATAGTCCTTTCATAAGGAGAAAAAAATGTCTATCAATATCAGGTAGTGATAGCTTCATATATCAAATTTAATTTTTACCATGCAACTCCCACTGAAAACCACAAAAATTTTACATCTTTTTCTCTGTGGAGAATGAGACATTATATTAAAAGTTGCAATCTAATTTTAACATAGTTAGCCAGATCTTCATTATTGTTAATGTTTTTGATAACTTTTCACTGAAAGCAGACCACACTGACTACATAGCCAAATTCCATTTGCAACGTATTTTCATGAAGTTCAGTTTAGTCTACACCAAATTTGAGCTTAAAGATGCTGTAGGGGCTTTTTCCTTTCAAGTTGAGGAAGTCATCATCAATGGCATAAGTCCCACTTTTTTGTGTGGCACTTTGCTCACTGACTTCAGTGTAAACAAGATAATCCCTAACTTGCAAGGTATTTCAGCCTTGTAGCAGGCAACAGAATTTGGCAGATAATGTCACTAAATATTTATTACTCTTATTTTATTTTTATTGATTCTCACTACAGATACACACCAGTCTTTTTAGTTTATTTTAAGTTATTTTACATGCATGCAACAGGTTGCCAGAGTGCAGAGGTATTTTTAAAATATTTTCTCAATGCCCTTTGGACTCAACCATTCCCAATTTTTCTGTCACTTCCACAAGGTCTTTCTTGATTCCTGCTAGCCACTTAAAAGTACTTTTTCTCTCCTCTTTGCCTTCACTACTGTATCTAAAATTAGGATATGCAGATTCTGCAGAAATATTGTTCTGTCTTTCAGATACTCTAGAGCCTTCTGTTGTCAGCTTAACACCTACCTGGGATGACCTGGTAGGACAGTGCAAGGACAACACTTCTTTGGGATGGATATGCCATGAAATAAAATATTTTCTTGGAAACCCTACTTAAGAAAACGCAAGATATAGGCAGAGGAAAATCAAATATTTGTATACAGCTTTCCAAATCAAACAGCATGCTGATAAATCTTTTGGAAAGGACTGAGATCAGGAAAAAAACCTACATATTAGTTACTCGGTTTAGGTCAAACTGAAATCAGAAAGGCCACTATTTCTCTCACTGCATTGAGTCCTCTTGAGAAAGATATGTGTGTGGCACAACCAAGCAAAGACATAATGATGATTCACTTTGCCAAAACTGATTTTCTACAGTGTAGGAGTGTTACCTCAGCTTCCCACTTTAAGTGATCTTTGTTGGAGTGAGAAATCCCGAAGATTCAGGCCCAGGGGAGAATCTGGGCACAGGAATTGAATTAGGGCCTATGGACAAGCTGAGATACATGAAGTCATACCAAAAAGAAGTAGAAAAATAGAATTTAGCTTATGGTAGAAATATATGCTAAGTGCCTTAGGTTTTAAGAAGCTGCAGAAAAGAGACCTTAAACACAATTGTTATCGCAGCAGCCTTGTTTTTCACAGAATTTCTCTACTTTAGACAAAACGTAGATGGAACTGTACTGTTCCCATTTTTAGATAGAGTGTTCATATAAACAGAAAATATTGATAAAAGCAAAACACGCAAATCTGAGTAATTCGTATGTAAGGCTTATGTAAAATTATGACTGTTAGAATTAGAACAGGATAGGTTAAAAAAGAAAAGCTAGAGTCGTATACCTCTTCTATTGGATAATTAACAAATATGGTGGGGGTCCCAGTAAGTTTGGTTGCCTCCATCTTGAACTTCCTACAACTGAGACAAACTGCTGTTTGCCTGCTTCTGCCACTGCTGCTGCTGCTTGGCTTTCACATTTTACCCCTTCGAACTCTGCCTTCAGAAAACTATGGAACTACAATAAACAGCTTCAGCAGAACAGTGGCTCTCTCTGCTCTTTGGCCCCAGCCAGTTTTGGGGAGCCCCCGTCGAAGGTCAGCAGATCTTCATTGTCATGGAAGAGAAATAGTCACTTCTAGAATCTTGTCTAAAAATAGAAATTTATAATATACAGATGAATTCTATCTTTTGGGTGTTTTTTATTCGTTTCTTTGTTTTTTTCCTGTTTCTCATTGACTACAAAGACATCCTAGAGAAACTGAATCAGATTAATGTATCCTACTGTAAACATTTCTGACAAATTAATTCCACACTACAAATGTACATGTGCAATGCCTCATATTTATTTCACCGATCTACATTCATTTGAAAAGTAGTTGTTTTTACGCAGTCTCTTCTGGAGTTTTTCAGGGACATCATTTAGATCAATTTGTTACCTAAATCCCAAGTAATTCTAAATCTCTCAGAAGTTATTTCTCATCTGTGTTACTATGGACCTACCTTACAGATAAAGAATCATAGAACAGGTTGGAAGGGACCTCAAAACAGCACCTAATCCAAACTTCCATGGGAAAGGGAGGTTAGATGAGAATATCTAGTATCCTGTCCAACTGGATCAAATTTGTTGTCCTCCAGGACCCCCTGGTTCTTTTCATGTAACTGCTTCCCAGCTACATGGAACCTAGCCTTCAAGTGCAAGGATTTGTCCTCATTAAACTAGTCCACTCTTCCAGCCTGTCTAGGTCTCTCTGCAACCATGGCTCTCCCTTCAAACTTGTCCACATAATCACTCAGTTTAGTGTTGCCAACAAAACTGTTGAGGATTCTTTCAGTTCTATCATCCCAACAATTTTGAACAGCATGAGGCCCAGTATCAATTTTTGTGGGACTGCATTTGTGACAAGCTGCCAGTCTGAGTAAAAACCACCCTCTGAGTGCTGCCTGTTAGCTAATTTCATACCCATCTGGCAGACCACCCATCCAACCTGCATCTTGCCATTTCGCTCAGGAGAAGACTGTGGGTAATGGTTTCAAATGCTTTGCTGAAGAATAGGTAAACCATCTCCATCTATACAGAAAATGCCATTTTGTTGTAGACAGGTATCCAATTACTCTGCCATGATTTGCCCTTTTATAAATCTGTGCTGACTTTTCCCAGCCACCTGCTTCATTTGGTTTGTTCTAAATTCTAGGAGGACTCATCCCACTGCTTACCCATCCCCCCAGGGACTGGGGTAAGACTAGTGGTCTAGTAGTTTCCTGGGTCTTCTTTTGGGCTGTGCTTGAATCTGAGTGTGACATTTTACCTCTTCCAGTCATAAGGGACATACCCTGTTCTCCACCTCTTTTCAGATATTATAGATAGTGGCTTTGCAACACTGCCAGATATTTCTCTTAATGCCTTGGAGTGGATTACATCCAGTCCCATAGATTTATGCAGGCTGAGACCTTGCAAGAGGCTGAAGATCAGCCTTTCCTCCACTACTGGTAGGTCAACACATGTTGTCATAGCTATTTGACCCTGTGACAGTAGACAGAGGCAAATAAGGTATAGAGAACTTCTGACTCATCAGCATTAATAAATAGTTTCCCTGCCTGTGTAACACTGGGCCCTACATCTTCCCAGGGCTTCTGCTAATTGCTCATGTGTCTGAGCAACCCTTTCTTCTTGACATCTCTCTTGTCCAGTTTCAGTTCTAGCTGAACCTTAGCCTTCCTGACTGCACCGCTACATGTTTTTTCAAGGCTCTTTTTAGTCCTTATTGCCTATTTAGTTTCCTTTCCATAGCTAGCATGCTTCCTTTTTGCTTTTAAGCACATCCAAAAGCTCATAGGTAAGCCCAGGCAGTATTTTTTCTGCTTTCTTCTTTTCCCTTTTTGAGGGATGGACTGTTCTTGCCCCTCTTCAGCCATTCAGAAGGTTGTTTTTGAAAAACTCCCAGCACTCACAAACTTATTTGCCCTACATGGTTGTTTCTTTAGGAATTCCTTGTGACTGGGCTCTGAATATATTGAATTTGGCTCTTCCAAAATTCAGGGCCTTTTCCTACTCCTGATGTTGAGTGTGCTCAGCAGGATCTTAAACTCCACAACGTTATGATAGATGTACCCATGACTACCAGTGTTAATTATGTGGCCAAGTAAGCTGTCTCAGTTTGTGAATAGTAAACCTAGTAATGTGCTGTTCCTAGCTGGCAAGTCCTCAGTGACTTGCAGAAACCCGATGGGCAAGTTGTGCAACACCGTCTGTTTTCACAACAAGTAAAAGTAATAGAAGTTTTCCATCAATGAGGACCATGTTCTATTGACACAAAACTTCCTCAAGTGGCCAAATTAAGGTTTTGTTGGCCTCATCATCCTGACTGGAAAGTCATAAGATTCCACCTTCTTGATGATCCCTCTAATCTTGACAGGAATTCAATAGAATTTCTATGGTCTCCATAGCTCAACCTCATACACTCAATTTTCTCTTTTACATAAAGTGCAATTCCACCTTCTCCTCTTCCTTTCCTATCCTTCTGAAACACTTTGTAGCCCTTTTCCAGTAATGTGAGTTTTCCCAACAGTTTTTTCTGATTCCTACAACATCATAACACTCAGGGCATAGAGTTGCACTTCCTCCTATTTGAAGTCCAGAATAACTGCATTGGCATATATGCACTTGAGGTGGCTGGACTTAGTAAATTGTTCTTCAAACTTTTGCAAAGGCCAAGTTCTATGTTGGCCAATTTACTGTGAAGATGCACCAGCCTTTTCTAGATATGTGGATCCTATCTCTCCCAACTAGGCTGCATGCATCAAAAAATGTCCAGCAACTGTAAGCCCTGGTGATGACACCAGCCACAAATCCAGGTACTGATCCGGATAATTCATCAACTTCTGCCTGCACCCTTTTATCTGACTGGCAATTTAACTGACTAGTTGCACTGGGTTAAAAAATTATAAACCAACCCAAAATGTGTTAATATAGCTATTATTTTCAATATATTACAAACATTTTCCTCTGCATCACTGCCTGATATTTTCTACTTATTGTTTTCTTTTAACTTGTACTACTAGAATAAAGCAATACTTCACAGAGTATCACTGAGACATGCTCAGTGGTCCTCTGTAGTAAGGCTTTAATATTTTTCTCTCTCAAATGGAAGCCACTTGTTATCTGAGGTCACATTATTCTTCCCCTTTATGAATCAGCTCACACATGCAGGTTTCTGCTTCAATGATATCTGCAGCTGCTGAGCTCCTAGCTGATAGGAGAAATTCTGTTTCTTAGTCCCTAAATTCATGATCTTGCACTTTCTATTATGGCATTTTTTCCCATTTGCCTTATATCACTCTTCATACAGTTAATCCTCCATAGGATTCCAGTCCTCTTCTGTTTTAACTACATCTCAAAGATTTACATCATCTGACATTTTGTTAGCAAGTTCTGGATTTCAGTGTAATGAATTAAAATATTAATAACTGGAGCACTAGTCTACTATCAGGGTCTCCAACCTGATTCCCATTGCATCAAAATCAGTTGTCATTTCTTCTGGCTCTACTTTTAGTAGGGTATCATAATTTATAATATGTAGGCTTTATTTGCGGTAGCAGTAGGTTTTATTTTCTCAAATTATGTTTGGTTAATTACAATTTAATATTGAAGTAAAAGAAAGATTCGTTCAGTGCTGTACATACAAAAGTATTCTTTTTCTGGGGTTTTCAATTAGCTGCCAACTACATTCTTTCAAGTTTGAGTGAATAAAAGCACACCAACAGAAAAACAGTGAAAATGAAAGCAATTACATGTATTCAGTGACTTCATCATCGTGCTTTTAGAAATATTGAACTCATGCAAGTAGTCAGAAGGAGATACAGTGTGCTCTTACTGCCAATTTAAAACCGTGAAAGAATCACTACAAAGAAATCCACAGAAGAGAAATTACCTGTGCAGAGCAAATTCCTCTGTGACTGACATGGGAAAGAAAGCTGCTAGCATATAGCACCACTAATGTTATTAATCTAAGTGACAAGCAAGAAAATAAAAGATAACAATAGATGGTGACAGTGCACACCATGAGCAATGAATCAATTTACCTTGACACTGATAGTATAGAAAGGACATTCATCTGATCACATGGTTAAATACCATGTTATATTCATACAAAGGTGAGGCAGCACAGCTTTTTATGTTTCTTTTTTTTTAACGTGAAAAAAATATTCCTTCCTTCCTTCCTTCCTTCCTTCCTTCCTTCCTTCCTTCCTTCCTTCCTTCCTTCCTTCCTCTTCCTTTTCTTTTCACAGAAACGCAGAATAACTGAGGCTGTGAGAGACCTCCAGAATCTACTTGATCAATCACAAGCTCAAAGCAGGGTCACCTAGGGGCATTTGCTCAGGACCCTGTACAGACAGTTTTTGAAGATCTCCAAGGATGGTGACTCTAAAATGTCCTAGACAACCTGTGCCAGTGCTTGGTCACCCTCACTGAAAAAAAAAAAGGACTTTCCTGGTGTTCATATGGAACATTCTGTGTTTCTGTTTGGGCCTATTGCCTCTGTCCCTCTCTTTCTCTCCCTTCCACCCCTCTTCCTTCCTTTCTTTTATTCTCAATCTTTCTCTCTCTTGCTTACTTGGACTTTCTGGGGATTTAAAAAAATTTTTAAAATAATTTCACTGTCTTTGGATAATTATTAAAGTGGGTTTGGTTTTTTTTTTATTTTGACAGCTTTCTGGAAAAACACACGGTGAAAACGTATTCCTCATCAATGCCATCATCTTCATCACATCTTCACTATCATGAAACAGGGAGATTCTGAAGAATGAGAGCATTTTGTCACAAAATTTTTAGTTCATGCACTGTGATGACCAAAGTACTTTACTCAAAATTGCAAAATCACACATTCACCTAAAATGTAACTTGGACCATCCTTCTGCATGGTTTCTGCTTTTTACAGCACTCTCCTGGGAGGGAAAAATATTTATTTGTGTTGAAGAAATGAAACTTACTGGCTTCAGAGTGAGTTCTGTCATCCTGAAGATATTATATTTAAGCTAGATGGTGACCCAACCAGCTCCTCTAGCTGTGCTTTAAAACAAGAGCAAAATGTGTTGCCTATAGCAGTGCCTATGCTGCAAATCCTAAGAAAACCTTAAGTCAGGATATCTAGTACTTAGTTTCCAGTGATTTAGCTGGAAAATTTATACAGAAAATGGGTTTGTGTTTGTTCTAAAGAGGCAGAAGAGGCCTGCACTACAGTCTTTCTCTTGTGTATTCAGTAAAATATCCTCAGCATTCTGAAGCAGATTTAAATGAAACAGATCAAGAATACCTTGTCCATTATTGACTAGTACCATTGGACTCAGGAAAGAGTTTTTATTTTCCCTAGGTTTTACTACTGTTCCCCAAATACACACATTTACTATACTTATTATCCATATTGCACTGGTTTAGAGGTTTTCTAATCATTTTGACAGAAGGGTGAATGTTTTCTATTTTTACAGCCATAATTTCTTTTTAATAATCATTACTTCTTATATTATTTCACAAGCTTTAATTGTTTTGCATTGTTAGGGGGCACCAGGGGATAACCTGTGCTTCCTGGTATTTTCCTTTATTGTAATAGACTATTAACCTTTTTAGGCTACTAACATATTTACATATTTTATGTTCTTTTTATGAGAAATTGCTGTGAGAACTCCAGTTGACCCCTGCACTGAAAATATCATTCTATTTTCCCCATAGATCAATCTCCCTTGAATAAATCAGTAACCCTTTTCAGAACTTCCTGCTTTACCTAATTTTGAAACAATACTTAAACCTAATTATTGTTTTTCTCTTTAAAATATTCATCATGGGACCATATTTTTGAAAGGAGCTACTGTGTTGCATTCTTTTTTAATTACAGCCTGCTTTCAAAATTAATCATAAGGAAAATAATATTTTACCAGTAGAGGGAGATATAATACTAGCAAAATATTTTTTTAAATATGATTTATTACTTGCTGGAGGGAAAAAATCCATTATTAGGATTTCTTTGTGTTAATTGACCACATCTTGACAAATATTTCCGGGGCTGCAAAAATGTAAGCATCCAAATGGTTATATTAATGCAATATTTAAAGCCCAAGATATTTTCTGGAGACTGAGAATGCTCATAACAACAAAAATTTCATCAGATCCACTGGGATTGACATTAGATCCTTTGTCACTAATTTCCTGCATACATTAAATTAACAGGTAGTGCATACACAAGTTATGTGAAGGGGTCCATATTTCAGAACATGGGTTTCAGAATATGAGCTGGAAAACTTTTTTATTCCAATAAAATCATACTAACCTTATTTCCATTGCACTTAGAAAATTGCATTAAACTATTTGTAGTTTTTTATAATGTGATTAGAGGCTCTGCCTTTCAATAAAGTGAGATAGGCCTGTGCAAGAAAATAAGCCATCAAGCTCACACTGCCAAAATTACACATAAGCTACCTTGCCCCTAAAGTTTAGGCAGTTACACAGTTTCTTGACTCCTAATTTAGAGTACCTTTGTAATTCAACAATTTTTGGATCTTAGTATTTCTCTCCTCCCTTTTTTTTTATTTTAGCTGGTTGGTTTGCTATATCTCTGCAACAATGTCTTTCTTCTGCAATAAATTGCATCACACAGCCTCAGGAGCATTAAGGACACAAATGACATCTCTAAGTACTGCCATAAAAATACAAACCAGCAACATATCCTTTAAGTAGAAAATAGATTACATACACTTACATGTTCAAGTACCATCTTACTGTCTACAGTACTTGAAGGGCTACATCAGGATTCTCATGGGACAATACTTTAAAGGCTTGGATTTTGAGCTTCACGGATGGACACATATTTCAAATGAAATCTGTATGCAAATACGATAGAACTGTATTCCTCTGCATTCCTTCTCTTTTCCCTCTTTTGCTAAAACAATGGAGGTTATTTTAATTATATCAGGAAGGAAAAGACTAAAAGGAATTTTTTAATGAGAAATTCTCTAAAAAATTAGCATAACAACAATAGCAGCGATACAATTACTATCCTTCCTATACTATCTATGAAAAAACTTAACTTCTAAAAGCAGAGGAAGTTAATTTACCATCTTTACTACTTTATACATATAAGCATGGCACATAGAACTTCTTTATTCCTGATGTCTTCTTGTTCTTGTCCAGGTTTTTTCAGCTATTAGGCATTTCATGCAATCTATCATAGAATAGAATTTAAATTGATACAGTTTTAAACTCCATACCTAGGGAGGGGTTTTTTAAAAGGAAATTCCACAATTCTCTGCAGAATCATTATAATATAAGAGAAAAACCATCCATATGGTGGCATACAGATTAATAGAAAATGTTCACCTCTATGACCTTTCAACTTTAAAGGCATCATGCATTATCTGAAGCAAACTTTGTTCTATTAGCAAGTAGCTTATAAAAATTGTTGTTTTACAATCTATGCTGCCTGGAATAAAGAAGCTTTCTTTGGATAGCTCTTTTCACTTTTAAAACAACCAGAATATCAAAAGCAGCAGAACTGACGGATCTTTCAACAACCTGTCATGTTACTTTGTCTAGTATTCTCTGTTAGTACTGCAGGGAGAAGTAGAAGATAAAATTAAAAAGTGGTGTACAATGTCTTATGGGATTCTGTTTTTTAAAATAATTATTACATAACAGCAATAAAAAATAGTTCTGACTCCAATATTTTTATGTGGGCTATTTTTATCTTGATATCAATATAACAGCTTTAATAGCCATTTTTAGTACATTTCAGAAAATACTATTTGGAGCTTGGAAGAAAAACTAAAATGTTGCCTGAATTATGCCTGTTACCAAGAATGTTCACAATAAGATAAATTATATACACAGAGATGTACATTAGAAAAGCCCATTAACCAACTAAAAGGAGACTTGTTACAATTATGCTATATAAGATAAATTAGCATATATTTGATTTGCTTGTACTACTTATCTATCACTGACAAACATATTACGCAAAAGTACTGTTCACTTAGCAGCTGATTTGATTAAAGCTGCAAATACTGCATCTAAGCATTGCTGAAGAGTAACCTTTGTTGCTTAGTAACACCACATAAAATCCAAGTGGTGACATAGAAAGCTAGAATCCTGCTGACTATTAATCACTGAATTTGCTATGCTTATGAACATTTTGCTTAGTTTGGTTTAGTATATTTTTACTAGTTTTAATATTTTCTCATGACATTCACCATCAGCATTATCACAGTCATTTTTACATTAATATGCATATATTATTATTAGGTCTTATATAATAGCATGCAGCACGGTTTTTTTAAGGAATGAAAAGAAAAATTCTAGTATACAATTAAAATGGGGAAGAAAGAGCTTTGTCTTCCTATACAGAACATGGAAAAGAGAGTATATTTTATCAAACACAAACATCCTTATTACGGAGTGATGGGCAAAAAAAGTTGTGCTTCTAGTACTATGATTTTATCTGATTAGCAAATGGTACTGAAAATTTAGCATCCTGAAATTTCAGTGTTGTATTCTTTATTGGAAGCTGCCTAAGATATAAAGGCAAAAATCTTATACAGGATTTTGCAATTAGGATTTGGAAAAATTTGAATTATTTGCATGGTGAGTTTAAAAATAGATCCCTCACTCATAATTCTTGCTAAGTTATTGGGTTTTCAGCATTTATATTAAGAGACCTGAGGGGCTTTGGTTTCGCATCTGAGTAAGCAACCTGGGACCACATCAAAAGACTCAATTTCCTTCAGATTCTAGAAGTTAAAATGTAACAGAATGCTAACTCCAGGTGGAGAAAGCATCACCATTCAGTTACCCTGTGTGGAGGAGGTGTTTGAGAACCATAACCCCTTCCCCTAAGGGACAAATAGTTACTGCATTGTGAGAAAACATAGACTTAAATTAAGGTGGTGCGATCATACACTGATATACAACTTGAGTTGGGATTTCAACTATAAATAACTGGAGTTTCTAAGTTGGTCATAGAAGTTTGCTAAAGGTTAAACAGTAATGCACAAGGTATAAATTTACAGAATAATCTATTGAAGTTTTTTTGAAAAACCGGCTCACAGAAGAACAAGTACTGTACTTTGTGAGTAAAACATTGACTAATATATATATACTATGACTAAAATATATATACTATGTATATAAATATTTCTTAATATTTTTGTCATATTTGACAAGGAAACCCGACAGGATTGCAACCTGGATGGGTGATGTACAACAATGATATGCAAATTGAAAACAATGAATCTAAAAAAAAATGCGCCTATGACAGAATAGCATGATAACCTCCCTTAGAGAACTCCGGAGAACCAATGCATCACACTGTGTGAATAAATCTGAAAATTATTTGATAAATATTGATACGTATAAAGAGAACAAAAATTGAAATATATACACATATATACCCGAGTTTGCTTGGTCTTAAATCATATAAGTTTTTAGAACAAATATTTAAGGAAGAATTATTAAAGTCTTGAGGAATCAAATACACATAATGTGAGCTTACATAGAGCATACAGTATCACCTGACAAAGAGGTTTTGTTGTATTAAAGAGAAAATTTAGACTGTGGAGAAGTCATATTTGGAATTTATTGAGGATTGTGAACAGTCACTGTATCTCAGTCTTGGATTCTGACCTTGGCTCAAAGGTTAAAGTGAGGTAATGAAATTAGATGATATCACAAAGTTGGCAGTCATTTTGAATAGAGGGGAGCAGTGAAATATGACACATAAATAAATGAATAGCCTTAGAGAGTGAAGTAATAGGGCATGGGGGAATTGTGAGAACAAAGTGAAAATCCATTCATTTAGGCACTCAGAACAAGAATCTGTAGGACACTCTTGGGCCTGCAAACAAGCTGGAATTTTCTCAGCTGGAAACAAGAAATTAATTTTAAAAAGGTATATATCTGTTTATAAGGATGATAGTAAATCAATAATGGAATAAAGCTGTAAAAACAGCAACTATGGTCCCCCGAATCAGTAACCAAAATACTTCCAGCTGAGTAGAAATAGTAATACCTCTGTGCAAGGCATCAGTGAGACCTCAGTTAGAGTCAGTGTACAGATATATAATTACCCAAAGTGAGAAAGACCATGGGCTACCTTGCAGAATTAAACAATTAATTAATTAATTAATTATAAATTTTAATTTGAAAAAGAAACTAGCTTATCACAATGTACTTAGCAAATGAAGATTCACTCAGATTTCTTTTCTGACTGCTGTGATTTTTCAAAAATGATGGCAGTGGCTTAACAACCTAGCTGAAATTAGATTTGCCTGCTACAGAATGAGGATGGTCACTTCAGAAACAGGAACAGGGACAAGGCAGAGATGTTTAGTGCATTCTTTGCCTCCATCTTCACCACATGACAGACTAAGGGGGGGTCTCAGTGCTCTGAGCTGGAGGATCATGACTGGTGAGAATTACAAACTCCCAGTTGACCTTGAGCTTCTGTGGATCTGTTGCTCCAGATGGATCCCTATAAATCGGGAGTCCTGATAAGATTCACCTGAGAATACATAGGGCTGGCTAATGTCCTAATGAGGCATCTCTCAGTGATTTTTGAATGGTCTTGGAAATTTGGAGAGGTCCTGGTTGACTGGAAGGTAGGTAATTTTTGCCCCAGTTTTCAAAAGAGGCAAGAAGGATAACATTGGATACAGGTCTGCCAGTCTCACTTCAGTGATGGTAAAATTATGGAGAAAATTATTCTGGGAGCCATTGAAAAACACCTCAAGGACACTGTAATCGTAGATCACAGTCAGCATGGCTTCATTCAGGAGAAGTCCTGCTTCTTGAACTTGATTTCTTTTTATGACAAGGGAACCCACCTAATTGATCAAGGGAAGTCAGTTGATGCAATCTTCTCAAATTTCAGTAAAGCTTTCAATGCTGTCTCTCACAGGATCCTTCTGGACAAAATGTCCAGCAAGCAGCCTAATAAACACATCATATGTTGGGTGAGCAAGTGGCTCTTGGGTTGGGTACAAAGGGTTACAGTGAATGGGGTGACATCAGACTGTCACTAGTGGAGTTCCTCAGGGCTCCATCCTCAGCTCTGTGCTCTTCAGCATCTTCATAAATGTCATGGATGCAGGACTGGAAGGGATACTGAGAAAGTTCACAGACAACACAAAACTGGGAGGAGCTGTTGACTCCCTTGAGGGCAGGGAGCCCCTGCAGAGACACCCCGACAAATTAGAGAGATGGGCAATCACCAACCATATGAAGTTCAACAAGGGCAAGTGCTAGATTCTGCACCTGGGTTGGGGCAGCCCTGGATATATGTACACACTGGGGAATGACATGCTGGAGAGCAGCACTGAGAAAAGGGACCTGGGGGTCCTGATTGATGGCAAATTGAATATGAGTCAGCAGTGCCCTGGCAGATAGGAGGGCCAACCGTGGGTGCAGCAGGCACAGCATCACCGGCTGGGCAAGGGAGAGGATTGTCCCACTCTGCTCTGCACTGGGGCAGCCTCACTTTGAGCCCTGTGTGCAGTTTTGGATGCCGATACAAAAAAGATACAAAGCTATTAGAGAGTACCCAAATGAGGGCAACTGTCGAGGTGACCAAGCCCCCTTGTGGGCTGTGGCCATCCGATGCCCACCAAGTCCTGGCCACCAATGGTGGGAGTACCAGGGGGCCGGGGTGGATCCAAGGGTGGTGCCGAGATCTAGGGTCACCGCCTCCACCTAGAAAGTTCTTCCCTGTTTGACGCCCCATTGGCTCCCTGTTCTAGTTCCCTCCTCCTTATTATCCCCATTGGTTGCTGTACTGTTGATCCCACCCCTGTTGTTGTACCCTTTTGGTTGTTTTCCTTTTCTCCACCCCTTATTCCCGTACTATAAGAACCCTGGACCCTCCCCTCAGATTGTTTTTTTTCCCTGGACCCTCTGGAGCATTAAAACCCCTGGAACCCACACAAAGGACCCCTCCTACTTCTTTGCCTCTGTGGATGTGCGCTTTCATCAGTGGGTTGGGACTTGCTCCTTTAGCTGAGGAGCCCGCAGGAAGCAACTGCAGCAGCCCTATCAAGATAAGGGAAGGACTAAGTGCAGGAAGGATGCTGTGCCTCCTTGGGCAACCCAACAGCACCAGGCAACTAAGACGCTGAAGAACCTTGAGGGGAAGCCATATGAAGAGCAGTTAAAGTCAGTTGGCGTCTTCAACCTGGAGAAGAGGGGAGAAGACTGAGGGGAGACCTCATTACAAGCTACAGCTTCCTCACGAGGGTAAGAGGAGGGGCAAACACTGATTTCTTCTCTGTGGTGACCAGTGACAGGACCTGAGGGAATGGCCTGAAGTTGTGTCAGGGGAGGTTTCAAGAAGCATTTGGACAATGGTCTCAGGCATATGGTGTGATTCTGGGGCTGTCCAGGGCCAGGAGTTGGACTCTGGTGATCCTAGTGGCTCCCTTCCAACTCAGAATTATTCTGTGATTCTCTCAAGTTAAACTCACTAGGGGAAAACTCCAGCAGCTGATCCTAGACCATCCACACTGCTTAGCTCCTTGACTCTAATTTGGAATTCTCCAACTAATTTTTTCCAACAAAGCCTTGCCATTGTTCTGGAGGTAGTTCATTCCTGTGTCGCGGCCCTGGGGTGTCGGAGAAAGGGCTGACCCCGTCTGGGGCAGAAGAGGCTCCGAGGCGACAGCCGCGACAGCGTCAGAGAGCGTCCTCGCTTGCAAGAGCACTGGGGAGTGCTGCAGCCATGGTGGTAGAAGGCGGGGGAGCGATGGGAGAGCCGCCGGAGACAAAGAGTCAGGAGAGGTCTTTGGGTGGAGTGCCAAGGCCTTTATTAACCCGAAGGGGTCCAGGAACCAAAGACAGAAAATGGTGGACAGCCACTTACTTATATAGGTTACATGGGGATCAAGAATGACCCAATCGGGGTACAAAACATAGGGGTAGTGAGACAGGATTGGATAAAAGCAACCAATGGGGTAACGGATTGAAAGGTAACCAATCAAGGGGTGAATTAGGGGGAACTTTCCAGAAGGGTCCCTTGATTGGCAAGGGGGTGGGTACAAGGGGTGGCAACCGACAGCTCAGGGGCGGAACAGGGGTGGGTACAACTGGGTGATTGAAGTTTCAAGGGGAGGAGAAAGTAGTGAGTTCTCGGGCGGTGTCCCCGGGGTCTTCATCATACCAAGTAATTGCCTGTGGCAATTCAGGTACAACGGGGCACACCGCCACATTCCTGCAACTACTTTTAAACGTCAGTATGGTCAACACAGAATCAGGTACCATTTGACCTTTCTCACTTTTTGTCAGAAAATCTATCAGAAGGCTTTGCACCACCACACTAGCAATATTTATACTGAGTTTTATACATCAGGTTTATACAGTATAGCCTTTTTTGCTAAGGCTATATGGTCTCAAACTCTCTGACTAAATTTTTAATAAAAAACCCCCAAAACAGCCTATGTAGCAAAACTACATCGTTTTCTAGAGTCACAGCAGCAGAACATCAAACCTAATGCTCTACAGTACTCTTGCTCTAAAGTTTGTGGATATACCTGTTTGTATTCTATCTGGCCACAAGTAAAAAGTTGATGCCCTGGAATAGATGTATTTAACAATACAGGCAGAGCCAGAGTTAATATATTTGCTGTCTAGAAATGCACCAGGTAAGATCCTTTATGAAAATGAAAATAAACGTTTAATTCTAGAACACAGTGGGCACAAACTATGCATCGTCTCAAATACTCTGGAGCTTAAAAGCAATTATTTAACAATGACACAAGTGAAATTCTGGAGCAGCAACCTAAAGGAAACAGTGGGCTTAAGAGACACTAACAGTTTTTAGAAAAACATAATGGTTTTATGAAAGCTATTTCATGAGGTTATTGTCTGCAATAGAAAGAGACAGGACTAAACAATAAAGGGAACTATTCTCAGGCTGATGTTTGGAAAATGAAGCAAATTCATAATTGAATGGAAAGCTAATTCTTTATGTCACAAAGATACATATGGTTCTGATTTTAAAGTAGCACTAATGGAGAAAGAACTTTTTGTCTGGCCTTCCCCAAAGATTTTTAAGTGTACTTTATCTGTCTACACGCTGAGCATCTCTTCCACACCGTAGTTACTAGAACTTTCTTCATTGCCAGTAGAGACCATTCAAAACTATTTTGCCACACTTCAGGTGCCTCATCTCAGACCCACTCTCTGAAGGAACATGTCTTACTGATTAAAATGTGAACATGTATAGTACAGTTGCCTAAATTTTTTTTTTACATACAACTACATAAAGTCAGATATCACTAAAGAATAAATGTTTCTGAAAGATGCATTTGAAAATGTGTGAATAGAAACTTCTCAGATACTCATCATTAACAAAAATCAGACTGGAGAGGAGAAGGCTTTGGGGAGATCTTATAGCAGCCTTCCAGTACCTAAAGGGAACTTATTAGAGAGATGGAGAGGGACTTTTACAAGGGCAGTTAGTGACAGGACAAGGAGGAACAGTTGCAACCTAAAGCAGGGTAGGCTTAAATTAGATACTGGGAAAAAATTTTTCACCGTGACAGCCATGAGGCACTGTTGCCCAGAGAGTTTTGGATCCCCCATTTCTGGAAATGTTTGAGACCAGGCTGGATGGGCCTCTTTAGTAACCTGGTCTGCTGGCAGGTTCCCTGCCCATAGGAAGGGGATTGGATCTAGATGATCTTTAAGGTCTTTTTCAACCTTATCATTCTATGATTCTATAAAAAAGGTGGTCATTAGTGACAGATTCTATTTACTTCCTTTATTTCTCATTTCTATTTTTCTTTTCTAAATATATATGTGTGTGTGTGTGTGTGTGTGTGTGTGAGTGTGTGCATCTGTGTGGGAAATTTTAAATTATCATTGCCACAGGATAAATACTTTGAATGTGACACAAGATATCACTTTGCCCATCTTAAAATTATAACTGTTCTCTGCATTTTTAGTCCCCAAAATTTCAGCAATATGATAAACTGAAATTTGTATCTCCTGCAGCAATTTTGGAAAAGAAAATGAGACTAATAAAGAAATCTTTAGAATCCTTCCTGGTTTTAAACAAAATTTTTTTGGGGGAGATTTGCATTGACTGTCTGGAAGTGCAAGATTATCACAATGACCACTCATTACATAAGATTATCTAAAATGCGAACTGTTCAAAACACAGAGGATATAAAATTTCTCATTGGCTGCAATAACTTCCTCTCTTCCAGGAACAATGATCAATCTTCTAAACTCTTGAATTTGTGTACCTATATAAAATGTGATTTATTCTTCCATTTTTTATTTCATTATTTCACATCTCTTTCATTTCTTACAAACATTAAAAAAAAATATTGAACTTTCAGATGAAAGAGCCACAATGACCAGAATTCTGTCTAGAAGGGTGAGCAGCACAGAGTGCTGGAAATATCGGGACAGAGAACATGAGGAACAGTACTGAACAGCATTCTCTCAAGGTGTTGTAAATCATGCTTCTGACACTCAGTGATTCAGAGGTGCTGACTTCATATTGGTAGAATTTTTCCTCTATGAATTTATGCAAGAACTGAATGCAGATAAGCACGAGGGCACCTATATTGTATTAGACTTGCAAACCAGCTTTGTGTTATCTTGTTGTGAAAGGACCCACACAAAGAACCAATAACATGACATACAAACACAATGATTTTCTTAATTACTCTTCTAGGTCTGAGTTATTTTCACCTTTTTTGCCTTCAATGGATTTACTTATGAATCCAGTTATCCCATCTGGATTCCATTTCTTGTTGTTAAACCTTTAATGGACATAAGCTTTAAGCATTTTACAGTGCGTATTTGGCACTGAGTTCTGCTTTCTGGAAAGATTCAGCCTTCAGTTCTCCACTTAGATGTTATCAGTTTAATTTGATATTCCTTATTTAATATATTAGAATGAACTTTTGACTTATCCATATTGTCTTTTCATCAGACTTAGAATTGTAGATTTCTTTGTTATTCTCCTCACTTACCTCTTTCCAGTCAGGGAAGTTTTAGCACTCATACCTCAAGTGAGAATTGTTTTGTGACTTCGATCATCTTTCTTCATCGCCATATTCAAGATGTGTTTGAAACAGGAATTTACACATTTGCCTTTATTTTTTGACCACTACTGAACAGGTGCCAGTTTTTCTTTCCTACAAGGCCTTACCTTGAAGATAATAGCCAGTGCAAGGTGCATATGTCATATGTTTGCTTTTTTCCCAACCACTTTGTACTTGTCTACATTAAACTTAATTTTCCATGCTGCTGCAACTTTCTTGATGTCATAAACTCTATTTTTGGTCTTTCTGCAGTTCTGCATGGTCTGGCTGTATGTCCTCATTATATAGAATGACTCCATATTATCAGCAATTTTTTGCACTTACTGCTCACATCTAGTTCATTTATGAATATGTAGAATGGCACAAATTACAGGACAGATACTTGCTTTTCCTGAAGAAAATTTCATTATTGTCATTTGCTACCTGTGAAAACAGAAAACTAAAATGACAGATGTATCGGGGCTGTAAATGGACGAATAAATATGACATTTATAAAGCTATTTAACTACACTGCAACGAGTCTTATTATTTCTACCAGTATAACAGTGTTGGATGGATGCTAACCTGAGAGGAGAACTTTTTTGTCTATTTAGAAATTTAGTTTTCCATGAAAAAGTGGTATGAAACCAGAATGCCAACAATAACCAGTTTAAAACAATTGGGGGATGAAAGATCTCAAAATTTCTAGATTCAATAATTTTCATCCCCGTTACCTAAGTTAAATTGGAGGATTTTATAATGGCTTTTGATGATGATTTCTTTCATACTGCCCATTACACACTGGGGTGTCCTTAAATAAATTGTGTTAAGTGCAGCCACAATGCAACAGTGATTTGTGGGTCCCATATCAATGCGAGAAGTGAAAATACATTTTAGGTAAAACATGAGACAAACACATTCTAAAATTATAGTGTTAACAGTCCTGTTCTTATTATAATTTTTATGCTTTTTTTTTTTATTGAGTAAATTAGTTCCATCCAGTTTCACCTCTGCATAATTGTATGCTAAACCAATTCGTCATTTTTCTTTCAGCAAACTGCACTGCCATGGCTGTGCAATGTGCACAGTACATCTATACTTCGAGTAACAAGGTCTGTAAGAGATTTTTGTAATCCATTATTGGTACATTGTAATACTACTTAATAGCATAACACATGTTTTAAGCCTCTTCCAGCTGGCATGGTCAGCTTCTACTAACTCCCAAGTTCCCAGATAATGTGAATTTGATGATCGCGCTCTGTCGCAGAGATACAGGAGCGCATAGCAATGGAGCTAATCACTGGTTGTGTATCTATAATGTTCCTATAAAAATTTGTCACAATGACACCGATAGAGAGGGCCTGACTCTCATTTAAAATGCCAACTCTCTTTTTCTCTGCTATTGCAATCCTATTTAACACAAAGCAGAGGATTCTGATGAGCACTAGCAGGAAGGCAAATCAGGTCAAGATGATGTAAGAATATGGGGAAACAGTAATGGGCCTTATTTTTTTTTTATTTTTGGCAGACATAGCAGTGATTTACATGTGTACACAAGCATCTATCTGGTCCTTTCTTTCCAGACAGTTTTTTAAAAATTTGTGTCTTTCAAGTATCACAAGACACTGTAAGATGAATGGATTGAAAGAACCCCTATCAATTAAAAAAAGAAGCTTTTTCAAACTGACATATGCATGATGCAATAAAGAAAATTACTGGGGAAAAAAAATTACATTAAGTACATTGAAATCTTGATTCATAGAAGAATCTTTTATATTCAAGACACATACAATATATATATTAACTTTATTTTCCATTAGTTATTCTTTTGCTGATTCAGCATTCTGGATCAAAAGAAGGTTTTATAAATTGACCACATAATTGGAAAGTTGCTACATTTAGTCCTAACGTGCCTCTGCTAAACACAGTATGCTATGTTGGGGCTTCCTATTTATTTTTGAAAAAAGCAAAATTAAAATGCAATCAATTAAATGCAAAGACTCAAATAAGAGACCTGCGGTAAGGATTCTGTCGGGATATTTTTATGTAGCATTAAGTTGTTTCTAAGGCCTTCCCAGTTTCAGCTATGTACATATCTTCATCTTGATTCATCAACCAGATTCACTATATAATTCAAGGAGATATATGTTACTTCCAAAACAAAGTTCTTCTAACCCTTTTAGGTATCTATACTACAATGAGATAAAATGTGTTCCAGAAGTTCCCCTTTTTATTCAAGGAATAAAACCTCTGTCAGAAAAGCTGAGACGTAGCTGTCCGCATTATAAAAATTTAAAGGTAGATGAGGTAAATCCCACTATATTTGACTTATTTCAATGGAAAAGAATATGAATTGCTACATAATTCTCACTAAGCATCTGGTGTTGTGGAAGGAAATTATATTATCCGTTGCATTAGAAATAGTGGAGGTAAAGATAACTTTTGGCTGCACATGATCCTATGAAATATTGCATCTATTTCCTCTATGCTACAGCATCATTTTTAAAGTGAAATGAGTGTTAAGATTCTGCCTGGAGAAGCCTGAAGAGGAAGACAGTTGCATGAGTTATTCCTGCTCCATTAAATTAAAAGTGCCTTGAGCCTGTGCTCTGACTGTGGTCACATAATGATTTCCATACTGGTAAACATGCTGAGACGCAGAGCATCAGTAGATGCATCAATATTAGATTTTGACAAAGGTCTCTGACCCACAGTAACTATGGAACCATGTCTAGGAGTTGCATGGAAAAGTGCTAGTAAGAATGGAAAAAGATGAGGCCAAGGTCTGTTCAAGTCCCAGTGTCATGGAATATCCCCTAAAACTACTTGTACCACTGGCATATATATTCTTTTAGATCCCATAAACACCTCTGAGACATACTTATAAAATGGGAATAATGACTGCATCATACTTTTTTATGCCTTACCACATTTCTAGCTTGCGTTTTAGATATAAATATAGTGGGAATGGAGAGTGCTTCCAGACTCACTCGGTATTTACTTGTTTATTCACTCACAAGAAATAACGACCACTTATTTTTATATTCACAAACCCATTCAATTCAATCTATCAGAAAGAGGGGAGAAGGAGACAGGGAAAATGTTGATGTGTCTCCTGATAAGGGTTGCCATTATTCACCACATTAAAGATGAGAAAACAATACAAGTCAAAAGGGAGGTAAAAATTAAAATAATAATTCAGGAAATAGAATATTCTGGTGAAACATCAAGGGTATGGGTATTTTCAGAACTTTGTGGCATACACCACAAACATTCACACACTGTAGAACCTAAATCTTGATCATTTTTGATGGGAGAAAATGATTGGCTGGAGAGAAGAAAAAGAAATTATTGATAAATATAAAAAAATTGCAGCACAAATGTATCTTCAGATAAGAAGTTGCATCAAATTAAAGCCTCTTAGGAAAAATGAGCTCATACATACGATTTCTAGAATATCATATGTCATATTACAGAATAGTTTTTTCCCTGTCCATAGCTAAAACACCTAAGATGTTCAGTGCTCATCTATTCCTTAAAAATTGCATCAGTTACCAATATTTTTCAATCATAAAGTGATAATGGTTTTACCAGAGTACTTTTTGGTAAGTTTTCTTTTTTGCTGTTCAGCGTCAGACTTTAACAGGAAGTATAGAAAAATATAGAGAGTGTACAGTAGGGTTTTTATAGGGTTTTTAGAATGACTCTCATTTTTTTCATAAAAAGGTAACTTGATAGATAGAGTATTTTAGAAGAGTTTGAGCCAAGTTCCTGTTTTCAACTCCTCTAGAGCACTTTCCAGTAATTATTTTTAATATTCTTTGCTTATTGAGGGAAAGTAGTAACTAAAGTTTTAGGTGTATAGCTTATTAAATGAAATATATTTTCTGAGTATTATACTGCAGCAAAATTTCACAATCCTTCCTTTTTTTCTCACTGCTACTATACATTTATTTTCTTGGTGACATGAGGGATTTTTTTGGGTTTTTATTTCTTTATTTTGTAGTTGGGTTGTTTTGTTGGATTTTTTTCCCTGGCATTATTTGTAATACACATTTAAAAGTAATTGGATACAAACATAAGAAACATCTTATCCCTGAAGTTTAGCATTTATACTAAATCTATAGTGCAGGTTAAAAAATGGATAAAATAGTTAAGCTATTAATTTACAGTCCAAAATTTTTAAATAAAACCTAGATTTTTAATTTTAATAGTATGATCTTTTCCCACACTTATAAAAATTACTTGTTCTTGGTTTCTAGGTTATCCATGAAGGTTCTAGGTTAGAACTGAGTTTCTTTGAATTAAAATGGGACATATTTATTTTTCCTAATACAGTAAACATAATGATTAGCATGATGAAACATCTTCCCAAAAACACTGAAAATCCTGTCTATTAGGTAGGGGTTTGGGGTATCTTTAGCAAAAGTCCCTTAGGAATAACCTGTATAAACATTTAATCCTAATGATTCTAGTCTTCTTTAGAAGCATATTTTCCAGATGATATTGCAGGGCTGTCTTCCAGCTCATTTCAGCGGGAATCTGAATTAGGCCTTACGAGCTCTTTTTTATTCGAGTACTCTATTTCACCGTATATTTACACACCATTCATGACACCGCTGACAGAGCAGGGACAAAATAGTTTCTGAGATAAATTTTTTAGAAGAGAAGGAATCTTGTCCTGCTCACTGGGATATAGAAAGCTTTCCAGCCAAAGCCTGAAGTGCTGGCTTTGGACCTCTTGATTAAATAAACTTGATCATTATATTTGTGAGCAACTAAGATTAAATTCTACTTTCCTCAGGTATCCATCTTTTGTTCAAGAACACAATACCTTGCTTGATGGAAAACAAAGCATGCTTCCTCACATCACTGAAACATCATTTTTGGAATTGCATGCAGTGTCTGCAGTCAGGCTCACACATAAAAATCAGCTGAAAAACGATTATTGTCTCTTTTTTAATGACTCCAGTTTTGGTGAATGGTTCCCAAGGTGATTTATAGTTTATATTTTTCTACATATTTAACTACCTAATAAAGATAAAATAAGCATTTTGGGACAACAAAGAATAAAGGTTGAACTGAATAAATTTTTATTGCAGAATTTACTTGCAATATCTTGCCCTTTTAATGTCCTTAAATATGCCCCAGACCCCTTCTATAAGTTCATCTGACTTCTCTCAGCAGTACAGTCCATATGTCTCTTAATATCCAGAAATTAACAATGATAGTTATACCAAGCAGTCTGGCAAACTATTGTCTGTATTTGAGGGAACAATTTCTCCCTATGAATTGCAGTAAAAGGCAATTTTGTCTAATTACATTGAGCGTATTGAAATGTTAGCGTTTCCCTCATGGGTACTAACACCAGATTTGTAATTGTTGATGGGACTGAATTTAAAATGTCCCTCCACTTGGGAATTAGAAGACACAAGTTTTGAATATATGACCCTTACTTGTTAAAGTTTTAAATATCTTTACTGTGTTCTTACAATGCTTATCTCTGTGCTATTATGAAAGCGAGACTTCATTTTTTGGAAAAGATTTTCCAAGTTGCTGTTTTACACAATAATCCATACACTTTTAAAATCTTTTCTATGAGTGCAAAATTTCAAATGTACAAATATTTATAACAATTTTTAGTAATTTAAAAAAGTTATTATTTTAAAATCTTGTCCAAATGCTCTTGACCAATTAATTGGTTGGTTTTGAAAATGCTGATTCACCGAAGAGTTTATACAAAACACATACATGAATGTACAGTCAATGTATGCCCCTTCACTTGTACTGTCCTGGATTATAAACTATGAAGTTACCTTCCAGCAGAAAAGACATGCAATTTACATTGGTTTTCCCCTAAAAACAATTCCCAGTTTTATTCACAGAAAATCAGGGGAGAAAAAGCAAGAAAGAAAGAGAGAGGAATAAGAAAACAGTAGTTTCATTAGTTCATCTTCAAAACAGTTCCATTTACAAAGATATGAGGTGATAACTGAGTTTTCTAAAGAAGTTAGCTTTTTCTTCACATAATGTTAATGGTAAAACTGTTCCTCAGTATGATCTGAAGAGCAGAATTTCAGTCAACCAAATGATATGAAATATTTTTTTGTCAAATATGGCTTTTTAATTTTACTTCATAAACTGATCCATAAAATTTGTGGGATTTGATATACATATACAAGAAATAACAACAAGAATAATATTAGCACTGGAGCTTTATTGTGTTCATCCTTTCATGTGGTAACATGCTTATGTAATGGAGAAATCAAGAAAAACCTACAGTGACCCATCCAAAGCTAATGATCTCTTAGTAATTAGCTCAGCAATAAAATTTAAAAAAATAAATATTTTCAAGCATAAAGAAAACTGGATATTTTCAATGAAGAATGTACATGCCTCTAGTTAAATATGGGCAAAATACCAGATAAGTATCAAGATAAATTTCACTCTTTTAAGTCAGGATGAATAGTTTAAAGTTCTGAGTAGATTCTTGCTCAGATCATGAACCCGTTTAATGCATGCTAGATACATATATCTGTATTTATCCTTATATACATAAAAGAGAAATAATTCTGTGTTTTCCTGGGAATATTCTGTTTTCATACATCAAAAGTTATAATATTTGCACAACTGCACTTTCATCCAGTTGCTCAAAAGCTCAGAGGAAGATGAGTGAAACTATAGTAAGTCTCAGAATGAATGTAATAGTCCAGATAAGCACAAACACAAGCTGCTGTCCAGATTCTAAATGGATATTTTTGATGCTTAGGAAAGTTTTCCATTTTATTTTATTTTTTCCCATCATTATTACCAGTAATATTTTTACTGATGCCACACTTGCCTTTGACATAAGGATTGATGGAGATAACAGATAAAAAATACAGTGTTAAAACAGCCTGCATTCTCAAAATAGAACTCATAAATAATTAGTATGACTAAAGGCAGATGAACACTAAGGCTGTCTTTATAGTCAATAGGAATAAATCCACATGATGGTTAAATCAATAAACCAATATCCTTATATATGTTCTGTTCTCCTTTGTATGCTTTTACTGTATTTTTTACATGCATTAACAAGGCATTAAAGCATTAACTCTAAAAATTGTGGGAAGAGACGTGATGGAGTTGAGCTGCGGGCTGTGGGACGTGCCTGCAGAAGCACACGGCAGCACAAAGAAGCACGTGGTGGCACAGAGAGGCTTCTCTTCCCCGGACCCTGGGGGGAGGAGGTGTCACCAGGCAGACCCCTATGGAGAGGAGCCTGCTGGAAGCTGACAGATGGGTGAACAGTGCATGATCACCCCATAGAGGGACATTTAGAAAGTGTGTTGCTAACATGGCAACATGGGATAGGTCATGTAGTGAGAATTACCACGTAAGGAAATACTGTGCCTTGAAAAGTGTATAAAACCAGCTAATTGCCTTTGAATAAATGATTCAGATTCCCTGCCGGTCCGGGTCCATGTCTCAATCACTACAAAAAATGGCATTAGTGTAGATCCCATCAAATAATTACTTCATGGGAAGGTGGAGGAAGAAGAATGCCTGTCAAGACATTGATAAAGCAACCCTATAGAGGACACCAGGTTCTGAATCTGTACTGCTGAAAGTGTGTTCTCATGTAAAGGTGTTGGGTAGAATGGTCTTGTGAATATCTTTATTCCACAGCAGAATTAAAGTTAGAAAAAGTTCAGCCCTAGGATTTTATGCTCAATGTCCTTCCTGATATCCCAGATTCCCAGAGTCATTCAGGTTGGAAAAGGCCTCCCAAGATCGCTGAGTCTAGCCTTCTACTGACCTCTGCCTTGTCAATTAGACCATAACATTAAGTGCCACATCCAGTTGTTGGTGATGGGATGGTGACTTCACCACTTCCCTGGGCAGTCCATTCTAGTGCAGTGTCTTTGCAGAGATATAGAATATATATCAAATAGATATTGAGGAAAACCTCATCTTTTTCTCCACTTTTTAGTGGGTTTTGTGAAAAATCTCTGATCACGCAAGTGTTAGACTTAGAGTTTCATGTGTGAGACATAAAGTAAAAGATATCTTGTTTAGCAGGTAAGATTGAAGCAGCCCATAATGGTCTGTCATGGGACATTTTTTTAATCCCTCTCCTCCCCTAATGATTGCTTCCTGCCATCAAGATTTAGGACTTCAGCTAATCAGTGTTAATTTGCATACTTTGCTTTGACTTAAGTTGAACTACTCTTGTATCTCATTTCTCAATCTATTTTAAATTACATTACTTTCCATATTTCCATATTATTTGATAAGAAAAATGTCAGAAATTTGCTCATATTCCAAGGAGAAAACACTCAATTTGAATGTTTTAAGGCAAACTCCTGACCAAAGTGATTAATGAATTTATTAATGGCAGGCTATTTAATTGACAGTCGGTGAACCATACATTCAAGATTAGTATCAGTAATGAAACATGCAAACCATAACTTTACTTTTGCACAGTGAAACACTTGGGTCCTGTCATTTGGCTAAGTGGGACCAGGCTACTCTCAGTGATCCTTGGGGAGGTTGTACTACCAAGTCTGGGCAGTTTTTAGATGTCCTGGGAACACTGACAGCATGGAAGGAGCTCCGAGATTCTTCCTTTCCAAGGTCTCTATATCCACTGTAGAAATGTTCATGCTTCTTTTCTATTTCTAACCAGACTGATTCCTCCTTTGCTTCAAAAGTCTTTTTGGTATTTCCTGGTTACCATTGAGTCCAACTGATGATCAGCATTCATTTTAGGCTAATGCTTTTCTTCCTCTTTAACAAAATGAGTTTTTGGCAAATGCTGTCCAGACGGTTTTGTTTGCTGTGAGTGGACCATGTAGGCACACCCACACCCTCTTATCCTCCTATCCCAACCATTTCTTTGTAATTTAAAAGTTATCCTAAGGTTATAAAAAAGGAATGACTACCCAAAGAAATGTCTGAGAAGTAGGATAATCTTCTCTTTCATTTCTTCATTCTTTCATTTCTTCTCAAACCTGTGTGCACACATGCACTTGCAGACATACACGTGCTATTTGGCTGTCAGGGAATATTTGAAATACTGAACTTGGAGAGCTGGAGTTGATGACCTAATATAATGGAATAATTTTAAACACGTAACAAGTTAAAATGTGGGTACTTCAGTTTCTTTTGTCTAGCCATCACCTGTGGAATCAGGAAAATTAAGTCTAATTTCATTGTGATGTAAATGCTGCCAAAGGTTTTATAAATTTATAAGAAGGAATGGGAACAAAATAATGAAAAAGAGAAAGGTACCTTATGTTAGATTCTAAAGATTACTTGGTACTATCAAATCTGATTAAATAATATTGAACTCACCTGGAAAATTCACATTTGAATATTGGTATATTCATAGAGACAGACAGACAGACACACACACACTTTTGAATAGTTATTGAAATGAATGTGTACTGTTTCAGTTTTATGTTCCTATGGTAACATGATGTGCATCAGTTGCTTTTTTGTCAAAGCTTTTTCCATTGGACAGTCTTTTGATGTAAAATTTGGACCTTCATTTTAAATGGTGGCACACATAAACTTCTCTCCAAGGACAAAATTCTAGAGACACCTTTGCAGAAAGAAGCATAAGAACTATCTAAAGTGTTCAGCAGACATTTCCAGAAAATTGCCAAAGGCAAAGTTTAAATGAACAGCAGATTGGTGCTGTTTAAGTTCAATGGACACAGCATGTCACTTTGAGACACTTTCTTATCCTGTTAGTGGATTGATCAGAACAGAGCTCTGTTTCTGGTTCTGCCATAAAGGATAAATGACATTCTCTACCTTGTCAACCTGTCAGGGTGGCTTGACCTATAATATAGACCTAACTTTTGCTCTGAGTAACTCTTAAGCTATTGATTCCCCAAAGGAGATGTGGCTGTTACAGAGTAGCTGGGATTGATTCCGAAAAAACACTGTCATATTGTAAAGACTCAGAAGCATTTTCTGACCCCTTAGCGGGGGAATAAAAGGTATGAAAAACATAAAAGCTTTTCTTCCAGTCTATTTAGTAGGCTGCAGCTCAAGATCTTACATGTCACATCAAGTGTTCTCAAATTTTGATCATTGACTCAACACATCCCATCCAGGAAACAGAATGCATTTCACATCATCACTGAAATACGGATGTCAGAGGACTTAGAAAAATCTTCTGATAAAGAACAAGGTAGACTGAACTTAACTACGGAATATCAAAGTTCCTATTCCTTTTTATTTTTTGTGCTTGTCTATTTCTTCTGTGTCTGTGCACTGACTTTTATACTTACAGAAATATTCATTGAAACTCATACAAAACCTCAACAAGGCTTTGGGAGTTTTTTGTTTTTATTTTGCAATTCTGACAATTTTCTCTGCATCACAGTAATATGAACAAAGACATTACAATAAATATTTGAAAATATAATGTATTAGAACTGGATTTTTTAATGCTACTAAATATTGTTAAGAAAAAAGAAGTTTACAAAACTCTTCCCACATAGTATTAAGTTCTTTGTCTCTTTGATTCTCTTGAGTGTGAATTAAATTTTTCATGGGAAATGGACATGATGCTTAATTATGACATTTATTTTATTTCTTTTTTAATATGTGAATTCCAACACTGACAAAATCTACCATATGAAGGTGTCCTTGTTCCAGCCAGGACAGGGTTAATTTTTGCAGTAGACAGGAGTGGCATGGGTAGGTATTGGAGGATATGCTTACTGTTTCTGACCAGCTAGCCAAAACATCAGCTCAAATATTTCCAAAAATTATATCACTTTTCACCGAAGATGAGGCTGGGAATCATTAGACGATACTACATAAGGTTGGTCTAAGAGGTAAAGATATACTTGTTTGAAAGACAGAAGAAACTGGATTAAAGGTTGTGCATTATCATTCAAAGTAAAATACTCTTTACGTGATCAGAAAAATGATTGCATAAAACTGGAATCAATCTATGCAATATTGTCTTTTTATTATATGTATTCAATATGGTTTTGATTTTCTTCATTTTCTTTATCATGTAATAATGATATTGATAAAGCATGTGAAAGCAACTCTGATGAGAAGAGCAAAAAGTTAAGGCAGACAGAAGACGAAATCTCTGTAAAACAAAAAAAAACCAAATCTTGGGCATCTTGTCTGGGTTTGTTTTTTAATAAGAGCAAATGAGAAAGTCTAGGAAAACAAGCCTAAAGATAAAACTGTCTTGCACCCTAAAGAGTGAGTGGTGGTGATATTGTCTATATGTCATTTTCTATTTCTGTTTTGTTTCATTTTGATGTATTGCTGAGAGATAGTGCTTCAAGTTTCTGTTCAATTTCTGCTTCAAGTTTCTGTTCAAACATGCTCCTGACTTTAGAAGCCTTGTGGATTTGAAGAGGGAAGAGGGAAAGGTCTGTGAGAGAACGTTACTCACACTCTTAGCATAGTCTGGACGCATCCACATCAAACTTCTCACAAAGAGAAATAATCTAAACTATATATATATATGTATATAACTTGTGTATATCCAATTTATACATTCACATGCCTCATCCCTTATGTACATTTTGGCCTATATAAAGTATAAATTGCACTGAATATATGCAATGCCGTGTTGCATTTACCACACTGTATACATATTTTCTCCACACATGGATGTGTTCATTTGCTTGTAGAGTTAATTTTGCCCTATGGGTAATGGAGTGTTTCAGAATATTAATGTGTTTATATTAGCAGCACCCATCTAAGGAAAGGTATATGTATTCATCTATTACAAATAGGGAACATGAACTCTATGTTTTTATTGCTTTTTATAACTCTAGGGTCTGTCTGTACTATTGTACTGTAATTCATGTGTTCAAAATTCTGCTCTTTTGGAATTCATTACAGCTGGCAATACTTAACATTTTGTGAAAAACTTCCTGGCATTAAATCTGATGTCTAAAACATGACAAGTACATAATAGCTACTTTATAAACTGTTGTTAACAGGCAGCTTGACATCACCTTAGAGCAAAACCATGGAATACTTATTTTTTACATTTAATGCTAAGAAAAGTTCTGCAGTGTACCAGCTACAGTCCTTCCACTCATGCTGAGAAAAAAGTCATTCTTTGAATTTAATAGTGAAAGAATTCCACAGAAAATACCTCAGGGTACATGCACAAGGAGACAAAATGATGGCTTTAGTATGTCCTCACTTGTGAGCACTCAATTTCTCAAGCACAGCTGCAGAAATCCTCACAGGATGGCTGCTCCATGGGGTGAGGATGTCCCCTCGAAATACCACGGCAGCCACTGGCAGGCAGGACCCATACTCCATCATCCAGCCAGGAGGAGGGCAGCCAGGGAGCACCAGGGCATGTCCAGTCCTGGCATCAGTCTCCTTATAGGATGAAACAGGATGAAACAAGACCAAGACAGGTCTGCAGGTGTGCCTGGCTTAGTGGGACACATGGCCAGGCAAAGCAGGGCTGTGGGCAGCTGGAGACTGGTTCTGCCGTGGTATCACTGCAGCAGGGCGTGTAAGACACGGACATAAGACTCCAGCAAAAGGCTGGTAAGAAGATGAAGGAATTGGAGCATCTGTCTTATGGGGAAAGGCTGGGACTGGAGAGGAGAAATCTCCAGAAGGATCTTTTAAATTTATACAACCACGTGAATGGAGGGTGCAAAGAAGATAATGTGCTCTTTTCAGTGACACACAGACACAGCTCAAAGAGGCACAAACTGAAACACAAAAGGTTCCCTTTGAACATCAGAAGACATTTTTACTTTGTGTGGTGGTGTCTGAACACTGGCAAAGGTTGTTCAGAGAGGTCATGGAGTCTTCAACCTTGGAGATATCCAAATGCCATTTGAACATGAGGCTGGGCAACTGATTTTAGGTGGCTCTACTTGAATAGGATGGCTCCACACTCTAATCATGAAGTCCATTTCAATCTCAGTCATTCTGTGATTCTGTGATTTACGTTTTTTTTTCATTTTCTGAACTTACTTTCTTTTATTTTTCATAGAGCAATGGGAAAAAAATGAGGCAAATAGTTTTTACACTGAAAAAAGTATGCAAAGTATTTTCTTGTTTCAAATCCTCTAAAATTCCAACACTATTTTTAAGAATAATGATAAATAATAGAATTACTGCTGTTTTGTCCTTTTTTGATAATTTTAATTTTTGAGCAAGTTGGTTGTAAGATTAACAGAAATAAAAGCTTCATTGTTGTAAATGGAACAACTATGCGTGGTTTACTTGCTTCTGTTTCTCAGCATCTTAGAGCTGCAGCTTCCTAGTAGGCCATAATACAAGATTTTATAGAATAATATACTTTGAATTTATCAACAGAATTAGCTATTTTGAGAAATCTAATCACCCACATTTTGCCATCTAATTATGCTTATCATTCTCCTTTAGAAATATTATTATTCCATCTGTATTTAATACACATTGTCTATGACATTTGATTAAAAGTCATGTTTAATGCTGACTGCATAAGACCATGAGACATACTAAAATGTAAAAAATCAAAAAATGTGTTTTGTTTTTGAAATGATAATACACTATTTGCCATTGTGTAGATAATGAAGCCATTTTAAAATACATTCTACAGTTATTAGCATTTAATAGCATTCCAGTAGTAATTATCTTATTAAACGGTAAGGAACTTAGAAAAAAGATATCAATGATTGACAGCCCATGGTGATGATAAATAAATGTGTGACATTTTGCTGAAGTGTCATTAAATGCTGGACATAAGTCTATAATAAAACATGCTCTCTTCCTTTTGAATAAAAAAGGAGCTCAATATTTTCCCATCATTATATTTGGGAACTCTGAAAACAAATGTGAGAGTCATCACTAAATAATGTTTGCTTCACTGGAATGGAGAAAACAAATATTTCCTGATATTATCATTAACCACTCGGTTCATTGAGGATCAGTGATAATTGCACACTGAGTGTAAAGAAATAAGTGGCATATAATTAGCTTTTTCAAATAAAACTAATTGCAAGAAAAATAGCAACAAAGTAATACATATGAAAGTGTGGTAATTAAAGACAGAAGGACAGATAATCATACAATCGTAATTAAATGATGTAGTAAATGATAAATACTGCCTGTTAACTTATTTCTTATTTATTTGATCTTTTTTAAATTTTTTTTTTAGTATTTACTGTTTATATATTGGCACTGAATTAACCCCTTAGCAAAAAAGAAATTTCCTACCAAATGCACATGGATATTTGTTGTGGATTTTTATCTTATTTTTCATGCAACAAAGGCAACCAGCTCAATCCTTGGGGTCTTTTTATGTGCATTTTGATTCTGTTATTTTTTAGACTTCTAAAATGAGAAGAAAATAATAATAATATCTGGGAAATATGAATGAACTCCTTAAAGATAATAGTCCAACAGCCTTGAGTGTGATTTCTGAGCTTCATAAATGCTTAAAAATAAGGGAGCAATTGGTGTTTGTCTTTCTCACTTAATTTGTGCAAGTGTGTATCTTACACTCTGAGAATTGACAATTTTACAATTATCCATAAAATGTTGTCAATATCTCCTCATTGTTATATTGATTGTTCGAGAAAGCAAATGTTTTGTACTGTGTATAGCTTAGAGACAGAAAGGGTGTTGTTTATTACTACTCCCAAATTCTGTACACTTAATCCAGCATAGCCATTCAGAAAGTCCCTAGAAACCCATGTAACTTGATACTCAGTGGGCAGAGCTTCTATTCCCTCCTCCTTGTAAAAGAAGGGCTACTCTGCAGTAAATTGAGGAAAGAAAAGAATCACTGAGAGGGTAAGGAAGAGTAATGAAGAAGGAACCTACTGGAAAACAGGGTGCCTTAGAAGGCTACACTCTAAGATAAAGGAGAGACTGAGGACTTCACTTCACATGCACTGCAGATCAGGCTCCATCTCTCTTTCTTTCCTTCTAGCATCCCCTGCACTTGCCCTGTTTGCTTCAATGAGTTCTAGTTTTACAAGAAATGACTTTTTCCCTTGTCTGTGCTGCAGAACATGGTTTCTTCTTTTGAAACATCCTGTATTTCAGGGTTGACATTACTCTCCCAAACATTAAACTATTTGTGGAGAATATAGGCTGACAAATGTCAAGGCTGTTTCTTTTATTTGTTTCACTGCCTAAGTTCATTGTTTGAAAACAAAGATTCCATGCAAATACGGGCTGCAAACTTGCACAATTTTCTCAATTTAACTAATAAAAATCAGTAATTTAAAGATGAATAAATCCTTACTTGTACACAGCTATCAAATTATTTCTTCAAAAGATGTAAGAGATTTGTATCAGATCTTTATATCTGAGGACAGTGAATCATATACACTCTTTAGGACTCTGCTGAACATTTACATAATATCCAACAAATGCAGCATCAGAGCGCTTAACTACTCCAAAGTGAAGTTATGCCAGTTGGACTAAGGGTTTTCCAAAGAGTCTGATCGATATGAGAAGACATAAATTGTTCTTTCAGATTCAGGTACTAAGAGTCTTCAGATTTAGTGGATCATTTATGGAATATTAGGATTTTTTTTTTAAAGCTGGGGCTTTATAAAACGGTAAGGGTTTTCTTTAAGAGTATTTGTATATGTAAATGAACATGTACATTTATATACTATATATGGTTGTACATATCTATATACAGAAACATATATATCAATATATAGAGATGAATACTTCTGTAAGCTTCTTGTCAGTCAACAACTACTGAGAAGTTACATTTCTTTAAAATTAGGACAGGAAACCCAAAATCTGTTCTATGTTTAAGTTTTCAATGCCATAGTCATAAGAGACAGATATCTTTCTTAGACTCATTTTGCTACATGATGGTGGTTTTCCCTTCCCTGCCCTTCTATCCCTCTTCCCCTTTCCCTTCTATTTCTGCTTCCCCTTCCCATTCCCTTCCCCTTTTAATATGTAAAATCCTCTCCCCTTCTGGAAATCAAAACATGAGAGTTAAAGTACATTCATAAAGCGCCTACTTCCACTGTGAGTTTGCAGAATCACAGAATGGTCAAGGTTGGGAGGGAATTCTGGAGGTCATCTGGTTCAACCCCCTGTTCAAGCATGGCCCCCTTGGGCAAGTTGCCGAGGATGGAGGCCACACATCCTCTTGGGGCACACTGTTCCCATGCTCAGTCACTGTCACAATACAAAAGTGTTTCCTGATGTTTGGAGGTAACACTTTATGTTTCAGTTTGTGCCCATTGCCTCTGATCTTGTCACTGGTCACCGCTGGTCACCACATGGCTCCACCTTCTTTGCAGAACTTCTTTGAGCTCAGTGTGCTAAATGTGGGGGTTTTTTTTCAATAAAAGAAAGTTAAGAATATCTACATTTCATCTGCATTCTGAAATTAATAATCCAACCAAAATGAGAAAAAAGAAAAAACAGGCTCACACATTTGCTTAAAAAAAATATTGATAAATTGCTTCAATAAAGGTGGGAGCTCTTGACTTTTATAATTTTGATTAAAGAAGCAGAAATCATTCAGATTGATAACACTGAGGGACAAAATTGCACTAACCATTTCCTTGAATATGTCAATAAAATTAAAATGTAGTAAAATTCAACTTTCAAATGATCAGATAATAACTGAAATTTCCCTCTAGCACATCTAGTGAAATAACCCTAGCATGTATCAGCAAAATGAAATCTTATAAATAGTATATTTACTAATTGAATTATTGAGCCTTTGCTTTCAATGTCTCATTTTTTTTACTTTTTAGCAGACATCACTTTTTATTACCTTTCCATTCTAGAATTAATTCAATAAAGATCAGATTTCTTGACCTGGAGAAACACCCTAAAGATTGTTTACTTACTCAAGCTTTCGGTGGAGGTAGGATTTGCTGGAAAGACTTTCACATAGACGTGTATCTCCCAGGCATTCTTTAAAGTGAAGAAATGCTCAATATAAGATGCATACAAAAAACCCACTATAAAATAGTTTTCCTTTCATTAAAAAATAATATAAAAATAAATATTCAGTCCTTCTTTTTATGAGACATTACACTGTACCTCTGAGACTTGCCACTAACAATTCAAAATTCCCAGTTTATACATACAAGTTATACATATTTGTGTATTTAAATTCTAAAGGTATACAGAATTAAGAATACCTTACATTCTTTAGCACCCACAGGTAATAAAATCTGTAATCTATTTCTGTAAATTGGCCAAATTTGTCAATTGCCTGAAAAAATAGGTTGAAAAAATACTTAGTTACATGTTAAAACCAAACAATTTTAGACCAAGACACAAGGTAACACTTTTGTATGTAAACACATTTTATGCAAAGAGAAATTTTATGCCATTGTTTTAAGAAAAGAAAATAGAAACTCAGATTACTCTTTGCCAAATGTGATCCAAGAGAAGACACCGGAATTTCCATCAAAGACTGCAACGTATTTCATTGCTTCAGAGAAAGAGTTTGGTATATGATTAAATATGATTAAAAAACATGAAGGTAATGAAATAAATTACTGTATATGTACAGATTTGCACCACATAAAGAAAAACTTTATTGGCTGCATCAATAATACATTTCATGTTTCATATGTCAACCCATTATTTGAGCAAGATAAACAATTAATACTTCCATAGTGTCTGCATTCTTCAGTTGACATCATTTTGTCAGGTGGTTGTGTAAAAAAAAAATATTCTTTTGCTCTCTTCTTCATTCCTTACACAATTGTTTGCTGTTCAGGATTAAATCTTACTTTAAAAATTATTCAATTAATATTTAATATTAAAAGCAAAAATTTCAGTCTAAATTTTTGAACTGATAAAGAGGGTGTAGTCTATGTATATCCAGTTCTGGTGATATATGTGAATGAAATTCAGTAGCAGTAGAAAGGATTGGAGGAGAAGGAGAAGGAGAAATGGAAGAGGAAGTAAAATCAATCCTCATGCAGCAAAATGAGTCTTAGGAAGAGATCTTTAGCTGTGAATATGGCACTGAAAATTAAAATAATTGTGGAACAGATTTTGGTTTTCCTGTCCTAATTTAAAAGAATTATAACTTCTTATTTGTAGTTACCTGACAAGTTTTCAAAAGCATTTCTTTCATAAAATACCAAGTATGAAGCGACCAGTTACAGGCATATACAAATGTATAGTCTTCTAACTAGCCCTCTACACCACAATATTAGGCACAGGTACACTGTCTTGTACTTACCCTTCAGCCACCTGGAAGCCAAATTCAGCCTATGCAAATAAGGCTCAGAGTACAAAGTTATTTCTGAAGGAGTTTCCCATATTTAACTTATTATCCACTCCATCTTACTCTTCTTGTTTGGTTTAAGGGTGTCTTGCATCTCTGAGAGTATTTCATTTACATAAATATATGTCACATATCTGTAAGTCATCCCACACAGTTTCAGCTTCAGCTTCTGTTCTTTATGTTCTCATTCAAGAAAAACGAAAGGGACAGTGATAAATGATCAATCTATTCACATATTTTTACAAATAATAAAGTTTATGTGCAATTATGCTTCCTATGATATAGTTACTAGTCAACAGACTCCAAGGATATATTCAAATTTTTATGCTATATTTTTTATGACCTTTCCTGGAATTGCTACGTCAGTTTTGCTCAGTCACAGAGTTGATTTATTTTTAATAAGCAGATCACTATAATGAGCTGGCTGATTTCACTGTGTTGTTCATGGCTCATAGATTCCCCAGTATATCTCAATATAATATGTAGAAAAAGATGCAAATCTCCAATAAATATCAGAGATTGTATGTTTCAGAAAAATATTAGGAAATAAAAACTTGAACTGTTAACATTAATGCTTGATTATGGAAGTCTCTCTTGATAACTTTAAATTAACATGATCTTAATTTCCTTGAATGTGCTACATACTCTCCCATAGAGTTACCATGATTTAACTTGTATTCAGTAAATAAAGAGATTCAGCATTCTAGAGTTGACTTTTACTCACACAGGCGTTACACTATTATTTATTTTGAAATTAGTCTTTTTTTGCTGTTGTCTTGAACACATTGAATCATACGTTTTCTTCACCTCAGCAATTTACAGTGATGTGACTTAATAATGGACTATACATTAAACCTTACATAGTAAAAAAAAAATTTAGAAACAACATTTTTTTGAAAATTGAAGTAGGAATATGTTTCATTTGTGGAAGGCTTAATTCATCTTTTATTCATTATCTTGGGGCCTAACGTGCATAATAAATAATATCCAGTCTCATTATTTTATATGGGCAAAAGTGCATAATAGTCTTAAATATCTAGACTTTAATAACTAGAAAAAACTACGGTTAGATGACAGACCCAGGTATTACAACACTGTGAATTATTATATTTTTATAATTAAATAATGAAAAATTTTTAAAAAGAATATATGTCTTCTTCCTAGGCAGTACTAGACACAGCACGTGGAATTTCCCTTTTAAATTTTAGGCTTTGTAATAAACAAACTGCTTTTCACTTTCACTGGACTGTTATATCTTAGGTTCATTGTCCTTTTGTCATTTTGCTTTTTACTTCAAGTTTGTTTAATTAAGTCTATCCTAGTTGTGTTATTACTAAGTGTATTGGGTTTGTGTGCCAGGTTTCTGTAGAGGTGGGGCTACAGGAGTGGCTTGTGTGAGAAGATGTCAGAAGTTTCCCTCATGTCCGGCAAAGCCAATTCCAGCTGGCTCCAGGATGGACCCACTGCTGGCCAAGACTGAGCCAATCAAGAATGATAATAATACTTTTGTGATAACATATTTAAGAAGAAAAAAAGTAGTTGCATGGTTGTAATTGTGGCCAGAGAAAAGCACAGTGAGAATATGTAAGAGGAACAGCTCTGCAGACACCAAGGTAGTGGAGAAGGAGGGGCAGGAGGTGCTCCAGATGCCAGAGCTGAGGTTCCCCTACAGATGGTGGTGCAGACCATGGTGAGGCAGCTGTGTCCCTGCAGCCCGTGGAGGTCCATGGGGGTGCAAAGATCCACCTGCAGCACGTGGAGGACATCCATGCTCCTCGGAGCATGAGGGGAGGCTGTGACCCCGTGGTAAACCCAAGCTGGAGTAGGCTCCTAGGTCCCTACCTGCAGACCCACGGAGAGAGGAGCCCACACTGGAGCAGGTTCCCTGGCAGGACTTTTAATTCTGTGGGGGACCCACACTGGAGAAGCTTGTCCTTGAAGGACTGCACGCTGCAGAAGAGCGATCCACGTTGCAGCACTTTGTGGAAAACTGTTGCCTGTGGGATGGACTCACATTGGAGAAGTTCATGGAGAACTGCCTCCCATGGGAGAGACCCCACAGTGGAGCAGGGGAAGGACTCCTCTCCCTGAGCAGTGGAAGGAACAGAATGTGATGATCTGACCATAATTCCCATTCCCTGTCTCCCTTCACCACTGGGGGAGGAGATAGACCTCGGGGGAGGGAAGTGTGGGGAAGGTGTTTTTAAGATTATTTTACTTCTCATTATTGAGTTCTGATTTTACTATTAATAAATTCAATTAATATCCCAAATTTGAGTCTGTTTTGCCCATGACAGTGTTTGGTGAGTGACCTCTCTGTCCTTATCTTGAACCCGTGAACCTTTTGTTATATTTTCTCTCCCCTGTCCACTTGTAGAAAGAAGTGATAGAGAGGCTTTGGTGGGTACCTGACATCCAGCCAGGGTCAACCCACTACACTAAGAAAAAGTCAAGAGGAAAATTTGTCTAATATCTAAAAAAAGCAGATTCCTCTATTTCTTCAGATTACTTTGCAGATAATTTAATACCACAAAGAGCCAGACAGGATTTTAGAGGAAGTTTACTCTGAAGTCTTTTCTTCTTTTAGTAATAGTATGTCAGAATTGCTAACTTCTGCAAGTCACGGTTGTATATTCATATTAGATACCTGACAGATGCTAGCAGGTTTTTTTGTTGTACTTATGAATTTTCAGACAGCATTTTAAAAGGTGAACGGAATTTTCGTATAATTGAGCTTTCCAACAAATCATATGCTTATATCTGTCTTAGAAATGATCACAAAAGAATAGTCCCAAAGTAACAAAAAAAAAATGAAATACCTAGAATTATTTTAAATGAGTTATCATAATAGCATAATATCAATAAGTTAGACTCCTTGTCCTCATAATTCTATCCAATACGGACCAGTTAAAGGCTAACTCCTGACGCATTTTTATCTGGAGATTTAGGAGTTGGAGTATATTTTTCTAGTGGGATTTGTGCTTTCAGTTTTTGATGAATTTTATTTTTTAAGTCTCCCAGATTCTTGCAGTACAGATTTACCTGAAAGAGATTTGCTTGTCCACTATCTACAATTCATCTCTTCAATGAGTGATTCTAAAACAGATGTTGTATGAAAGTTTTTGATAACATTTCAAGTTTTAAATATTATGGACTGTTCCAACTAAAGCTAAACAACATACAGTGCAAAAACCAGAAACTTGACACTACAGAAGAATAAAAATTCCATTTGGTTTTGATTACATAGTAAAAAGGATGCTTTTCTTAAGTATAGACATTCTAAATCTACAGTAAGAATCACTCCTCTGAAAAACATAAACTTTACTACCCAAACAAGTATGAATATGGCAGGATATGAATAATAAGAGGATTAAAAAATTAGTATAGCCAAAATATGATTTGTTATTCACATTTTAGTAATAACAGCCTTCCAAAATTGAATTTCTTTGTCTGCTCCACTCACCTGACAGGTTATTGTAATTTAATTTGGGGTTTTTTTCATCCTGGTTTAGTCTGGTTTTTATTTTCCAAAGCATAATACTATGATTCCTCAGCTATTTGCTTGTACTTAGATCAGGAGTTTCAAGTTCTCTGGTTTTCAAGCACCTGTTTCTTAAAGAATAGGCTCTATTATAATGAGGATGTTTCACAAGATTATTCATTGTGAAAATGGAATGCATTAAAAAAAATGCTGAAGATAGACTAATTATCCTATCTTTATCCTTTATCTCTTGTTAGTTTTCTAGCTGTTCTATTAATTGCTTTGCAGTGACTTAAGCTTGCAGAACACAGTCAATCTGTGTGGTGTCTGAACATCTTGCTAAAATAGTTCATTACTGTGTTGAGTAACAGCATAGTGAAACAGTATTAGTCTTGTCATTCCAAGTCTAGATTTTATAGTTTTTTTATTTCTGCACTGGGTTCATGTGGCAAGGTTTTGATAGTGAGGGTAGAGTTGGCTACTCTGAGAAAATACCACAGCTGTCTTGAAAGAGAAGAGAAGAGAAGAGAAGAGAAGAGAAGAGAAGAGAAGAGAAGAGAAGAGAAGAGAAGAGAACAGAAGAGAAGAGAAGAGAAGAGAAGAGAAATGATCATCTAATCTAACTGCCTGATGACTTAATGGCTCACCAGAAGTTAATTCATGTTATTTAGGGCATTGTCCAAATGCCTCTTAAACACCTACAGGCTTCAGGCATTGATCATCACCCTCTCAGTTAAGAAATTCATGCTGATGTCCAGTCTCAGTCTCTCCTGGTGCAGCTTTGAACCATTCTCACGTTCCTATCACTGGATCCCAGAGAGAAGAGTTCAATGCCTCCCTCTCCATTTCCCCTCCTCAGGAAGCTGTAGAGAGCAATGAGGTCTCCACTCAGCCTTGTTCTTTCCAAACTAGACAAGTCCAAAATCCTCAGCTACTCCTCATTTTACCATTTTTGCTGCCCTACCCTGGCCTTATTCAAGGAACTTCATATCCTTCCTAAATCTTGGGACACAGAACTGCATAAAGAAGTCAAGGTGAGGCCACACCAATGAGGTGACAGAGGGACAACCACCACTTTTCACAGTCTGGTGATGCTGCGTTTGATGCACCCCAGGATGTGATTTGACCTTTTGGCTGCCAGGACACACGGCTGACTCACAGTGATCCTGCTGCCAACCAGCAACCCCAGACCCCTTCTGCAGGGCGACTCTCCAGCCAGTCCTCTCCCAATTTATACTTGTGGACAGATAGAGCCATCTCCAGCCTGACTCAGTGCAGGACAGAGATGAACCTGGCAATCACGATGGTGATTCTTCTTTGATTACGTATTCAGGAAAGGGTGTGAGAGGGGAGTGTGAAAAAAATATATTATGGAGAAACAAAAAAAGCCCTGCAGCCACGAATGTGAGAGAAGGAAGAAATGGCCATGTCACAGCAGATGTACACACTGCAGCCCATGAAGGTCCCCACAGTGCAGCAGGTGGGAAGAACGCATGATGGAGCCGAGAAGAACTAGGAGGACTAAGGAATGGCAGACTGGAACAGTTATGTACTGACCACAGCCCCCCATTTCCCTGTGCGCTTTGATTTGGTATCAGTATCAGGACTGAAGTTGAGCCTGGACAGAACAGAGCTGGGGGAAGGTGTTTTGAGTTTTCTCTTCAATCAAGTCTGAAACTCTGAGGGCAATAGTGACTCTGCATCTGATACAGATACACAATTTAAGAGAAAACTGAACATAGTAATAATAATATTCCCCTTTTCTCCATCTATTTATCCTATATTTAAGTAAAAAATAAAAAGAGAGCTCAAAGTCCAAGAAGAAATTACATGTTTATCTTCACACATCGGTTTTTTCTTTACCTGAATTGATTCTTTTTCAAATGGTATATTTCCCTTACTGCTCTAGAATTTTTTTTTTTTTGGTGTAGTGAGGATTTCACAGGACAAGATAAATATCCAATATGCATATCAGATTTGTTTACTTTTGATCCAATTATGCATTTGATAACCTGAAAGATAGAAATTTTGTTTACCTGGAAATAGGACAGAGAAGAAAAGTATCTCAAGGTTGGGAGATGTCTAACTCCCATCCAGATTGCAATATTTAATGTTTGAATTTAGTTTCATTGCTTATACAAAATATTATTTAGCTAAGAAACTAAGAACACTAGCTCTTTGTGTATGTAGTGAAATCAAACACAGCAGACTGATGAGATGAGGATGCCATCAAATTTTTTAGTGAGAAAAATCTACCCTAGATAATTAAAAAGATGGAATTGAGGGCAATGTTTTGGCAAAATCTTTATGCAGCCCCAGCTGAACAAATACGGTCCTATGAAATATTAAAGAACTATCCTTGTGTGAAGAAAGGAATTAGTGGCTGTAAATCTGATTTGAGCTTCTTAGGCCCTCATGAAGCACCTTGATGATAATTTTCACAGAAAAGTAGCAGGTCCAAAGAACCTTTTTTTCCCCACATGAATTCCCCTGATGCTGTCCTAGTTACCTGCAGATGTAAATCAGAAGGCACTGTTGTATAGTTAAAATTGTTCTGCACTATTTGGCCACTAGGTCAGAGCAGGTTTTAAATTTCTTTGCACAAAATTTTAGCAGATATCTGTTCTAGCTTTCACTGACAAGAAGCAGGACATTTTATTTTCTACAATATGAATGCATGTATGTATCTAAATGTGTTAAAGAAAAAGCACTGAAATTGTCCCATTCGAGTTAAAGAGGAAAGAGAGTTAATTAAGTTTGCATCCAGCTACTATATCTTTGTCTTGCTTATTTCTAGTATCTGTCACAATCACAGGAATACATTACCATATTTCTTTAAAAGAATTTCATGAGAAAATTTTCCAACAAGGACAATATTTGATCAAAAATCTAATAAAACCCATTCTTATCTAACTTCTCCCTTTGCTCCAGAAGGAAATACTAACTGGTGGCCTGTATTTTTAGAGTTTATAATATCTTACCAGTTGAGTGACTGGAGGCATGCAAAATATTGTAATGCAATTGGGATAAATTAAACAGGAATTCGTCTTTTCTGGAATTTGTTCTAAAAATATATGCAAATAAATGTTGGTTTGTTTGCTTTAATTTGTTTATTTTTTAATTAGTTCTAATAAGAGTACAAATATATTCTGTTTATACCTCTTTTATACTTTATATCAAGTATATGGTTCAGATACACTTTGCAACATTTTTGTTGATAAGGGACCAAATAATCTAGCTGGGTATTCAAAGTCTGTTAATGTACTTACACATTAAGCCATCATATAAAACTTTAATTAATATGAAACAAGTAAATAAATCCCAGAATCCTTTATGGTATAAAGGAATAATAAAATCCTGCAAAAATCCAAATCTACCATATTCATGTGATTTTTATCATTCTTACTGTCTTCATCTGTTTAGTTTTCTGAACTACAGAAATAGAAGAGAATAGAATGGTTTGGGTTGAGGGGACCTTAAATATCAGCTAGCTACAATCCCTCTGCTGCAGGCAGGGACACCTCACATGAGACCAGGTTTCTCAAAGCCCCATCCAGCCTGGCCTTGAACGCTTCCAGGGATGAGGCATCCACAAATTCTCCGGACAACCACTGCCCTCACAGGAAAGAATTTCTTCCTAGTATCTAATCTAAACCCTTCCTCTTTCACTTTGAAACCATTCACCCTTGTTCCCCTTGCAAAAATCTCCTTCCATTTTTCTTGTAGGCCCTCTTCAGGTACTGAAAGGTTGTAATAAGATCACCCTAAAATCTTCTCTTTTCCAGGCTGAACGGTCCCAGTTCTCTCAGCCCTTCCTCACAGGAGAGGTGTTTCATCCCTCTAATCCCTCCTCTGGATTTCATCCCTCTAATCCCTCCTCCAATATGTCCATGTCCTTCCTGTGCTGGGAATATTTAAAATAAAATTTACAAATTATTCCAGACTTGGGGGTGGAGTGGGCAAAAAAGGTACCTAGATAGGCTGGAAAAATAGACTGAGAGGACTCTACTGAAATTAGAAAAGCCCTGGCCAAAGGAAGGAAAACACTAACAAGTCAAGAACTGGTCTAGCTTATTGCTTAAGAAGTTTATTCTAGTTAAAAGTGTGTTCATTTTATGCATTAAATTCAATGTCCTATCAGAATACTTTAAACAATTTATCAGCATACAAAGTAATCAGACATTCCAAAACTGACTCTGGACTCTTTCATCTTAAAACATTCATGTCTAATATGCTAAAACCATTGCATTTTTATTTTGGTTTTTATATTTACTGAATTTCCATTTCTGTAATTAACCATTTAATAAGCTGTCAATTTTGTTAGTAGGCATTTGCAAAGGGACATGTGAATCCTAAGAAACTTAACTGTATTCTGTGAATATTATCAAAAAAGTAGAGTTGAATTTTGAGAGGTACATATCATTCTAAGTACAAAAGTAAATTCTGTGTTTGCAGTGCCTACTCATTTCTTAGTGGATCTGTCTTCTGTTGTTTTGTATGATTTCTGCTGAAATAAAATGAAGTTGGTTTTTCTATATCAACATGAAACAGAACATCTCTAATAAACCTATCTTGAATAATCAAACTAAAGAGATTACCTAATCCATGTAATTTTTAAGCAATAAAGCACAAAAGTAGGTAACTGTTAATATAGAAGTAAAATCACTAAGAATACTGAAAATACTCAAATATTTAGAGTTCAGAAAGTGCTGAAATTCTTTTCTTGGCTAGGGCTTACATGATCTACATAGAAATATTTTCGATACAAAAGAGACGTTGGAGCAGAATTCTCTGTAATCCCTTAAAAGAGGAAATCAGGAAGGTGATTCATCTGGTATGAAGATAAATTGCTGGGAAGGTGCAATGACTCACCTGCTGAGGTGTCAACACTTCTTCATTGATTTCAGGGAAGAACGGAATGATTTATGCTAGATGACTTAAGATATGTGAAATGAACCTCATCCCACTGCAAGTTTCTCTAAGGAGAGAGGGGTGGAGGGAAGAGAAAGGAAAAAACTAGTAGAGAAAATAGTAACTATAACCCTTCTATTTATTCCTGATTTCATTTGTCATCAGGCTAGTCCATGTTTGCTAGACAAGTGGGGTAGTATATAACATATTCTTTCTTTTTCCATTGAGGAATTCAGAAATCAATACACAAATGTTCCTGATATTTTTAGACATGAGAACTGTACAGACATAACAGAAGTCAACCTGAGGCCTAATTAATTACAGCATAACTTGAATCAGAAACTTAGTGTGGGTTTTTTTTTTTCTCATGTGATTAGGTTTTTGGGTTTTTTTTGTTTGCTTGTCTTTTTGGTTTTTAGTTTTTGTTTGGTTTTGTTGTTGCTTTTGTTTTCTTTTTATATTTTATAGCATTGGAGACAAAACTGTAATTTAAGAATTAGGGTCAAAGTCAGAAAAGAAAAGCCAGGAATGTATATCTCAAGTGTTTTATGTTGATTATTGTGATTACAGTCAATGAAAGCCAGCCTTTGACTGCATGAAGCTTCTATTTTCTTTACTGCTTCAGTGGTGAAAAATATGTACATGGACTTCTCTGTCTGTTTGCACCGTGTTCAGATTTTTAGCCAGTACTTTACTGGAATTAAAGCTGTTTGCAGTAGCAGCCTAATAACCTAAAAGCAGCCCAAGAATCTAAGCAAAGACGCTAAAAAGATCAAAATATTACAAAGGAACACATTTTTATTTTTGTTTTTTGCTCATGTTTGAGTGGTGCTAATAAAGACTTTCAAGCTTCTATGCTTCCAAGCAATATGGATGCACTTATCTCTCAGTATATGAATATACTAAAGATGATATCTGAGTCGGATGTCAGTAGTTCAAATGTAATTAAACTTGAATCAATAAACAGCAAGAGCAGTAAGATTCAAATCAGAAGTTTATTTTCCCAAATTAACCCGAAAGTTTGCCTGCTTTCTAATATTGAACTTACAGCCTTACAGTGGTGAGTATTTTATTCTAAGTATATTCCTAGATATATTTCCGGAATTCCTATTAAAGTGCAATATACAATGGAAATTCATAAAAGACACATCAGTAAATTCAGTAGCGAATTTAAAAAAAACCAAAACCAGCTTTTTATTGCACCTTTTTATTGTCAGACAGTCATGTCTGACAGTTCATCCCTATCTGAAGGCATACCTAAAGAAGAGAAACTGCTAAGAGGAGATATAACTTTTAGAAAATATAACTATTTTTTGTTGTATGTTCACATTAAATGCACCCATATTTTTTTCTGATCAAGTTAAACCCCTATTTGGTACTGTTTTGAAAATGGCTTTATCACTTTGTACAACGTAGACTTCATCTTCACTGAGGAGACAGGCAGAAGTTGCAGAATGTTAGGGGATACTCAGGCAGTTCCCTGATCTGCCAATATGATTTCCTGTGGTACATCGACTAACAAAATACAATTGCACGCTGATGTCAAGGAATATATTGGCAGCTCCTATTTAAAAACTTCTCGAGAAAAGTATTTCAGGATTTTTCCTTTGAACAAGAAGTTAAAATGCCAACGTAAAACATCCAGCATAGATGAATCTTCACTATTGTATCAAAGAGGAACAAAGTTAAAGCAATTTTAACATTCCAGTTAAAGTAATTTAAATTGCAAATAGAACTTTAAGATTGTACTACACAAATATAATTTTACTATGGTATGTTGCTTTACAGTTCCACTAATAAATATGCAGGATGGTGGTTCAGGTAGCTCTTTTGCAATTTTTAGAATTACATTTACATACCAGAGCCATTTAGTCTGAAAATATACAAGTGTTTTGCATAAAAGCCCTTTTCTGAATTCCCTGTTCAGGAAATCAAAAGTCATTCTATTAATGTAGTGAGCAATTAATTTATCTAAAAAAACCCCAACTTTGTAAACCTAGGATTTAGTAACTTTCTATATAACAAACTGTAATGGCACATCAAATTTCTTACCTGTCATTTTTGGTAATAAGATGCATTTTTAGGGTTTATGTGTGAGTATTTTCTTTTCAGTCTCAGTATTTCCTTTTGCCTCTGTAACTGCCTCTGTAAAATAGTAGTCTACTGTGAAAAGGACTAGCAATTGCTTATGAAAGAAATAAGTATTTTGATTGTGGCAATGAATTATGGAATACATTAAGAGCTTTTCTGCTTTTTTTCTATTCTGCCTTATATATGCTTGCATTTCTGTTGCAGAAGGAACAAAAGGCCTGTTGAAGAATGTCTTTACTTCATTTTTTTGATTGCATGAAGCTTCTATTTCCCGCTTCAGTGGTGAAAATATGTACATAATGACAGAATTTGCAACTTTTGAATGGTGTACACAACATAAAAACCCATCCAAAAGTAGGTGCAATCTAATTTAGAGCTGACAGAGCAACTTTACAGCTGAAAGTGTAGCTTTTAGGGTTTCATGGGTTTGGTTTTATTTTGTTAAAAGTTTACAAATTACTCATATAAAAGAAATATTCATTTTGGCAATAATTTAACATGCAATGAAATACTTAAGCTTTTCCCTGCTGACCAAACATGTTTCAAACAATTTCAACCTGAGATTGACTTCTTTTTCTCTCTGCCCTACTCCTCCTCTCTTTTTAATGTATACCTATGGAAATTGTGTTTTATCTGCCTCCAAGATCTCTCAGTGCTGCAGGACTACTTTCCATGTCTGCACTCTTGCAGTTCATACACGGTGTATATCAGCAACAGGTGTTTGGACAGCATGTCCTGTCCTCAAAGAGAGCAGGATATCAGATAAGAACTAACATTTCTGAATGCAAAAATGCAGTTAAGGTTTGTACTGACTAAAAAGGAAATGCTTACAGACTAATTCAAACCGCTTGAAATATTAAATTAATTGTGAAAACCGTCATAATATACTCTATTCTCTGTATGAGCCAATTTGTGCTATACAAAATAGGAAAACATATATCCACCAAATTTTAATCAAGTTTGGAAGAAAAATACCTGAACTTTTTGCAAGGAATGGAAATTCCGATTTTCATTTACCTTGGTTGAAGTGGAGCATGTTTATAAATATGTGTGAAACTGTTGGTTTATTATTAAGAAGAGAAATCTGTCATTATAGTAGGTGTGTTCAAGATAAATTTTGTGTGCACTTTTGGTAATGCTCAACCAAAAAATCAGGCGGAATGAGGTACAATTATTTGCTGTGCATCCTCTGCAATATTAAACTTCATGAAGGCTAGATTAATAAGATAATATATTTTTAAGAACAGAATCTAGAGAAGCAGGTGATCCCAGAATGTTTTACAACATTTTATTGATTGCTTAAATGTCTTAAATATCACCCAAGTATTTCAAAAAGCCACTGTTAGAAGTCATAATCTTCAAGTTTGTGACCTTAGAAACTTTTGCTTTCATATTTGTATTGAAAAAATAACCCCAAATCTCATATAGTTTGAATGTTCATATAAATGGAAAAGAAAACCCCAAACACCAAAACTGCCACACATTCGATTTACAAGAATGACAAGTAGATGTTAGCAACCAAGGATTCATACAGATTTGCTTCCTGCAAGTTATGATGTCCAATGCTTTGTTGGAAAGTGTGTCCTACCCTTCTATCAGACTAGAACACTCTGCTATATATACTTAAACCCTACGAAATAAAACCAAAACCAACAAAGAATGCTAGTTTCTCCATTACTTGAAGTTGAAATTCACACTTGATTTTTTTACTTAGATAGATGCTTTAACTCAAAAAAATGTATACTTAATGGCGAATTTAATGAGTTTCTGAAGTCTGTATTAAACAGCCAATGACAACATAAATAACAATATTATACAAAGTAAAATAGTAATCTTAACAAAGCATTAAGGGTTTTATTATATCTGGGTTATCAGTGTACTGATCTCCATCACCTATCTCCTCACCATTCTTCCACTTTTAACCATACAAGATATCTTATTTTAGGTTTTGATCCATTATTATTACTTTGGAAAAGGAGTGGCTGGAATGTCAGCTTTATTATGCAACACTGAAAGATTAAAGTCTCTGAAGCAGTGATTAAAAACCTAAAACAATTTATTGAATCAAGGGTTTTACCAAGACTTTTGGATATACACAATGAACTCTTCTGGTGTTGCTGGCAAAGAACAACAGCAAATGTGTTTAATAACACAGTAATTAAAACCCTGATGCAGGTAGCGGGAAAACTGAATTCAATTTATTCCTGTCAGATTGGATTCACATCCTTTTTTTTGTTTTTAACAAAGATGTCCATGTTGGCAATGTTTCATGTTTAGTCTGTACTACTGAATACAAAGATTGAAAACTCAATGGAAAAAGAACAAGAGCAATCATGAGTGCAGTCTGGAACTTGCAGTTATAAGGTACAGGCACTGGCTAAAGCACTGATACACCTCGTTTCTGCACAGAGAGCATGTCTCAATATTTGGAGGATAGAAGAGCCTTACACTACTCTAAGAGCAAAAAGCTTATTACACACCTGAATCATTCCCATCTGTTTGTTTAAGTGAAAGCTGAGTTTGAGTTGGTGGCACTATAAGTTTAAATTCAGTTGCCTTAAATCTTTCAGTCCACTTTTTTTAGGTGCTTAAATTATTTAAACAGAATAGAGCTTCTAATCAATTAATAAAACTGCAGAAAGAAGATAACATTCCCTCACCAATACAGCACATTTTTTTAAAAAAATTTGTGTTTTTTTTCAAGATTAATCATGATTTAGAGAAATATTAAAAAAATATTTAGAGAAATAATATTAAAAAACTCCTGAATTGTACCACATTCATGTAGGTCTTTCCTCAAGTGACAAAAAGTGAATATACATGTGTATATTTATAGTTCAATGCATTCCTGTTATTTCTTTTCTGTATGTCTCACATTGTTTCCTAACTAGAATTATATGCATCTAAAAGTAATACCAGATCATTTTCTCCTATTTATGAATGGTTATGTCTGCAAACTTTATAGCCAAAATAAAAGAAACACCACAGCCAAACAACATTAGCAATAAAATATATACCCATTGCATTTTTTTTGCAATATTTAATATATTTTGTTTGTTCAACAGTATCCTGCAAAACAGAAAAGAAATTCTTGCCCTTTTTCTTGATTACTTGCTTTTTCCCCTTTAATGAAATTTTGCATTTGTGAAAGCCACTAATCTGACAGCTCTGGAGGATGTGGGCAGTTCATTTCAGCTTTGTCCCACTGTCCTGTACACTCCAGGTGATTCAAATTTACCAAATATCATGAGAAATGTTCATTCTATATTTATTTTCAAATCATGGAGTTTCCACTGAAATAGTAAAAAAGACGGAACTATTTATGGAGCTCAGGATACTCTTATTTTATGTAGGTAACTCTAAGTCTCTTTAGCAAATGTGTCTGGATAGACTTATAGACTGAAAGTAAGAGGCCTGCAGATGCTTATAAATAACACCAGGCACAGAAACGAAATTATTATTACTACCAGTGTTAAAAACTTTCCCAGAAATGCTCCCATACCCTTCCTCTCCAGGTCTAAAGAGTTCTCTTCTTATCAGCAAGGATCAATCCTGCTTAGCCATGAATACCAAACAGCATTGGAAAGCACGACTGAGTAAATATGATGTTTCTAATTACTAGTTAAAGGCTTTGTACTGACTTAGAGCACTGGGTCTCAGAAGACTCCCAGGCTAGCTGAGGCCTGATTGGGTTCCTGCTTGTTCAACTCTAGTAGCAGCTCAGACAAATCAACTATCAAGCCACTGACTGAATTAGCAGTGAATTCCTCTTTGTCTGCTCAGAAACAGATATCTGTATATGCACATAACCAAAATTTGAGAGTGGAAAAAAATGTTTTCTACCTGTGGCATACAAATTTTACTTTCCATAAGAGGTCATTCTCATCAGACAGAAAACAAAATACTTTTTCTCTCATATTGCTCCATTATAACGCAATTCAAGCTATGAAATTCTTTTGCTGTATCAGAGGTAGCTTTGCAGCCCTTGTATCCTTTCATCCAACTGGCCATTGTATATCCTCTGTTTAAAAATTTTTCACTCAGATATTATAGCCAGGATTTTAAGCATATTTTTCTTTTATCCCAGTAATGTAAAAAGAACCTTACACATGTGGAAAAAATTTGTTTAATAAAAAAACCCCAGAAACTAGTATAAGCAACTCAATCTACTTTTTAAAAAAGTTATTTAATAATTTAATTGCCCAAGAGTTGCTGATAATTTTCTTAGGGAGGATGAACACCTGAATAAAAAAGTAGGAGTATGGTTTCATCAGTGAAAAATCTGTTTATTTAGTCTTATCTCCCACTTCTGACTTCTATGAGTTGCTTGCAGACACTGGCTGAGATTCAAATATTTAATATGGAATTTGAATGTCTAAAGTGGTCTTGACTGAACTGCCAATTCAGTAGGTGGCACTTATGCAGAACATTTTGCTCAACTTCAATAATAATCTGGAATTACAGTAGGTCTTGATTTACAGTTATAAAATTTTAGTAGTGCCTACTTTCATTGAGTTTACAAAAAATTTTTAGAAAGCAAACAGTATCAAAGAGTCGTTTCAAATGAATGAAAATAGCCATGGAATCAGAACACTCTCTGGCTTTTCATTTTCTTGGAAAATTGGGCTATTAGAAATAAAATATAGAGACATTGCTCTTGTGTCTGATTAAGAGAACTACTTCATATCAGAATAGTAACAGAAACTAAAATACTTTAATACTGTGCTTGCAAGCAAATAATATAAATGTAAAATTAGGGAACATAGAGATATTTAATTAGTTACATACAGTTAGCCAAAACAAACCCCAGAAAAGATGTTGCAAATACTGCATGGTCTTATTTTATGGATACTGATTGTCAATGGATCTACCGAAAAGCAGGATCCTGTGATCAAGCCTAAATGAAGATATTTCTAAACATATCAGTTTAAAATGCCTGAGAAGTAGAATGACACAAATTTTAGAATTATTTTGTCTTCAATTTTTTCTATACTAATTATCTGGACAGAAACAAATAATGCAATTAAAAATAAACAAAGAGACAAAAAAACCCCACCAAGGAAGCAGTTATGTTTAGGCTATGGAAACAAAAAGTTCATTTCAGAAGCTAATTTAGTACCTTTAAACACAGATTTTTTTTTTTCACTTAGTCTCAAGAAGTTCTATGTAGTTCTTTTCAAGTATTACCTGCTAGACAGCTGAAATTCAAGGAGATGTATCTAACAATAAGTGCATTTATAAACAGCCAATATTGAATTTCTTTATCCTAATCCATATAATTTGCTTCTTAGTTAAATAGGGTTATAAGAAGCATTAATTCTTAAATGAACTTATGTAAGATTTTAGTCTTTAGCTTATCCCAATATTTTAATTACCTGTGTGGTTGTGAAAGTGGGGAAATAGAGTCCTAACACCTTGATATTCTGCGCTGCATATTAAGGGATTTTCTTGTTGCTTTCCAGTGGATGAAAGAGATTGACTCTTTTCATTTTTATGATAACTACCTTACAAGATGGAATTTCTTCATGTTTTGATCCTTTAGTTTTAGGTTTTCTGAACCTAAGAAAAACCTATAGAACAATTTTCCTCTTATTCTTTTTGTATTTATCTAAATTCTTTTGTAAAATATTGTCTCAAAATAGACTCAGATAAATAATTCTCTTGTTTTTCAAGTTAAAACACCCTTGTTAATTCATTCCTGAATTAATTTAATCTGTCATTTGTTTTCCAGTATCATTAAACTGACATTAGCTACCACTAAACATTTTTCCTATAGCCCTAGATGAACTCCAGTTTTTCCTCTCATCCTGATTTATTTTGTAATTCTGTATTTCCTTTCATGTGCTGCCAGATGTAATTATCTTTATTTTATAATTTTATCACTGCCTAATTTTTCTGACACTTGCCAGCCCTCCTTTGTTTCAGGATACAAATGAGAATTTTGTCTTAGTAAGTGCAGTAATGTTCTCCATTATAAAGGGGTAAGGTAAATGCACCAATGCTTGCAGTCCTTCCAAAGGACACAATAGTTGTGCATGCCAAATTGATCCAAGTTTAAAAAAAATCACAATTATAGCTTGCATGTCCTTTTCCACTGCTATCCACCAACAGATCATCCATCCCTTGACTAAAGACTGGAGACAATTTAAGCACACACATGAATAAAAGTACCAAGAATTTTGAAAACTTTTCAGTAGTAAGAGCAACATTTTGACAGAATGTCTAGTATTTGACAGAAGATCAACAGTGTTCTGGAATGGCAGTATCTTTTCAATGGAAGGTATTTCTGTTTTTCTCACTGATCATTATATGAAAGTTTACACTTCTCAAACATTTGTATGACAGCACTATGTGCTATTGAAAATGATACATCTCATTCCATAAAGAGGTTAAAATTATCTTCTGATATTCCTCAAGTCTTTGCTTTTCTAACAAGTAGGGTTTGCTTTCAAGATTTTTCTTCAAACCAATCATGGCTAAGAAATTATGACTCAGTTTTATAGAGCCTAAGACATAAATGACAGCAAAATGGAGATGGGATTTGCACATACAACAGATATCTTGTCTATCTACTATCTACCTGTCTATCTACTGAACCATCTGAAAATGAGAGGAAAACATGCACCAGGACAGGCTTCAGCTTGTATTAACAATAAGAGTGTAAATTCAAGACACATAGAGACCTTGAGTGTGGTAGGTTCAATCTGCCAGACTCCTTCTCTATACACAGTGTGCCAGCCCATCCTCTAGTCATCCTCCTGTGAAGAAAGGTTGAGAAAATTTGGGTTATTAAGGCTGGAGAAGAGAAGGCTCCAGGGAGACCTTAAAGCAGCCTTCCAGTGCCTAAGGTAGGCTTAGAAGAATGATGGCAACAGATTTTAATGGGACTGATATTGATAGGACAAGGGGCAATGGATTGAAACTCGGAGAGGGTGGATTGAGACTAGATATAAGAAATATATGATATATTTTACCGTGAGGATGGTGAAACACTGGAACAGGTTGCCCAGAGAAGTTGTGGATGCCCTATTATTGGAAGTTTTCAAGGCCGGGTTGGATGGAGCTTTGAGTAACCTGGTCTAGTTGAAGATTTCCCTGACTGCTTTAGGGGAGGGTGGACTAGATTCCATGCTTCTATGATTTTATGCTTCTTTATTTGTTCTTTCAGCATAATTTTTTTGGTGATATATGAAAAATCATAGTTATAGTCTGAGAATAAAAATATTCTAAGGGGGTTAAATGGTTCATTTAGTAAACAGGAAAACCTTAAAACCTACAAAGCTTCCTTATTTTAGATACATCAGCTAGGTGGAATCAATCTTCATATAATAACAATGGTAACGATGATAATGACAATGACAATAACAATAATAATAATAATAATAATTCCCTACCTTCTATTAATTTTATTTAGTGTTTTACTGAGCATTAGGATACTTGAATGTATTGGCTAAGTGTATGAGGACTAATTTTTCAGTAGTAATATTTAAGACAGATTTGACAATACTTTTAAATTTGGAACAACATTCTGGATACTTAATTCAGTCCTTTATTGGACAGGATTTGTAACTCCCATAAAAAATCTGTAAGAAAAAAATGTGTTGGAGTGGGGACTTAGAGTTTATCCAGTTCTATTTGTTAGTGCAATTACATTATTTTCTACCTCAGAAAGAATACCAATGACAATTATTTTCTTCTCTAGAAGACAAAGTATTAACAGTGATGAAGGTTGAGTTGCAGACTGCAAACACTTGTGCCATGTCTTCTTCTTGAGAAATTATATTTTGCAATGAATAAGGCTGCCAGATCTGATATTTAAGGAAGTGCAATGAGTCAATGTGTTGCATGATTATTAGATTCAGACCACTAATGGATAAACTTGAAAAAACAGTTTGATATGTCAGAAAATATGCTTTACTCAGCAGTAGAACAAAAATGCCTACAGTATTTGTTATGTGACTGGAATGAAAAGAGCGAAGAATTAAAGGTTAAACATCAGGGAGCTGTTACTTATGCTCAAATAAAGATTTTACATTTATAAAGGAAATTCTAGAGCTGTAAAGACAAAGAATCTGTGAACTGTGACAGATGCAGGTGAAGAGAGTGCACCACAGGAAATATGAGAACAAAATGATGTATAAAAATTTTGGTTATTTCTATGATCTTATTTGCATAGTTATCTAAGCAGTAACATTAATTAGAAACTGCATTTATTATTAATGATAGTGAAATTACTAATGATGTCATATAACGTACAATGTTCTCTTCAGAAATATGCCTGAATCTAGCAGATGTGTTTAAAAAAAATTCATGTAAATTTTTTTTTTGTCTAATGTATCACAAGAATTTATTTAGCCTTATTATTTCAAGTTAAGAATAACTTTTTAATTTAATTAATTCAAAGCTTATGTTTCTTCCGTACATGCCTGAAAGGTGTGTACCACCTGCACCTGTATCACTTGGTTTCCTTTCTCTTCACTAGGTGTGCACAGTTTTCAGAGGTTTTATAGCACCAGCATGCTGGGTTCTCTTCTGTTTCTCTTTGGTGGCCACGGGCCTGGGGCAAGGCCCTGTGGAGTGTGGTCAACACTGAAAGGTAACATTAGCTTTTCCAAATACACTATTTGATAGCACTGAACACTGTTCCAGTAGAGATTTGCAGTTATACAGAGAGCATTTTCTTGTGTGATACAAAATTTTTTGAAAATATTTTGACATATTGGATTTACATTACGTTGCAAGGTTTTAGTAACTGGGGAGAGCTTCAGGGGTGTTTTTCTGAGAAAGGGTCAGGACCTGCCCAGTGCTGAACACACTTCCAGAGGGCTCCAGTGGACCCACTGCATGGCACAACTGAATGTCACAGTCAAAGTGGTACATTTCTATTATAATGTAACAAAGAAAAAGAAAAATGCTGCCCAGCAGTCAGAGAAACAGCCCTATGAACAGCAAGGTAAGAGAATAATGAGGGGGAGGAGGGGCTCCAAGAAATGTAGATATTTTCCAGCAGCCCATGGAGAGGACCAAAGTGGAGCAGGTATTTCCCTGCAATGCATGGAGAGGACCACACCAAAAGAAACAATCACACTGCAGCCTGTGAAGGGCCCAATCTGGAACAAATTTCTGACAGTAACTGCAGTCCATGCAGAGAACCCATGATGGAGCAGACTTAGGCCAAAGGACTGTAATCCATGGGAAGGACCCACCTCAGAGCAAGGGAAAAGTGTGAGGAGGAAGGAAGGGCAGAGAGGAAGTGTTACAAACACTCCATAATCCAACATCTCTCATCCTCCTTTTTGGGAAGCAGCAGAAGCAGGGGAAGGAGATTGAGGACACGGGAATGAATGAGTGAAGTTCCATCTGTATAAAAAGGGTTAGGGTGACAGGAAGGTGTTTTAGTTCTTTGCCTTTGTTTCTCACCACCCAATTCTATGTTAATTGGCAATAAACATTTTTTTTTCGCAAATCAAGTCTGTCTTGCCTGTGATGGAAATTGGTAAGTGACCTTTCTACCCTTATGTCACCCCATGAACTTTTTCATCTGCTTCTCTCATCCTGTTGAGAAGGAGTGAGCCAGTGGCTGGATTTGAGGATCTGGCAGCTGATCAATGTTAACCCACCACATTGGTGAAAAACACTGCAACAGACAGCATGTAAAATGTAACTTAGGTCTTGGGTTTGTACAGTGTGAAACAGGTTAAAAAACAAGCAAAAAACCAAACTGGTCAGAATCCTTAGCCTGTTTAAGTCAATGAGGGGTGAACCTTTGATAGGATTTAAAAATTATGTATTGCATTCCTGCAAGAAATGATATATGACAACTGGCATAGTGGTCTCTGCCTGCCACTTCATATTTTCACTGCCTTACATTGACAAGAGAATAATTCAGTTGTTTTTATTCACTTCTTTATCATCTCTTCAGGTCTAGGTTCAGTTCTGGGTTTTTTACTACATTAATTCAACAGTGCCAGATACTAATGAAAATAAACCTGTTCAGTTTATTGCTGTCAAGGTAAAAAAGCTAAACAAACTAGAAATATTCCTTTCCACTATGAAGAAAGGAAGGATTTTGATTTGAATATATAGGGTAGATATTTAAAATAAATATTTTTCTTGGTCTTAGTAATTAAAAGTATCAAATATGGAAAAATGCCAAGTTATATTAAGGAGGAGAATGAGATGAATGTGTCTAGTCTACTCATTGAAACAAAAAATGTGCTAGTCATTTGACTACATATTAAACTCAGTTGCATCAGGGGGAAGTAATGACATTCCCAGAAGCCATTAAGTGAAAAGCTACACTATGTATTAAGTTCATAGTACAGCACTTATTTTAAACTGCTTGCATAAATTGGTTCATTAAAATATGCTACTGTTGGAGATGCCAACATTTCTGATAGGCACTGGGGGATGAAAAATCTAAGTGTGAAGACTAGCAAATAAATCAATAAATCTGTGGCCTGTTCAGTTTCTCTTTTTCTCTTTCTTTTCCTTTTTTTGTTGTTGTTTTTTTTTTTGTTTCCAGAGAACAGAGGCAATCCATAACTTATTTAACATTTAATTAAGAGTAATGTTCTTTCAGGGAAAAAGAAAAAAAAGGAAAAGTAATTTTTTGGCTTTGGCTAAAACATTTTTAAATACAATGATAGCAATAAACCCAATGTGACCTGCTTCCTGATAGTTTTTCTTTGGCAAACTTCATCAGATGCTTGAGAATAATGTGTAAATCTAAGTGTATCTGAAAATTGAACCATCACAAAGAGGTTTTTACACCATGTGTTTCAGGTGATTGGCTAAAAGCCTGTGGAGTACTTGTCTCTCTCATCTGACTATGGAAGGAGCTTACACAACCGGACAATCTGCATAACTCTAAGACAGATAAAATTGCAAGAAATTAATAGTATTCTACTTGTGCATCATCTACAATGAATTATAACTTCCCCCAACCTCCTCTGGGGAGTCTGAATAAAACTGAACATCTCAGCTAATGCTTCAGAGGTTTGATTTTTGACTCTGTAAAGAGTACTCATAAACAAAAAGATCTGCATAGAAATTAAACCAGAATCCTGATCAATTGTTCTGACAGTAATTAATTACATACTGCAAAAGGAATGGAAATACACTACACATAACTCCCAAGGTACACTTAAGAATTATCAGCACCATTTGTGGTTTTGTGTCATTGCCAAAACCAAAAAATCAATGGGGTTTCCTTTACAGGTTTTTTCTTTACAGGAAAGCAGAATGTGAATGAGTTTTGATTCAGACATTTGGCTTTATGTGCATAAATAATTCTTTTCCTTAAAATTAATTATTTTTCCAGAACTGTTGTTTAACAAGATATGTCTCCCTTGGCTGACTTGAATGTTGAGTTTTAATCTCTGTACCACTTTATATGCCATGTACAAAATAAATAATTATTTGCAGAGAAGGAAACCAAACACTGAGAATGCAGAAGCCAGATATTCAGTAGTTTTTAAATACATAGCTTTCTTGTGTTTCAGTACTAATTTTCAAATCTACCTGAACATATTACTTGGAGACCAATTACAAAGTTGTAAATCTAAGAAAGTTATTTGTGATTAATAAAAGATAAGAAATGTATACCCAGAAGTATTAGTAATGAAACAGAGAAAGAGTACGCTGCTTTGAAATGAAATTAGCCAAGAGCCTTAGTTAAGTGCCACCTTAGAGTTACTAGAGAAAAAAAAAAGAAAAGGGGGAAAAAAAAGAAACACAGTAAAATTTACCTGGAATTTATATTTGGAAAAAAAAATGCAATTTGATTCTGGTGGCTTTAGTGACAGCTGTGAAGCTGTCAAAAATCATAAAGATTACATTTTGAAAAGAGAACTCTTAGTGAAACTTAACTATAAATGATGCACGCAAGAGTACATTCCGATATTCTGTTCCAATAGCAAATTTGCAATAAGGAGTGTATGTGTGTGTCAGTATAGTCAGTAACATATTTATTGCACAACTATCAAATGTTTCTCCCCATAAATTCCTGCTGTTATTAATAAATTGCAAGCAGTGATCAAATCCCACAAAATAATATGTATATTCTCTAAGATACATTTTTTTATTCTAAGAGAATAGAGAAAAAAAGAAGAGCTCTGTAATGAGGACATAACTTAATTTGCAGAAGGTATTTGTACTAGTTTGAAAGCAAACTAGTGAGAGACTCCAAGTCAGAAATACAATTCAATAGAAAAAATAAAATAAATGCAATAGTACAAAAAAGAACAACCCACTGACAAGGTCAGAGCACAAACCTGACCCCCTGATAAATCAGGGGGTTGGTAACAGTACAATTAGGTGGTGACTGCAGTCCTCCTGGAGTGATGGTTCTGTTGAAGGGTCTGGTCTTCCTCGGAAAGTCCAGTGGTGTAGACCTTGTCCTCTGGGATCCCAGTAGGTAAGGCTGCCTGTGCTGTTCCAGGCCCAGATTTTATCCAGGTGGGAATGCTTGGTTCCTTCCCCCTGGGCGGAGCATCTCACAATGGGATGGTGAGTCATGGGGCAAGGCACTGATGGGCCCATTAACAGGAGATAGCCCAGGTGCCAGTTATCTAAGAGTCATGAGGCAAGGCTCTGATGGGCCCATTAACAGGAGATAGTCCAGAGGGAGGAGGCAAGGAACATTGCTGCACCTGGTCTCAACAGCTCATGGTAACAGAATACACTGTAACCCAGGACAGTACTTTAACATAACGGGAGAATGGAAGAATTTATTTATCCTAACAGGCGTCACATGTTAAGGTAACTAATCTTTGGTAGAATTCTTGGACTGCTCACATCAGTAGATAAGCTCAAATGACTCTCTTAGGATTCAGTGGATCACCTGGGGAGCTCAAGCAGCTGAAATGAGAGGCCTGAAAATTTAATTGCGCATGTTGGATCAATCTTACTTTATAGGTGAAACAATTGTAATGATACATTCCTACATATTTTTGATATTTAAGGATCCAAACACTTACACCTTTGCCCTTTACTTCTAGGTAGTCAGCTAAAAATTAAAACTGTTGGTTCAGAACTTTTCCTGAAGGAATTACTGAACATAAATGTATAGTAAAGAACTTTTTTATGGGTGCCTGCAGTGGATGGACATAACCAGGTTTGGTAGCAAGGGTGGCTTCTGTGACAAGATGCCAGGAGCTACCCCAGGCCAGAGACAGTTGGTTTCAGGCAGCTTGACACATCACAGAACACAACTCAACACATGAAATAAGCTGCTGGTCCCTCAGAGAGAAAAAAAACATTTAAGAAAGGGATAAATTACTGGATGGAGAGAGGAGGGGAGAAATGAGTGAGATGACAATGAAAACAGACTGAGAAGTTCTTGCCTAGAGAAGACAGTTTCAGTATGCCTCTATCAAGTCAGTTTAAGTGTATGTGTTTTTATGGACCACTCTTAACTAAATCACTGAATTAATTCAAGTTTACCATTAACTTTTTTTTTAATGGGGTTTGCCCATATAATTTTAATAATCTACTTTATGATGCTATTAATATATTTGTTGACAGTTAAAGGACAGCAAATTGTGTCACTGAAACAGAAAAGATTGCTGGAGGTGGGAGGAAGAGCAGAAATGAATCAGTTCTCTTGCTGAAAAAAATGCCTCATAACACCACAATATGTAACTTCTTTTTCTTTCCTTTTCCCTTCTTCCTTCAATTTTCCTTTTCCTACTAGTTTGAAAACAAACCAGTGGGAGATTGCAAGTCAGAATCACAATTTAACAGGAAAATTAAAAGAAATGCTATAGTACAAGAACACTGACAGTGTCAGGATACAACCTGACACCCTGTTAGTCAGGGTGGTGGTAGCAGTCCAGATGAAGTGGTCCTGTTGAAGCAGTGACCCTGTAGAAGGGCCTGGTCTTCACCTGAAAGTCCAGTGGCAGCTTCTGTCCTCTGGGAACCTAGCAGGTAACACCTACTTGTGCTGTTCCAAACCCCAGATTATATCCACGTGGGAATGCTTGGCTCCTCCTCCTGGGTGCAGCATTTCACAATGGAGTGATGTAATTCTATGAGTCATGGGTGGGTCCTTGATGGCTCATATAGCTCCCAGAGAGAGTTTTTAGGGGTGAGTCATGGTGGGAGATAACGAGCACAGCCCCACCTGCTTTAACAGCTCCTGAAGATGATAATAGAATACATACTTTTGGTTACATCTTACATCGTAACCTAGGACTCTTCTTCTTCTTCTTCTTCTTCTTTTTCTTGTTCTTGTTCTTCTTGTTTTTGTTGTTCTTATTCTTCTTCTTGATGTTCTTCTTTCTTCTTCTTCTTTCTTCTTCTAACATCCTGAATTTAAAATAACATCTTTTGCGATTTGAGATAAAAATGAAATGAAGAGCACAGATATGGCTGTGCAAAACAATAGGGAAAACATTTGCTTTTTATCTTTTTTTCCCCTGGCAAGAGCACAGCAGTGCATAAAGTCTTCTCACTGATTTCTCAGTTTCAACCAAATGTGACAGAAGGAATATCATGTCATTGATGGATTTCTCCTATGGGAATGCAAATTTGCACTAGAGGAAAACAACTGCATACTATCAACTGTGTTATTTATAAAAATTCATAATTGACTTTCACATATTAATTGTTGCCCAGTGGCCAGGTATTAGATTGTTAATGGAGTTAAGTTTGTTAATTAAAGAATTAATTGTTAATTACTCCCCAGTTATAAAATGGTTGTGATGTTCTTCCATTTATTCCTGTTATCCCAAGTTAGGTATCTCCAAGTTCTATTTATTGTATAAAAATAAGATACCACCCCTTTTTATTTATTACAGTCACCGAATCTTAAGTTCACCCCCATTAATTTTGATAAAACTTTTATAATATTCAGTTGCCCGTCTTTAAATTTCCTTTCGAGTAGGGGCACCTTTTCTCCCTCCCTAAAATGCTTTAAGTTGATTTTAAGTGTCATTTTCCTCTTAATTTGGAGTTCTGCACTAGCAGAATGCAATTTGTTTGTAAAAAAATATTATTTGATCTTCCCTCCTCTTCCCCTCTTATTGGAAAAGTTGTGTTATTGCTTCTCGGTGACTTCTTGATGATTCGAAAAGAATTGTGAATTTATTTAGTGTTTTAAAGTTGTGTTCTACCTCTGTTAACTTGGATGTAAGTTTGGCATATTACAGGGACATCAGACCCCCACAAGTGGCCAGGAGCTATTTTTAGCTCAGAACCCTTGGACTGGAACTGGGCTCCACTGCAACGCTGAATACTAATGAGGGCTTTTCCCGCCTTTTACCCCCAGTGACATCACTAAGGGGCTGTCCCCGCCCACATAACGAGCCATTGGTGGATGGGTTTGACATCACCAGGAGAGCAACCAATTACCGCCTGCCATGGGGGCTGGGCTGTGGGCGGTTCTGGGCGTGGGCAAGAGGGAGTAAAGGAGGACGTGCGAAGACTGCAGTTTGATTTTCAGTCCTGACTAGCAGAGACTGATGTCTGGCTCTGTGGTATCTGGCCTCTAACTCTTTTTAGAGCTTGGATTAAGTATTTTTTGTTTGTCTTGGAATAGCTAGGACAAACCCAGCGCTGCAGGTTTCTGTCCTGGGCAGAGAGCCTTTTTGGCCACAAGAGTCTCTGATCTCTGGTTCCCGGTTTTTACTATTATTTTAATTGGATTTTGACTTTTGTAACTTTTATTTTTTTTATTTTTTTTCTGTCAATAAATTAATTTTATTTTTTTAATTAAACAAGAGTTGTTCCTTATTCATAACAAACTGGGTGGGACTGTCACAAGTAAGGCTCATTTCAAAACGGTTTGGACCCATTGGAAATCACATCCAAACTATTTTTCTGCAAAATAAACAACAAAGTTAAGAAAGCGAGATACTTTTCTACTTATGCTTATTCTAACTTTTCTGGGGGGAAAAAAGGTCAAACATTTACTTAGAAAATCACATCCAGTAGAAGCTTCAGCAAGTTCAGTATCTTATTAAAAACTTGGAAGTAATACCAGAGAAACTAATTAAAGCCTAAGGGATACAGAAATCACTGTGTATAAATATGTAATTACCAAAAGTGTTTTAAAATATCCCAGTAATGCATCATGTTTCTCTTGTAATTACAGAAATTTCACAAAAGCAACAGCAAGATAGCTAATATTCCTGTATGGTACATTTTAAGTTAAGAATGTTGATATCAAATGAAAATAATCAGTGCCTCCTCCGTTCTATCCTTTGCAAGAGAAAGTTCCATAGAAGTCTCATATCCTGCTTCTCTCTGAAGCACTGATTTAAAAGCTAACACTATGAGAATCCCAAATTAGAAATCAAAAATAATCATGATCATAATAGAATTATAATTATTTTTTCTGGGAAAAATATTATATTTATAAATGAAAGCAGAAAATTTCTATCCTGATTCAGAACCTGCAACAAATACACAGCAAGAAGAAAGTAATGGTCCGTGTTCACCAGTGAAAAGAGAAATGTAGGAATTATGTTGCACTGCCTACTTAAATACATGGCATGTCCAAAAGCCAGTGTATAAATTTAGGAGAAGTGAAAGAAAACCCAAACCAAGCAGACGAGTCATTCAGTAGTGCTTTAGAAATTGGTATAGTATAATTTAAATATGTTTTCCCTGTTGAAGAAAAAGGTCACTGACTATTGGCTTGCAACTAAACTCACAGGCAGTGGCAAGTTTCATACCATTTTGTGCCTTACTGTCCAAATCAGAGCCTTCTCACAGCTACTGTGGCTCCAGATTGGCTCCAACACAAGGGAATTTGAGGTAATGCAGTCCCAAACCTGCCTGAAGTCTAGCCATTGCTGGAGCATGTGCTGGACTCAGAAGCTGGTGGGAGATAGGGTTCAAATAATACAGACACCAGCTTTGGACACATTCCTACTGCTATGGAAGCTTTTATTGACTTACATCATACCTCTATAAGACTCTTATTCAGCTAACTCCTACAAAATTCTGAAGATTTAAAACTCGTGTTACTGATATTTCACAAACTGAAAGCTGGCAAAAGATGGCATATTGCAGCATCAGAGAACTGAAGCACCTGGACTTTGAAACCACATATATTTTACAGATTACACTCTGAATTCAGCCCAGGAGTGCATCAAAGTCCATTGAAAGCAAAATATTCTTCTGTATGGATTTTTCTAAGCTGGTCCCAAGACAGGAAATTTGATGACTACCAGAGATGTCATATACAATAAATATATTTTGTGTGTAGTAAAATGGGGCAACTAAATATACAGTACTGATATAAATAAAATTTATTTATTTTTAACTTCTTCGCCAACAGATTTTGGATTGGGGAGCTCTACATTCACCTATCAAGTTCTGGCATAATCAATCTCATCAACCTTGATCTAAGTTCTTTCCTTATGGGAGTTTTGTTCAATTCAATTTACTGACGCTCATGATGCATTAAAGTTTTTCACTTTCTGTAATTCACAGATGAAAAAAGTAGAAAGGGGAAAACTTGGAACTGTCTACTGGACTTCAGGAGGAAAAATACAGAAGCTAACGGCCTTACAACTATGAAACGGCATGAAAATATTTCCCACATTCAGGCTGCAATTCTCATACAAGTTTTCCCTTTGGGGCATTTTTAACCACAGTTACAACACTGAAAGAGTAGAATCTGAAGGGCTTGAGAAGCTACCTGCTTCCAAAGCTGATTCACCCCTAACTTTCCATTAAATACTGTTCACATGAGCTTGAGCATCTCTACTGAAAATAATCTCCCCAAGGAAATACCATAACATAGTGTCCATGACCTTCTGTTGATTGTCAGAAAGAGCAACTCAGACAAGGGCCCACAAGTCGGGTGTTCCCTGAAAGAAACTAGTTCTTTCACACTAGCATTTACCTCTTTGAATATTCTATGCCCCAGATCTTTCCAATCATCTAAAGAGGCCCCAGGGGCTTACACAAACTGAGTTGCCCTGCAACATCACAGAAACTCTATTTAGGCCCAACACCTGCACTCTGAATTTGCCTAAATTTCCAAGCGAATTTCTGCTCATAGTATCAATAGTGATGCCTTAGGTTTTAACTTTTATATTTTTCAAATCCTGTATTGCCTAGTGTGTAACTCTGAAGTTTCTTGTAGCCTGCTAATTTCTGTTCTCTCATGCCATTTAGACATTAGAAAGTCTCTCCAAGCCTGCTCTCCAAGGATACCCAGACTGTCCTAGGCCCAAAAATGTGTAAACCAACATCTTTAGAAGGGGGGTAAGCGTGGGGAAATGACATCACTAACTGAAGCTTTAATTGGAGAATTAACCCTGATATGCAAATGGACCAAACTTATAAAAGTGTGAAGAACTCGTGACTCAGGGTCCATCTTGGGTGTCACCTTTGGCCTGCCCAGGGTGTACCTTTGAAGGCCCTTCAAATAAATACCTGCCTTTATTCCCTTATCCTGTCTAGTCTCTTGTTTTCTTTAGGTGGCCACCTCAGGCATCAATAGTTCAAATTATATAAGGAGAATCTAATTTATTGAAATAACAGATATCCCCAGTTTCAAATTCAGTGGGAATACAGGGACAGTGCAATTACTAAAAAGAAAAAAAGTATTTTCCAAGCATAAAAAGTGAGACTGTATATCAGAAGCTTATCTTTGAAATCATTAAGTCAGGAGACAATGAAAAAAATAGCTTCATGAATTTTGGTAGAAGTCCATGAATCGGGATTTTAGTATATCATTTCTAGTTCAAGTCTATTCCTAGGTAAAATTTATCAAGGAAAATTGAATATTTTAATGAGCTGAAAAAAAGACAAAAGCTCTCAATAGAATTTACATTTAGCCTAGATGCCAAGTGCACATTATAATGTTTTATCTTTTTGACATGAGTGATATGTTTCACTGTAATACAATTCTCAGATGACTGCAATATTTCCACATAACCTCAACAAGGAGAAATAGGAATTAAAATTTCATAGTGCATTTACAAGTCCTGTTGAATACTTTATTTTCTTTTTAAAAAACAATATTTTAATAGAGCAGAGAATTATGTTCTTTTCTCGTGAAGCTGACCCGGTAATCTTCTCCTTCATATTTCATATCTATATTTCTAAAAGAAACACAGCAGAAAATATTTTGTCTCCTCTTTCATGTAAAACACAAGTTTTTTCATTTTTTTTCCTTTAATAAAATCTATGAAAAGAATAATTAAAGTATTTAATCTCTTACTGTTATGAATGGATGATGTGGGTTTAAATCAGCTCCTGTCTGTTGCCCAGGCCTCTGGCAGCAGGCAGTCACGTTATTGAGGTGGCCGGCACCCCAAAATCCACTACCGTTCACAAGTTCTTCAATAATGGCTGATTTGGTCTATTGTAAAATGAATTATTTATTAATAGACACAAAACTAACAGACATAAGACTTAAAACAGACTACTACTACACAGGCAAAGATAAAAAAAAGAAAAAAGGCATACTAGTATTTACATGGAGAATTAAAGGTACCATTAAAATTACAGTAGCTGAGAAGTAGTATAACTTAGGATTCAGTGTTTCTTACCATCCCGTTATCTTGATGGGGTGCACATTGAAGTCCTTTCCCTCAGTTTCCGGAAAAGTAACCTGGAGTTGGTCCAAGGCTCCAGGGAGAAATCTTCTCACACATCTCCATGGAGTGTGTAAGAGACTTCTGCCACTGTGATCATTGTGTGGGCTTTTATAGACATAAGAACGGTGTCTTTTGGTCAAGAATATTCCTTTCATCTCTTCCCACATTTGCTTTCCAGACTAAGATGTGTATTTGGGGCTTGGTCTCAGACCCTCAGGAGCCTGGGGGTGATCTCCTGCTGAGCTCTCTGACCTCCTGCTGAGCTCCTCTCTGGCTCCTCGCTGGGCTATTAGTCTAGCCTGAGTTCTCTCTTGCATGTGCACCAGCCATGAGAGAGGGGGGACGTCCTGCCACACTTACTGTGTTGTTGAAATTTCTGCACATCAGTTTGAAAAACACACTTTATGTCACACCAGTTTTTTTTTTTATCATGTGGTTGTTTCTGCTACATTGTGAAATTCAGATTTATAACATGAATCTAAGTAATAAATATGGCATGACCTTGGTGGAAGGAAGGTTTTATGCCTCTTGCAGAACTAAGAATAAAAAAGGCTTTATCAGATACTTGCAACTAATTGCAAATCTCATATTAGAACTGATTGAAAGAAAATATTTAAATGCATTATTTATAAGCATACTTGATACTTTTGCCTGCAAAATAACCTCTTTTCCTGAGAGAAAAATAATCAAGGTTTTCAAAAAATACGATAATTACTCTAAATAATAAGTAAAAAAGTGTCCCATGTCCTGCTGTCTTTTGTCTACTGACACATCAGAGAGGCAACTCTTATTCACTACTTCTGTTTTTGTTGACATTACAGAAAGAAACTGTTTTACTTTACTGATATTTCAGTGAAAACCTGGGAGACGTTTCAGTAAGGAGCAAGGTTAGTCACTTATTAATCAAACAACATAATAAAGGATCTCCAGAGGTCAGGAAGAAATCTCTGCTGCTACACTGTGTGCCACATCCTCTCTGACTATGAATGCTCCTGTAAGATCCTGCAATGTTACCAGAAAGAGTTGGGGCCTCCCTTGGGCAGCCACCCAGTGAAAATTGGTCAACTTACATGACTAACAGTAGGAATAAATTTGTTAGGTAAGGACTCTGTGCAAAGATTGTCTCATTTGTTTTTGACACCTTTCTCCAATTTCAATGCTTTAATTTAAGTCAGATAAATTTTGTTAAAACAGGTTTTAACTTGAAGTTCCTAAATTCAGAGAGGAAGAATGGAAACTTAACAGTTTCCTTTACCTGAAAGAGATAGTAAGGAATTGTGGATACTGAAATGTAAATATTAGTAACTGCATTTCATATTTGTGATGTACAATGGTGTTGCCATCTGCCAAGATATTTCTGCCTGCCATAAGCATAGCTAATAAGTGGTGTTTGTTACAAGTGCAAACTCCTATCTGCGGCACTCCAAGATTTTTTTTGTTTGCCATTATTAATTTCTAACTACAGTTTCCCACTGTGTTTTTAGGTAATTGTGTTCATAATTATTTGCTGATTCTTTTTAAAAGCTGTTTCATTTCAGATGCACTTAGTTCACAGTATTTTGTTATTCATGCCCCTTTATGTTTCAAAAATTTTCTTGAAGTATAATACTGGTTATTGCTTGCTGAGCATTTAAGCATTTATTTTCAGAAAATCCTTAAGCTTAGTAAAGGAACCCTCTTCATAATGTATTCAGTTAACACAGATAAGGACAACAATAGAAACTCAATAGAGTAAGTTTATAAAATAAATCAATTTCAAGAGACAGTCTAGAGAGTTTTAAAGTAATTGGTTAGCAATGACTTTAAAAGGATGAGAAAGAAAAGAAAAGAAAAAAGAGGAAAGAAAAAAGAAAAGAAAAGAAAAGAAAANGAAAGGAAGAAAGAAAGAAAGAGTTACATGCTTAGTGAAGGAGATTAGAAAAACCAGAAAATTCTCTTTCATAAGTGGAACATAAAACCACTTTAAGAATTTTAAAGCTATAAGGCTGTACAAAAAAGATTTAATGAGCAACTAGCTATAGGCATTAAAACTAATACTAAAAACTTCTTCCAGCACATCAGAAATAGAAGACAGGTGATAGGATTGACACATGATCATCTCAAAAATAGAACATTAAAGGAAAGGTAGAACATAATAGAAATGCTAGATCAATTATTTTTATTATTATTCACAGCAAATGAGTTTAGGGAGATTCTTATTCCACAATTCTGTCTTTATAGGGTAGGATATAAAAAAATACCACACACTGATGTGTTAGCAGTGTACTTTTAGAGCATATCAATAAAAGGCATAGAACTAAGTTATTTCAAATAAAAGTGCTAAAAAAATCAAATATGGAATTACCAAACTGTTAACTGGTATGTTAACTGTCATATAAATTTGCCTTATTTTCAGATGATAGGGAGGAGGCAAGTAAGAAAATAATTTTCAGGAAAGGTTTCAGTGTGGGTGTGAAGAACAGACTGGTGGGGAAAACAAGGAAAATTGGTTTATGACACAGTGTGGAACAGAATTTGTTTATAAATGGAGAAATAGAAGATATGGGAAGAACCAATACTGATTTTTATATTAAGAAGTTATGCTTTAGTAGTCTTTCAGAGTTCTCTAAAGTAGTCGCAAAGCATTCAGATAAGCCTGATACTGATAAAATGAGCTTAGATTTTCAAAAACTTTTGATTTTCAAAGTTACTCTCATATGGCACTTCAGAAAATTAAACTGTTTTAAGAATTATTAGATGTAAAATGTATTGCCTTCTCACACATTAGTAACTTTATTGCAGGAAACAAAGGGAAAGAATGGAAAAATTCAGTGGTGATCTGTACTGAGAATTGTCCTGTTCATCATGCCTGTAAAATTATGTAAAAAAAGAGGAACAATAGCCAAGATAGTTCTACTATTACAACAAGTGAGTTCTAATATTACATTTTCAAAGTAACCAAAACTAAAATAATCAATGATAAAATGAGCAGATGACAAGAAATTGACATGAATCCGAATTATGGATATATAGAGAAAAGCATTTTTAACTGTTCTCACTGCAGTGATGGACTTTAAAACTCCATTTTTAAATTTAAGCCTATATTACCATTAAAAAAAAAAGAAGAGGGAATGAGATGAGGTACTAGAACCCTGACTGTTAGCTTATTCCCAAAATTTGTTTTGGATCTTTAAAAAAAAAGAACAAAAAAAATTTAAAAAAGGAAAGGGGAAAAAAATGTAGGTTCTAAACACTGTGAATGTTCTGTGTTTTATATTATTTATTTTTGAAGCTGGGAACATTGTTCTACTTCATTTAGCAATATAGACATGGTCAAAATAGATATATATTAATCAGAAAAAGATATTACAGATATCCAAGATAGTTCTATAAAAGCATATGCTTAATTGTTGGCAGCACAAAAAAAGGTAAGAATCAAGAGATATTCATTAAGTAATAGACTAATAGCTATGTGACTCTACTTTCCTGTGTTATCCTTTAATTCCATTTTTCATTCAAGGCAACTTATCTCAAAAGTAATTTAGTAAAACTGAAGATGTTAAGTAGAGGAAACAAAGATATTTGGATGTATAGGATGAATTCCGTATGAGACGAGGTTAATATGAATTAACATAAGAAATGCTTGGAATGAAAAAATTATTATAGGTTGTGAAACAGAAGCAAGGAAAGAAGAGAAAAAATTCTTTCTTATTTCTTCTAATGCAACAATTAGGGGACCACATAAATTCATCAGATTACTCGTTAAGAAACAAACCAAAAATAGTGGTGTCTCACATCACATAGAACGTACAAATGAATTGAATCAAGAATTCAAGCAATAATAAACTTGAATGCCAAATGTGTTTACATGAGTTAAAAAGAACCATTGCACACAATCAGGAGAGTAGGATTTGGTGTCTTTCGTTATAGCTATTCATTTTACGTACTGTAAATACCCACTATTTGCTCTATGTCAATAAAGAAGAAAAGTTGTGAGAATTCATTCTGAAAATCATTTTTCAATAATTTTCCAGATATAATATCATGAATCAATAAAAGGGATTTACTAGTTTAAAAGATATAATATTACAAGGCTATAGCAGGCTTTAGTATAGATTGAGAACTGCAAGAATGTTAAAACAGAAGACTTGTCATTTAAAAGTATGTGATTTTGCTTTAACTTCAGAATTTGTGTGACATTCACATGTGAAACTGCAGTGTAATTCCCAGTTTTCAGTTCACCTGCATTTAATGCAGACCATTTGTCCTGTAATTTGAGCTGGTAATACTTGAAGCTGTTGCTGCATCTGAAATCTCAGAAACAGATCTGTCCACAGCCCAAAGCTTTGTCAAGTGTAATAGACTTGAATAGGGGAGTGAGCTGCTGGGAGAAAACTGTTAAGCTTCTCTTTATTTACAAAAAAGAAAGCTAATCTTATGTGTCTAGATCTGCTGCTTCTTTCACTGATGTCTTAACAATGATCTGCATTACCTCTCACCCTCCTTTTCCCATCTGAAATTTCTTGCTCTGTCCTGATAAACAACCATTCTGTTACCTTCCTCGAAACTCTGCTTCTTAAAGATGATGAAAACAAAGTAGAGAGATACAGGGACAGCCTGAGAAGATGTTCCTGTTCACCATACAATTCCTGGCCAGTGGAACATGATTGCTCAATGCATCCACAATTGATTAGAGCAGTGAATCTCACTTGACCTCAGTGGCAGGAACATGGAGTAAGGCAGGGCAACTGAGACTTTTGATGTAGTCTGTTTTCTAACTGATTCAGGAAAGTTAGAATAGTAATATTCAGTATCTTCAATACCATAAATAACTTACCACTTGGTTTTTCCAAAGCCCAGAAATAACAGTAACATCACTACTTTCTGCTCAGAGCCTTGCTGATTTCCCTGTGATGAATTGTAACACTTTAGACTTGCCTTTTGAATAGTATTTTTTGAATGACTTGCACTAATTCTGCTTAAAAGATTAATCACTAACTACAAAGCATGTTTAGTTTTACGCAGTGCTTAGAGAACTGTAAAATAGAAAAAAAAATTTTAAAAAGCAATAAAATTAACAACGAATTAAAGATTAAGAAAAGAGAACAGTCAAAATAAGGGAGGAGAAATAGTTAACAAGATTCTTTCTTCTCAGATTAGAAAACAAACAAAAAGTCAGACAAAAAAACTCCTTCCCCCCTAACTGTTAACCACAAACTGAGAATAATTGGTAATAGAAATGAAGCTCCATGGATCAGCTTCTTCTTTGTTCATCCATCTCTTTTACCCCCCCCACCTGTTTAGCAAGGCATACGTTGGGGGATATTACTGCATCAGAGATGGAACTTGGTGTGGCATATATACCCGACTTTGTGAGCAAGTAGTCCCACTGGAGCACAAATCCCCACAAGGCTAAGGTCTCAAACAGAGCTTTGCTAGCTCCAGCTGGGATAGCACATAACTCATGAAATTTTAGATATCTATCTGACATATGAAATGTGTGAATTTGCCATGAAAAGGTAGAACAACACCATTTCTTCTTTGAGATTTTTAATTTCATTAAGGTGGTTCCCTGGACGACACAAGATAATCAGACTTTGATTGTAACTCTGAGAGTATGCCTATTTATTTCCTGCTGGGAAAAGAGTAATGGATAACATCAGAGTAAAAACCCACAATGTACTAGCATTTGCTATCCTTCTAGGTATTCAGAGAGACAAGAAATTCTCGAGCGAAGAATCACATCTCAGTCACAAAAACCTCATCAGACTACTATGAAGATGCTTCACATCTGCTCCAATTCTCTTACGTAGGAACTCATGAGGAACGGTTCTTGAACACTGGGAATGTGATGTTCATGGTGAGTATCATCATCAATATGATAAACAGCTTAGTATGAAAATGGTAAAGGAAGTTGAGGAAAATATGGATTGCTAATTAATTCTTTTTGCCAAATACCTCATTATTTAAGAAACTCCAATCAGAGAAAGGAACTCAAAGCAGCGTGGATGATCAAAAGGCTATTATGTTTTGGAATTATCTGTTTGATATAAAATAAAAATGTGGTATAGTTTCCTCCATGTGTTGAAATTATAATCAAAATCTGTTCCAAACTGCCAAATTATTCACCTAGGTATTCGGGGCTGGGTGCAGAATGCTTTCTTTTCCTTAACTGATGAGAAAACTATGAAACAGGGCTATTCTTTCACTTCTGCCTCCTCACTGGTTTCACTTGGTATTTCAAGGGGCAGTAGTGAGCAGAAAAAGGAGAAACAGCTAGTGAATTTTTGAGTCTTAGCATTCCACTTCATAAAAATTTATCCATTTGTAAATATCTAAATCTCCTGCTTAACACAATCATATCAAAACTAAGACATGCATCTACAGAAAGAAAACAGAATTTATAGACATGACTATGTAAAAAAAAATGCTCCTGGTCCATGTCTCCTACTATTTCACTTTGATTTAAATTCAGTGACAAACAGAAGTGCATTTTGCAACACCAGTTAATCCAGATTTAATAACAGATTTTTGGTTCCTATTCCCAAGGCTACTTTAGACTGAAGAAATAAATAATGTAAAATACTAAAAAGGAAAGTAAGTCTCCTGTCTGCACTAAGAGAGTTAATGCATACAGTGCCACTGTTTCTGCTAGTGAAATCAACTTAGCTGCAGTCCTTGCTGAAGACAACCCTATCCACCAGCATATAAAATATCAAAATATAATAAGTAAAATTGAGAATAATATCATTCTCTAAGAAGGATTGATCCATGAAGCTCACTATTTAAACTTGATTTAGATGCATGGACATGATTGGTTCCACGATCAATATTTTTCATAGCTATATAGATTGACTGATGAAACACAAACAAAATTTGTGATTTTTTTTCAGAACTGTTCCCCTTCCTTCATGTTTTTTTTTGACAGCTCAAATTCAAAACATGCTGTGCCTTTTCTGCAGCTGATGTACAGTGGCTACTATGTCAAAATGCATGGCAGTTCTGAGAGGCTATGCAGGTGCTGTGAGGGGAGTGGAAGAAGAAAGAAGCAGCTGTCACTGCAGCATTCGTCTTGTGTTGGAAATTCAGAAAAAACTGTGTAAAACAATGCTAAAGATTGCTCTTTTTGCCTGTTTAATTTTGAATGCTGTAAAAACTCCTTATTCACAGAATTTACTCCATCTCTTCCTAGAATGTCAGCTGCAAAACAATCTTCACTCCTCAAACTGTAACACAGGTGTACTGGAGGCATTGCTATTTCCATTGAGATTGTGGGAATATTTCATTCCAATTGGGATGCTCAATCTATTAGACAGTTTACGATCAGCATTTTCATGGCTCATATTCAAATGTGAAGGCTCATATTTTCATGGTATCAAAATATTTAATAGAAATCACCAATCAAACAAAAAAAAACCCAGGTCTGACATAAATGACCTTAAAAAAGAAGACACAAATATTCGAAGAATAGACTGATGGTTATAAACTATTTGGTGTTACCTTTTTTCCAGCAAAGCAATATTAACATGTATTTGAGTTTGGCTTCACAATATATTGTGTTTAATTATTACTATTTTCATTTTATGTCTCTCTATACTCTGCCAACATGTCAACCATATTGACTGGAAATATTTTTTTCAACTTTATCTTCAGAACTCTCCACGTTTTAAAGTTTAAAATGCTAACACAGTTCCTTTTTATTTAAGAGCTAAGTTTAAAATCAAGTCTAAAGTTTGAACATGGAATCATTTTGTTAACAGATAAAATCTCTGTTTCAGTTTTGTGTCTGTAACTTGTTCCCATTTTTCACTGACCAAACAAAAGAAGCTTTCTACAAAATACATGAAAGAGGAGTCAACATTTGTAGTTTCTATTCTAATTCTAGATAACCCAAGTCCATAATCTAGGGAGGACTAGATTATGATTGCAACTCCTGTTGCTTGATTCTCACTGTTAGACTGTGTTAGAAGAATGGAAAGAGAGGGGTAGCAATAATGCTTTAAATTTCCTGAACAAGGAGTAATTTTCTTCCAGCAACTAAGAGTCCTATAATTTTATGAACAGCTTTGCACACGGTGCTTCTGTATCATATGGTCACAATCCTGAGGTCCACAAGGAATATTTTTGTGAACTTTTCAGTATGTATTTGCTTGATCTTCAATGGGATTTGTTTTTAAGACTGAAATTATACTAAGCAAAAAGGAATAGTAACTGAGCAAAAGCTATTGCAGTATTCTGTAACTGTATTCACATAAAATCAATCAAAATAGTTACACCACGTATCAGCAGACCAAGACATATCATTAAGAAAGATGGAAGTCTGATTCAGAAACAGAGATACAGCATCAATGAATACATGTCTTGCATGGGTAGTTCTGCAGTTAATTATTGACAAATTTTTGCTCATCTTCATTCTGGGGCTAAAGAGTGATAAAATTCTACAATAGTCGAAAAACAGCAGAGAAGACATAATGCTGTTGTGAACATACAGGAGTGTTGAAATCTGGGCTCAGAGATAAGGAGCCAAAGGCAACTACTCAGACAGATGAGTCTTTAAAATAAAGAGTCTTTAAAATAAACAAAGACATATTTGCTCAAGCACAAATCCTCTAAGTGTCTGCACTTCTAATGGCTAATGTAAACCTTTGAGTGGATTTAAAGCAGCGCACTGAAGCCTAGGGGACTTTAGGTGGTACCTGGTTTGAGTTCATTACAACCCAGAGCAACTCACTGGAGTTCAGAGAAGAAAGTTCACTCTCAATTTGTTAGTGTGATTCCTTAAATTTTCTCCTAATAAAGCACATAATAATCTAGGCCCAAAATCCCCACTGCCTTTGTGCTTGTTTTCACTTTTCCGAATTTCCCTCTTTTCTCTCTCCCTTACTTCATTTCTCTATTCCTTCTCTTTACCCAGTAGTCTTTTCCTCTTACTTCTGGAATGTAGTTGATGAGACTTTCTCAAGGTCATATTATCTCCTGTTTTCTTATTGGGCTGTTAGCTTCAGCATAACCAGCTGACAGTGAATGTCTGAAGTTTTTGCATCTAACTGTACAGACATCTACTGGACTTGCCTCGTTGAGTAATACAGTCCCTGTAGGCCACGATTCTGAAAAACAGAGGTAATTAGGCAATTCAGAGTGTTTCTCAGATATATCTTAATTCTACACAGTACTTCCACTCTTTCCAGATTCTCTCACTGATTGTCTTCTGTTTCTATGTGTCTGTTGCTTTTATTTAATACCAGCTTTTTAAAATAGAATCCACTTCTAAGATCCTAAGCATTTAGTTATTAAAGAAATTATACTAGGGGTATTACCTTAACTGACTACTGTTATCATCCCCAAGGTATAATTAATTAGATAAAATCCTCACATATAAATCAGAACGCAGGAATAATCTTTAAATAGGTTAGAGGAATGCCTATATTAGCTACAAAGGGCACAGTGATTAAGAATCTCAGATTAGCTAAGAAGAATGTTACTTTGAATGCCTATAAATTACATGAAGTAAATTCATGTTCTAGATGAATTGAAAACATCTCATAAGCAGACTTTTAAATTCTAGTGTAACATCCACTGATGCTGTGAATGAGTGTGCTTCCTTTAACAGTTTCAAATTCTATTTGAAGTTCAACCTTCATAATGTACTGCTAAAATTTACCTCATAGGAATTACAAAGGTATTGGTTATCAGTTTTCCCTGTTGTTCTTTATTACTTAAGACCCAGCATAACTTGCTTGAAACTAATTATCTTTAAAAACAAGTTTCCTTGCTACACTTACAAACTACAGGTAGAACATAAAAATCCTTAGTCTTGCAATCTCTGTGTGTCCATTCATGCATGTCTGTTCCTTTCCATGGCTAGAACAAACATTTATTTTTAGCAGTAAAGTACAAGGAAGTTGTCAGTAGAATGTTGCTATTTATTATGGTGAGTTAAAAGCTTTAATTTTTTAAAGTGTTTTATTTCTAAACTGAAGGTGTAAAAATAATTTTCTATAAATCTTGAGGTCTCAATGTTATTCTTAAAGTGTTAGATTATGCTTTTAAAACACTTTCAGCTAGTTCCGTGAAAAAAATGCAAAACATATAAACCTACTTTCTCCTATTTGTGTATCAACATAAAACTCTAAAAAAGCTCCAAAATTCCCTGCAGTATTTGCATTGCTCTAGATGGATGTGAAATCTACAGATGTCTTACTCAAGCTCAGCTGGCAGCTAAAGAACTGCACCTGCCCAGAGCACGTTGGTTCTGAGCACATTATATGGCTTTAACCTGACAAGAATTTAGAAGAGGATTATGCTGTCCTTAAATATCAGCAGGTTCAAGAAAGAGTAAATGGGAAAAAGGATGGGACAACAGAAAAAGAGAGGACCAGAGATGGGAAACATAGGAAAAAGTACCCCACAGCATATAGATTCTGAATTAGATTGAGCTAAATAGGGAAAAATCTGATCTAGGAATAGTATGCGAGTGAAGGACATTGTTCCTCTTTCCTTCTTCTTTTCTGAGTACTCACCTAAAATTAAATAACTGCTGTATGAATTCTGCTTTGTACAACCTGTTCACTGATACACAATATTTAAAAGACAGGATCAGATTTTTAAGACTTCTATTTTCATAGAATCACAGAACAATTAGGATTGGAAAGGACCTTAAAGATCATCTAGTTCAAACCTTCCTGCAATGGGCAGGGACACCATCCAATAGACCAGGTTGCTGAATGCCCCAATTTATCTGGTCTTGAGTACTTCCAAGGATGGGACATCTCCCATTTATCTGGGAAACCTATTCCAATGTCTCATCACCTGCACAGGAAATTATTTCTTTGTGATATCTAATCTAAATCTACCCTGTTTCAGTTTGAAGTTGTTACCTTTTGTAAAAAGTCCCTTTCCAGCTTTCTTGTAGCCCCATTCAGATAGTGGAAGGCTGGTAGAAGGTGTTCTGAAGCCTTCCCTTTCCCAGGCTGAACAACACTAACTCTCTCAGCATAGGAGATGTTCTCCAGCTCTGTGATCAACTTAGTGGTCTTCTTTTCAACTTGCTCCAACAGGTCCATGTTCTTCTCACGCTGGGTGTCCCAGAAGTGGATGCAGTATTCCAGGTGTGATCTCATGAGGGTAGAGGGGGAGAATCACCTCTCTCAACCTTCTGGTTACGCTTCCTGTGATGCAGCTCATGCTGTTATTGGCCTTCTGGGCACATTGTTAGATTATGTCCAGCTTTTCATCCACTAACACCCCTAAGCCCTCCTCAGGGCTGCGCGCAATCCATTCCCCACTCAGCCTTTATTTGTGCTTGGGATTGCCCCATCCGGATGCAGGACCTGGCAACTGGCCTTCTTGAACTTCACAATCCCTTGCTGAATCAATACATTAAGTATTCCTCTATTTTCTGATGGTTTTGATGCATTTGCTTGTCTATGTCTAAAAAAATTGGTGTGCACAGTAAGTAAAGCCAGATAATATATTTTATCCCTCCTTTCACTTGCATATTTTATAGCTAGGGTACTATACCCAAGAAATAAAAAATGTTTCCTTCCTGAGTAAATGTAACTTGAAAATCTCTGACCTAAATCTTGGCCTAAATAATTGACACTGGGGCATTTGCAATGATAGAAGCTCAGAAGTAACTTTTTGTCTGAAAATAAGTATCTGACTGATTTTCTCAAGTACTGAGCATCTTCACTGCTTACCTGTTTGGTTTTTTTCCTGCTAAAAAGATGCATGATTCATCTACCTTAAATAAGATACCTTCAAGCTGGATCTCAAAGTCTGAGCTAGTCACTCAAAATCCTTATTATAATCTCTGGGGAGAAATAAATACACTGAAAAGGAAATTCATTCAATCTTAGGACAAGCAATGCCCAGTCAAACAAATTATTATGTTTAAGAAGTTATTTTTGTTCTTTTGCAATAGAAGTATCCTTAAGTAACTTCCTCGGATTCAGACATCAGCCTTTTAGATACATAAATGCTTAGTATTAAATCTAAATTTAGTACTGATTCCTCCTGAACACTACAAAATGGAAAATGACATACTATATTTTTTAAAAATTTTTTGGTGTTACAGACTTTTCCCAATTTAAAGATGCTCTTTTTAATGACATCTTACCATGTTCATAGTAATAATATTCATCTATTAATATTGCTGCTCAGAAGCAGCTTAAAGCAAACAGCTCAAAACCGTATTCATCTAACTCAATGAAAATCCCAAGCTGCTCTTCTTTTTACTCAGACTTTTACTAATATAGAATTTTAGAAATCTTTTCCCTGATCATTAAAACCTATCATTAAAATCCTTTTCATAAATAATTCTCATTTATGAACTTCAAAACACAAAGGAGAGGAAAGGGAATCAGAATCACCGGACTAGAACCACCACAATCACACCCAAACCATATCCTCAAGTGTCGTATCCAGACACTGTTGAATCCTTCTGGAGACAGTGAGTGTTTGATTCTTCAGTAGAGAAGTGAGAGGAAAATCAAATACTTATATAAGAGCCTTCCTACAGAACAAGTTAAGACTTGGTTGGACAGTTCAAGAGATTTCAAAAAATTATTATAAAAGATGTTATGAACATACAAAGGATATATTTGTGTAAGCAGCTAGTATAGATCAGCAGAATTACACATGAAACATTGACAGAACCTATGTGACTGCGTAACCACTGTACTCTTGGAAAACAATGGGAAACTGTCTTGATTTTTTAAGAGCATTTTCTTTTTTTTTTTCTTTTGTAAATAGAACAGGTAGCACTCTACAAGAATATATGTGAGAGTGACAAGATGTAAAAACAGTGCTGCACACTGATAATTGGAGGAGAACAGCAAAAGAAAATCCACACTGAAATGTGGAAGTACATGCTATATTGCTTTTTGCCTCAAGTATATCACTGTCCATCAATTAAATGGCATTCCGTGCTTCATATTTCAAAAAAGAATAAAAAGTATAATGGCATTGTTCATTCTATTTTTAAAATAAATTTGATTGGATAGCTGAACCAAAAGTCAGCCTGCTCACATAGCTCTCAGTCTTTCAGCCAAGTAATATCTATATTATTATTTTTTATTATTATTCAAAATTATCTTAATAATTTTATTACTAGTGAACTTTCTGCCCTTTCTCTACAATCACACTTTTTTTTTAGTAGTATGGTGATCAGAATCAAATGAATCCTTAGGGATGTAGAACATTCTTCTGCATATATACACATCATTGAATTCAGTAATGTTCCTTGCAGTATAACATCATCTGTGAAGAGAAAAACAATCTCTTTAGTACTTCCAGGTAATATTTGAAATTGGCTAATAAAAATGTACCTAAAATGTTAGCACTTCATCACACACCTCTAGTTTCTTTTTATCTAATATACTCTTTATGGTTTTTTCCCTTGAATTTAGATTTTGCAATAGTAGAAATTAATATTTTTTTTCAGAAATACAAAACTGAAAACTACATATATTGTGATATTTTCTGAGCAGAATAATAAAAGCAGTGGATCAAAATGAAACAGTACTATTTTATAGATATGCTAGCTTCTTTTATAGTTAGAGACAAAGGTAATAGACATTGTATCCGAATATTCAAGTTTTCTTAGAATTGAAAAAGGGATGAATACACTCACAAGCCAAATGAAAATGAAGGTCTGTTAGAATGAAGAGTTTGGAATGAATATAGAATAGATTCCCAAGAAAATTATAGCATAAACCTATTATATGTTGCATTGATAGTAAAAACACACTTGGAAGGGAATGTATGAACATATGAATGACTTTTCTATTCAAATATGAGAATAAAATAATTCTGAAATAATTTTGAAATACTAAAATTCAGACAGTCCAAACCCATTGATTACCACCTTGTTCAGTAACCAGGAAAAACCTTAGTATGAGTCGCTATAAACCCTGCAACAAAAGCAGAAGACAGGGAATCAAAGCATGCTAACAACTGTTGGCCTCTTTTTCTTAAATTCCTCATAGATTCAAAAAAATTTGCAGGTCCCAAGAAATGACTACTTACAGTAGAAGTACTGCAGAGTCTTTTTCATGGTACTTTGCTGCACAGGGTAGTTTCAAACTAAGAGAATAAAATACTATTTTCTGTCTAAATAATATTAGGATGAAAATAATAAACAGATTCTGTATTATCTGTCATAAAACAGATGACAACACATTTGATAAAGCTGGACACTCAAATGCTATGGAACTTATATTTGCATATTTTTCTATTTTTTATGTCTATATTTTTCAAATTTTCTATTGCTTAAAGAAGCATAATTTGTAATAGTTGCTGTTTTATTTTGTCATGTCTTTCTATTACACTATTATATTTTCATCCAGTTGCATTTTAGATTAAGATTGGCTGTTCCAAATTTTTTTGGAATTAATTCTGGACAACTTAATGGACATTACCTTTTCCTCATATTTTGTGTTTCTAGATTGCATTTGTGTAGCGTCAACAGTGTGAAAAAAGTGATCATATTCACTTGCAAACAGAAAGAAAATAATTCAAAGAGTATATCTATGAAATTTAACACATTTATAAAGTTTCCAAGGTTTTCTGAAAATTTTATCAGAAATAGAAGGGACAGGTTTTGTCACGGGAAAAATTACTATCTTTCAGTTTACAGCATAGTAAGGTGATATATCTTATTACTACAAAACACATCATAGTATATGTTAGATTTGAAAAAACAAACCAAACCCCAAACCCGCCTTCCAAATGTGTATACATGAATTCTAATAACTTCTTTTCGTACTCTTTAGGAAAGAAGGAAAAAAGAGGTGATGAAGTCATGCATACAGATAAGCATTCATATGTGCCTATGTAGAGAAATGCAGTCTGTTTTGGAGTCTTCTGAAGGTTTTTTTGTGCATGTGTAGTAAGAAGCTATACAGTTAGAAAGGCTTTATTTTTGTAAACTTTTGTATTTTTCTCCACTGTCTAAATTGTTAAAACTCAAAATGCCAGAATTCAAAGCCCACGGAAATATGTGAAAAATAAAACATAATGTCTGCAACACAATAGATTATTTTAAGGTATGAAAACAGTAGTAGATGAATTTGAGGACCAGAAGGAAGATGACTTTGTAGATGACAATAAAACATTCCATCTTTTTGCCAAAAAAGTATGACCTCAATTTTAAACAGCAGATTACAGAAGGGGAATTAAATGTTCTGAGCATCTCTGACATTTTGAAAGTGATTATTGAATTTATAATTTACTGGAGAAGAATCAGAAAAATCAGTAAGCAAAAGTTAATGACTATAGACAAAAAGCTGTTTTCAGGCTTACATTGATGTACTATAATATAAAAGAAAAAGATGAGAAGGAGTAGGTCATGTTGACTGCTTAACTCAGCTCTCTAGCAAAATGTTCACAGCTGGATGCCCAACTGCCTGAGGGCTTGGCAAATATATAGACAAAACACAGATAATTTTCCTATGCCTGGATGTATGGAATAAGTACAAAATAGGCAGTATTTAGTGCCTATATTTGGTATATCCATACATTTCTCATTTCTTCATTGCTGAATGCCTATGCCACAGATGATGCAAACCCTCTTTGGAAAAACACCTGAAGTCTTAACCATGAGTAGATGACCTGGTAGGCCTGGGTCTTCCCTGCTGCCTCCCTGAAGGGTGGTCCCAGGGCTTCCCTTTGCTGTGAGATTTGTGAGTACACAGAATAAAAGAACACTAATCTCAGCATTCTTGTTCTTTTCTGAATGCAAATCCATCCGTGATATTTCACACATCTGGTGACAACAGAGAGTAAAAGCCACAGCAATTCAGACATTACATTAAGTAAAATGCCAAGATTTTCAGAGTGCTTACTTTGAAGCACACAGTGCAAAGTAGTAAAGAAAAAGTTAATATTGATTTTTTTCTGAATGAATCACAGGGCATATTCTCAGACTGTATGTGAGTAGCTACATAATGAGAACTTCATTTACCTACTTGGGGAAGCTGAAGAGGGTTCATCTGGAGAAGCTACTGAATCTGAAAATTATGAAAATGTATGAAAGGCAAGCAAGACTAATGAGGAGGAGGCATTTGGTGGCATAATCTATAGGGATATATAAGTGAAGTGGCTGCCACTTGATGGTGCTGACGAAGTAGAAAAGAAAATCAGTACAAAAGACTAAGAAGAAGAAATTAAAAACATAAAGTACTCAAAGAATCACTGAAAGATCACAGAAGACTAGGAAATTTTAGTTACAAGATGTCCGAGAGAAGAAGAAGAAGAAGGAACATCAAAATTAATTGCAGGTGAATTTTAATTGGGCAAGATGGCTGTCACGGCCAGACTAAGGGTCGGTTTCAGTGAAATGAAAGCCTGCTTATGTGGAAGACAGTAAAGTGTTACAGGCTCTTTTTCAGTGTTGCTCAACAAAGCACAATAGGTATAAATCTGGGAAGGAGACAGATATCAGCAACTATAGAGACTAATTTAAATGGTTTAATAAACAGTAGTAATTTTGCAATGAGTACCCTGGGGCAATTCTTCTTGTCTACCGGAAAACATGGAAGATGAATTGTTTATGTTATGCACATACTTCATCAAAAGGGAGAAGACATATCTAAGAAAATAAAATCAAGAAGATAGTAAGTGGAGTAAAAAAATTACAAGTGCAATACATTTTCCTTAATTAAACAGTAGCTTCATTACAAAGGCAGCTTTAGAAATATTTAAAAATCTATTGAGCTATATTTTATGTGAACAATTATGAAATTAAGTGCATTTTATTGTTCATTTCCAAAGTATTATTTTGTAATATAACTGACATTGCTGATAAATTCAAAATAAAACCTTCTGAAGTGTCTTGATTCATGTCAGACACATTAGGTCAGTAGCTTGTCATGTGCTACTGTGTGGGACTGGTAAGAGCTATATTGCCTTCATAGGAACATTTCACCCTTTTCAGTTATTATTTACCAAAATACCATTTTCCAATTTCAAAGAGAAATTCTGATGGAAAATTTCAAATTTCATCCATATTTAATGTTATTGCAGAATAGTAAAAATTTGCTTTTAATGATATAATAATTTGTGGAAAGTTCCATTCAGATAAGGAGAATACAATATAAACCCTCAGATTCACCAGAATAAAATACAACTAAAAACTAGTTGTGCATATTGCCAATAAATAATATGTCAAGAATAATTTTTTTAATGCACTTGCATTTTATACTTTTGTATACTCTTTTTTGTATATATAGACAACTAAGTATGTGACATACTTGCTATGGAATAAATTTATAATTAATATTTTTACCTGACCAGTAATACTAATTTGGTCCTGATAGATATGCTTAAAAACCTTTGAAGCACTAGTAATTTCACCAAGAGTAATAGTTGATAAGTATCTGAAAATTACATTAGTCTTATTTATTAAAAGATATATTGAATTGCCTTAAAAATTACTGCTGATCATTTTAATGTATTAGAGATTCTGACATATGAGAAAAGTCTGAGGCTTGGAATTGTTCTGGATGGAAAAGAGTAGGCTTGCGGGAATTTAAAAGATTGTGAAATACTTCATGCAGGGACGTTAAGAAAAGAGCCGTATTCTTCTCATTGGTATTCAGTAAAAAGAAGGGAGGTAAAGGGCAAAAACTGAATTTCAAGAAACTCTGTTTAAACATTTAAAAAGTAGCTTGTTTGTTGTGAGGGTGATCAAACAAGGAGACTGCTTTCCCACAGAGGATTTGAAGCCTCCATATTTGGAAATATTTAGGAAGTGATTGGACATGGTCCTTGGGACACTGCTGTAGCCGACCCTGCTTTGAGGGGAGTTGGACAAGCTGATCTTCAGAGGACTCTTCCAATCTCACATATTCTGTGGCTGTGTGTTTTGGGTTTATTGTTTTTGTTTGGGTTTTGGTAGATTGTTTTTTCTTTTTAATATTATACACAAGATGGCTTAACTTAGCTCAAAATATTATTTTGTACTTGCATTTCTGTCCATATATAAATATAAGAAATAGATATCTAATCTAAATAAAGTCTACCAAGTCAGACAAGAGGATGTCCACTGATATAAAAGTTCTTAATTAAGGATTCACTAAATATTTGTAAGTCATTCTACATACAGAACAGAATCAGATAAGTAGAATATTCTAGAAATAAATAAACAATCCTTCCCTCCAAATATATTTTGTAATTATTTTCACGAAAAAATAAAAGAGTTGAGTCACACTTGAGCCTATATTGTTGAAAGTAATAGTGGCACTTTTTACTGTCTTTGTCATGGTGCTTTACGGAAATGATGTAGATTTTTCATCATGTCTTGTGCAGCACAACTTCGTTCACACTTACTGTGATTAGATTAAACTAGTTTTATTTAATGATTGTTGTGATGAATAATATAGCATTTCAATTGAACAAAGATGAGATGAATAAAGCAGAGATGAGTGAATCTTTGCTTAAGTAGCAAAATGCTTCTCACTAGAAGAAAACGGTTTTAGTTACTCCAGCCTCCCAAAATGGATGTTTTGAAAAAAATCAGCTTGCCTTTCATTCTAGAATTTATTTATGTCAACAATTCCCCTGAAATAAAAAAACCCAAAAAATTAGAGACTTCCAGCCTTTCCTTAGGCGTGTCCCCTCAGGTAAACGAGGGTAGAACCACCCTGACACAATGTGTCTCTGCAGAACAGATGATTTACCATAGGTAATAAACAAATGGATGGAGATAAATTGGTACAAAAGAGTTTTATCATTTCAGTTTTTCTCTAACAGGCTGAAAGCTTTGGTAAAACACTAGAGACAATGATACACTTAAATAATGCTTCAGTTCTGATTTAACAGTTTCACAGAGGAATTTATTAAAACTACCAAGACATTTTTATTACATAAATTTGATGGCTAAAAAACAAATGTTAAATTTTGAATTTGTCTCGCTAGGCTCTTTTTATAGTCAGTATAGGTTTTTTTCGCCACAGCATACCAGACTCCTTGTCCATAGATGCACCAACCCTGTTTACCAAAGCTCTGAAGCTAGCAATAATACTTCCTTGTGAGTTGATATTAATTTTCCACTTTTACAACATGTTTTACTTCCTCTTGAAAAAGAAACATCAGAACTTCTTTTTTTCCAGAATACCTAAGATATGGAAGTCTGTGATGTTTCAGGTTGGTCAAGCAAGAAATACAGACTGCACCCATGAGGGGGAATTTTGCATTCCTGCTGATGCTGCAAATTGTTTTACCTCTGCATCTCTGCTGAAGATTTCAACATCTTTTGCAGTACAAATTAAGTAATTGAAGAGTGTGAAAACTTGCAGCTTTCAAATGCTTAATCTGAGACTTTAGAGCTAAAACTAATACTCACAGTCATTGAAGGGAGTACCTAAAGTGAAACATAATAAATTCTGGATAGCTGCTGACTTCAACAGACAGCCATAAGAAAACCCCTGACCTCCCCACCTGCATAAATAAGTACATGTAGACAATGCATTTCTGAAACACGTTCATATAAAGAAGTATTTATTTAGGTGAAAAATATGATGTTTTTTACCTCTAGGTTTTATTTATTATAAGAGGTAAATAATAATGTATATTCTAATATTCATGTCTCCAAATGAAGTCCTGACTCTTCACATTCCAAAAAGAAGTTCCTTGATCAGTAGATAGGTTGCTAGTCCCGTGTTTCCTTCTTAGCTCTAATTACTAGCTTCATTAAAAGGTAGAAAAAAATTGCCTTAGATTTTAATTTTTAGTATTCACCTTGTTTTTCCCATTTAAAGAATTAATGTTGTTCTGTTACATGTATCAAAATTGCCAGTGGCAGAGTAGCTATTCATGTGAAAATTATTTTAACAAAATAATTAAATATACAGTGTATTGTATTAGAAGATTTTGTATTTGTGGTGTAACATCCAAAGATTCCACACTGAGATCTCTGGGTGGCAGTATATAAAAAATTGATTTTGGGATGATCTTCTCAAGAAGATAAAGAGAGGAATTGCTTGAATTATATGTTATACCATATGCAGTCACTTAAAGATAGAGTTGATGGCATGCTTGGTATAAAACATTAATATTTTGATTTAGTACACTTTCAAATCCATTTTGCACTGAAAGAAATTACTATTTGTAATACCAAGCAAAAGAAAATCAAAACCAATTTATATTAAGTAGAGTGATATTGGGGATTAAATATTTAGTTCATTTTAAGAAAATATTTCTGAAACAGCTTGTTTTATAAGGAAAGTCTATACATTCATAACATGAATGAAGAAAGAAAATTGCTAAAATAAAATGCTTAGATTTTGATTAAAATTTTCTTTCTTATTAAAATATGGGCTTAAAAATTAAAAAACAAACAAGCAAAAAAAGTCAGAAGAAAATAAAAACTAAAACCTGAACAGTCCCAAATCAACAAAAACAACAACAAAAAACGCCACAATAAAAAATGACATTTAAACATAAGCTTTGACTACGTAAGTATCTTCATTAATACTACTTTGTGGTAACACTCTGAGAAAATGGCCAAGCTGTTTTTGTTTGCTTGCTTTTTATGAATAAAAAGCTAAAAGGCTACCTGGATGATAAATATGACTGAGAGAGAAGCAGGAAACATAGGACGTTTTGAGATTTTAAACTGCTAGATAATCCTGTTTTGGAGAAGGAAATTGAATAACCACAAGGCAATTAGGCATGGATTTATTATACCTAAACAGCCTTAAGGCATCTAAAAAATTGCTTTTACTGCATTTCTACATCTTCCTAGATTTTCTTTTCAACTCCAGTTCTTCTGACGTGTGCAGTTAATATCCTTCTAATAACAACATTCTCTCTGTGTTGTGGCATGAGAGAGATCAAAATAATTTTGAAGGCAAATCTCATTAATGTCATAAAAAGTTTTATATCTATGTTTAAATTACATCTAAAAGAAATTTTTATGTGTAATAATATGGGGTATAATAAAGATGGCTGAAGCTAAGTTGTACATAAACCTTTCTCTCTTGGATAAGCCAATTTTCCAGACAAATAAATACAGTAGATTTGACCTTGCTTTCTTCAAGACAAGTAAACCAAGGGCAACCAAAGGGGGGAACTATGAAATTACAGGAAGAGGATCAGTGTTGCATAGGATAACCAGGCTATTTTGTAAGGAGAACAAACAGTCTTGGCAACTGAAGTAATAGAAAATCAAATTTTAAAAGTTTAGCAGAAAAACTATGAATTAAAATTCCTGCTCTAAAGTAGAAGACCATTCAGTTGACTACGACACCAAATGAATGAATTCTTTGCTTAACATGAAAGAAAAATATTTTTATAGTAATATTCTATTAAATAAATAAAGTTGGAAATATGGATTGCTTTATAGATGTACCTTGTTCAGAAATGAATATAACTTTCATCACCATATTTTCAGAAAATATGGATTTACACACATGCAAGGGAGCTACTAATGTATTCAGAATACAAAGCAGTGTTAATACTGATATGTTAATATCAGTATAAACTGACAGAATTGATGTCAGGGAGAACTTATAGACTCTCTTTCTACCTATGGAGAGACTTTGGAATGTCTCTGGAAAAGGTTTTCTTAGTCAAGGAAAAGCTTTTTAAGAGGAAATGCTTCTTAGGAAAAAAATATAATGAGTCCATTAATAAATTTAAGTTGAAAAATACATATTACTGAACAAAAGAATAATTCTATCCTAGCGATGTTTCAGTAAGAGTACCTGTGTTTTAAAATAAACATCACTAATTTTGTGAAAATTATTTTGTGTTGTGGATATTATACAAACATTCCTCATCTTGTTTTCTTCACATCTAAGTTCTCACACAGATTTTCTAGCTTCTTTCCCTTTCCCTTTCCACTGAAAATATTAAGACAATGTGCACTTGGCATGGGAAAATTTCCAAGACAGTGAGAGAACTGGTTATCATGAAATGGCACAGTTTGAGCAAGCTAAAGCTGAAGAGAAAAAACCCCAAACATTTCAATACTAATTAGTAAACAGAGTCCTTAATGATTGAATAAAACCTTGCATTTGATCTCTCTGTTAGAATGTTGTGATTTACCTATTAATTTACCACTTGGTCTTTATTGTTTGGCTTATGCAAACTAATTGTGGGCAGACTGACCTGTGTCTCCGTGCAACAAACTAGTCCTCATATTTTAAGAAATGAAAATAGCTGTAAAACTCTCAAACTCAGGTGCATAAAAATGAAGGAAATAAAAGTACACAAGGCCAAGGCATTAAATATCTTAATACATAAATGATTTTTTACGACTATGAAAACTTATTAAACTCAACCTTTCTACAATTAATTTGCCAACTGGAAACACCCCTAGTGTGAATGTCTTTCCTCCATTTAGTTCTTTCCCGAAACAGTCTCCCATTGTCCTTTACTCATCAGTCCTACTCTCTATGAATCTTAACGGCACACAGCAGAGCATCACTTACTCACAGACTCCAAAAACCTAATTTAACTGTTTAGACACTGTTACAATATGTGTTAACCAAGATCTTCACAGAATGGAGGGAAATATTAACAAGTACGGGAGGAAGGTTCTTAAAGGGAGGTAACAGGTCTCACTGGAAAGACAAAATTTCATTATCAGTTTGATATCATTACATATCTACATTTGTATATTGTAATTGTTGTGTGAGGGTAATATTCCAAAATTCTTTTGTCTTAAATCTTAGCTTGGTTCTACAGAGCATCATGCTCATAACTGATGTCAGAAACCCATCCCGCCATATAAGAGGACTGGAGTGATTTGTCTACAGTGACCATAACAAATGCTGTCATATTTCATGCCTGCCTAGAACTCTCAGTTCTCTTGACCCTTCACTAAACTGTTTCTTCACTAAATACTGTACAAATAAATATGATTATTATAGTCCATAGACAAGAATGCATGCACAATATTCTCACTAAATGAGTTTTTATGCAGTTTTATTTCATATTTTATCTTTCTAGCACTAAAATTCACACCATATCCTTCTGTGTGTGGAAGAATCTTACTTCTGCAAGTACAAAACACATATACTTTCACTGCCATAGTGCTTATTCCAATGAATCAAACACACTCTGCAAAAGCTGTGTCTTTGACATGTGAAAACGATTTTTCCGAGAAATCTCCAAAAATATACTATGGATAACTTTATTTTACAGAGAAGGTATGAAGCTCATAAATGTTTTATATAAAAACTTGTATCTATAAAGTTGGAGAAAAAAAATCTGAAAATAAAATACTGTTAAAGCAAAGAAAAGCAATTACATACTGTCTCAGCTACTTCCATTTACCTGGAGTAATCTTCTTAATGCAAGATTATGAAACACAAGCTAAATTCTTTAATCCCATGCTGTGTCTTGTGCATAGTTAATATTCAGATTTTTTTTCTATGCAGAACAAGGTATTTCTATACTTTTTTTATGTATTTGGAAGCAAGAAATTTCTCCCCACTCTGGAAATACACATAAAGCCTCAAACATCATTTATGTTCTGTGGTGACCATTGCAATTCTATCTACAGTCAGTATTGATAACCTGCAAATAACCTTTCAAGTTCATCTGACAGCCCTCTAATAGATTAAGAGTGCATCTTATAGAACATCTGTATATCGGATTCAGCCTGAAGACTCCAGAGGTTACGTATACCAAACAATGTTTTGAATATACTATTGCTCACCTGTGTTTGTGTCAATAAACAGACATTTAATGAAGCAAGGCTGAAAGTCATAAAGCTGTCCTGAATGATTTCTTTCACCTCTGTCAATGTTATACATATCACAGAGGAAAGTAAGAGTTAAAATCTATAAAGAATTTATGCAGAGACATTCTAAACCTGCTGATATTGCCACCTTAAATTCTATGTGCTCCTTCCACCATAGGATAAAAACTGAGAATACTTAAAACCACTATTCTACATCAGCAGTCCACAAGAAGCACAGCTAGGCCGAGCCTAACTGGCCTCTGGATGCTGCTCTTGCCTCAGAGAAAAGTAGCTGTAAACTCATTAAATTGGCTGCTGATCCTGTAATTCATGTCAACAGTAAAGTTCAGAACTAATTCTTGCTGGACTTTTGCTTGGTTTTAATACCTTAATCTTGCAGTTACCACACAATAGGTTTTGAGAACATGTACTTAGTTTGTGCTGAAGGCAGATCTATTTATCAGCCATCAATTTTTCCAACAACTAGAACCATGCCAGCTTTGACTTTCTACTGGATTTGATAGCTTTTGTTGAGGAAGACAATATTTATTCCTTCAGGTCCACACATAAAAAAAAAGGAAAAAAAATCCACTTTTTTCTAAAATCAGGCATGTCATATTCAAAGCATAAATGCTCTATTTTATTTGTTCTGCACTTATTTCCTTTGTTTCTACTGTAGTAAATGTCAGATTACTATCTGTTAAGATTAATGACTATAAATGTAACGTGTAAATGTTGTGTGATAGCATAAATAATCTATTTTTGTGGTATGGCTCTATCGCTATCTGAGATATTATTAACTGAGATATATGACTAAATATGATGTGATCAAGGTATCTGCTTTTCCTGTTATTATAATACTTCAATGTTACCTTGCTACACATTGTACTTACAGTTTATCAAATGTCTTTGTTTTGTAATAGCCAGAAAAGAACATGATCAAGAATCTTAATTGTATCAAATCAAAGTTGGAACAGGTCAAATATTTTAACTTACAAGTCTGTACATAGTTCAGAAGAAGGAAGGTTCTTTAGTTATGCTAACAAAACCCACAGGTAATATATATGAAAAACCTCTTTTGTTAGTAGATGTTCATTCTGAAAAAGAGAGAAACAAGACAGTTCTGCCTGGAAAAACACATAAAATTGTATGTTAAGGTTTTTCCCCCCATGAACACCAGGAAACTGGACTCCTACTCCTTTTCTTCTTTTCTACTAGTGGCTGCCCTTTTCCCTTTAATAGTCATATGGGTTAAACACCTACAAATGCAATCCCCTCAACAACTCGTATCATCTAGTCTGATTCCACCACCAAATCAAATTTAGGCAGTGCAAGGTCAATGCCCTTACCTGAACTGTCCCTTTTTGAGGTAGGCAACAAACAGTTTCTCTCCAGCTTGCACTAAAATTAACTGAAAAAGTCAAGTCAAGCAGAGCTTTTGCCAAAAACATCACAAGAAAGAAAAAGAACAATTTTTCCAGAGAAAAGAAACACTGACTAAACAGAAATCAGTAGCAGTAAAAAAGCAGTAATGGTATATTTACCATTTTCCTTTCCCCCTCTTAACTGTAGAGAGGATAACAATCTAGTTCAGCTCATTAATAAATGCTACAACTTTTCAACCTCGTAGCTCATGATAGATTGAGCTTTAATTTGTATTTTATGCAGGATTCAATCTAGAATAGACTGAGATTTATGAGAAATTAATCAATCAATCAAATCTTGGTCAGAGACAAAGCACTAAAGAAAGGAAATGGACAGTTAATAAATCCATTTCAAGTGAAGAGAAGAATCTAATTAGCTTTCATAATAACTGATAAATCCTAAGAAAAGGAATTCCCACACAGTGGTTTCTAGGCTTGGGTATATTGTTTGTTTTGTTGTCTGTTGCATTGTGCAAGCATAACACTAACAAATAAGAAACTGTAGACCCTAATATTGTTGGGCATTATGCATTTCCTGAAAGGACTGGAAAAGCAACAGATAACTTTGGGAATTAGAGAGATAGCACTCTCTCTTTTTGTCTGCTCCTCTCTCAGTTTCTCTCGGTAATAGCATCTGAAACACCAATGAGTTAGTTACTTTTCTGCCTAAGAACAAGTGTTAAAGAGGAACAAGAAAACCTGATAACAGAGCAGAGGAAAGCAACAAATCTTTCAAAATATGTTTACTTATTAGAAAAGGCTACTCCTAAAGTAATTTCTTTTTAAAGAAAAAAGTAAAACCTGAAGAGAGGCAGGTAGTACAGTGTTCCTGGCATCTGACTTCACTTTGTCATTACTAACACATTCTTCCCAGATTTATTTGAATGACTAATGAATAATGATATTTAAAAAAAAAAACCAAAAAACCAAAACCAACCAACCAACCAAACCAACCAACAAAATCCCCCCAAAAACCCTAGCTATTTACTGACAAGAAAGGAAGAAAAAACAAAGAAAGAAGGATCAGATCTTTTTTTTTGGTGAATTTTATCTATGTACAAAGTTTGATCATAGTGTTGCCTTTCCCTGGTCTTAAAATTAAGAGCAAAGCACAGTTAAGGGAAAAGGGGTTTTTGCCTCGGTATTTATTTAAGGATCCCTTAGGTGCACCACTTCCTCCAGGTGGAATGCTCCGAAATGCACACACAAGATAGATTGCATATACAATTTATAGGCCTTGCAAATTAGCATATCTATCAAAGATTTCCCAATGAGAGACTTGAATGAACCCCCCATCCCGAGGAATTCCCCCCTGGATGGGCCTATCTTAGTTTACAGGACGTGTTCTAGAAAGGACCTTGGTTTCTCAGGATAAGTGTGGGGCTTTCTGGCCTCCAACTACGAGGCCTCCAGGATGTTTGGTTTCCTGGCTTAACGGAATATTGGGACTATGTTAAGTTATCAAACTTAAGGAATTACAAGTATGCATGCTAAAAGCACTGAGAATACATAAAAACTATATAAAAGGGTATATAAAAGGTATATAAAAGAAAAGGCAAAAAATCATCAAGGCATCAATAGCACCATATTATAGTTTGGGTTGGAAGGGATTTAAAAGATCATCTAGTTCCAACCACTCCCACCATGGGTAGGGACACCTTCCAGTAGACCAGATTGCTCGTAGCCCCATCCAGCCTGGCCTTGAACACTCCCAATGAAGGGTCATCCACAGCTTTTTATTGGCAAACTGTTCCAGTGCTTCACCACTTTCACAGGAAAGCAGCTCTTTCTAGTAACCCTAGCAGCTCTTTCTGATGTAACCCTACCCTCTTTCAGTTTAAAGCTGTTACCCCTTGTCCTATCACTACATGCCCTTGTGAAAACTACCTCTTTGTCTTTCTTGTAGGCCTCCCAGGTACTGCAACGTCACCAGGAAACCTTCTCTTCTCTAGGCTGGAAAACACAAACTGTCTCAGCCTTTCCTCATAGGAGAGATGTTCCATTTCTCTAATAATCCTCATTGCCCTGAACTGGGAAAAATTTATTACCACTTTCTTTAAAATACATAATATATATAGATAGAAATAGATGATTGTAGCGGGTTTAGTTCGTAACCGGGCAGAAACACCAATTAAGTGTAGTGGTTTTGCTTGCATTTTTTACCTTCTGTGAGATGAGAATTAAGAGGAATGCAAAGCAGGCTCCAAACTTTAAAGAATATGAAGAAGTTTATTACTAACAGAATTAAAAGTAAAAAGAAATAATAAGGAATTAAAGCAAAAACCCCCTT